>JAPVLO010000451.1:600000-1068804 GCA_027257055.1 Cephalopachus bancanus | reverse complement strand
AGCTCTGGCCTCCCCTTCTGCGGCCTCCTCTCAGCCCACCCTCCCTTTTTCCCTCTCCCTCCATTCTTTCTCCAGACGGGAAGAACCAGCTGCTCCTGGCCTTGCTGAAGTGCACAGGTGAGGACTTTGCAGGTGTGTCCCAGAGAGACCGTCCTGGCAGGGCATGCCCACAGCCCAGGCAAGGCCACTTCTGCTGGCCAAGGCTGACTATCCGTGGGCCATCAGATCCCGACGGGAGGAGCAGCACGTCGGCCTCCAGCCCCCCAAGAGCTGCGTGAACTGTGCTTCTTCCTTGTGTGCCAAGGGAGGCCCGTCCTGCACCACCCTCCAGGCCTGGGCTGTGCTGACAGGGATCCGGGGGTAGAGGCCGTGATTAGGGAGGCTGTTTGCCAGTAGAGCCTCAGCCCCAGCAGATGGCGGGGAGGAGGAAGTGGCTGAAGGGTGGGCCTGGGAATCCTGGAGACCTTCTCAGTCCCAGCCTTCTTTCCAGAAAGTCTCAGCCGAGTAGAGCTACGATAGGACCTAGGTCAAAATTGGCCACTAAAAATCCCTTGGCCAGAAGCCGGTCATTGAAAATAGTTCCTTCCGGAAGACTGGGACCCTGAAAGACCAACTTCTGACATTGGCCAGTTCTTGAAATCATGCCAAGGTTAAGGCCAGGGGCAAGGGCAGAGGCGGGGCAGGAAGAAAGCATCGTTCTCACAGGTAGAGAGAACAGCTGCATTTCTTCAGATGCGGAGCTTGGCAGAAGAGCTTGGTGTCTTGGCATTCGAGGCCAGGCATTCTGTGGCAAGCGGAGACGCAGCTGAAGGGGAGGGTTTGGGAAGGGCCTTAGGAGAAACAGGGGTGGGCCATCGAGGGGCGAGGCTTTGGTAAGTGCCTTGCTTCTAGAGACTGGCTTTTGTGGAATTGGCATTTGGGGGCTGGGATGTCCACCTGGAATTAAATTTGGGCCTGCGTTGAGCTTTTTGAAGGGGGCTTTGAGGCGTGGCCCCATGGGGCCACCCCAGCGAGGCTCCCTTTCCCCCCTCTGCCCCAGACACAGAGCTGCAGCTGCGCCGGGACGCCATCTTCTGCCAGGCGCTGGTGGCTGCCGTGTGCGCCTTCTCCGAGCAGCTGCTGGCCGCCCTCAGCTACCGCTACAACAACAACGGCGAGTACGACGAGAGCAGCCGTGACGCCAGTCGCAAGTGGCTGGAGCAGGTGGCGGCCACGGGCGCCCTGCTGCACTGCCAGTCCCTGCTCTCACCGGCTGTGGTGAGTGGGTGGGAGGCAGGGAGGGAGGCCCTGCGTCGCTCAGACTCCCACTCGCCCAGTTGTTCACGAGCACCTACTGTGTGCACGGCCGTGGTGGGCATTGGGGGTCCAGCCGCGAACAAAACAGAGAGTCCCTGTATGCAGGGGTCTTCTTGTCATGCCAGGGAGATGAGCATAGATGCATACAATAAATGATATTGACTAGTGGTTCTTGGCCCAGTGCAGCTGCACCCTCAGGCGACGCTTGGCATGTCTGGAGATGCTTTTGGTTGTGACAAGTGAGGACGTGGGGTGGGTGGGGGTAGAGGCTGGGGATCTGCTGAACATCCATGGGGCCCACGTGTCTGCAGTGCCCTCCCTCGAGGTGGGCCCGGAAGCCCCTTCCACGGGTGAATGGGGAATGTGGCCTCGGCGCGCCCTCTGCTGGCTGCTGCTGCACACAGCGCCTGCCTGGGTCCTGGGAAGAGGCAGCCGGGAACAGCCAGCCCCACCTTCCGAAGGTGGGTGCTGGGGGCGTCTGACGCTGATAAGGAAGGCCAGCGGAGGAAGGGAAGGGCACGTGGAAAAGTTGGAGGGAAAGGAATGTCTGTGGATGGGCGGTCAGAGACGGCCTTCCTGGGAAGGTGGGAGCTGAACGGAGACCTCGGCCAGCCACGTGAATAGTCCGAGGAAGAGGGGACAGCGTGTGCAAAGGCCTGGAACTGGCCGTGTGGCCAGCGGGAGCCAGGCTGGGGGCTTGGGAGATGAGGTTGGCCGGCAGCATCTGTAGGGCCTGGGGCTTTTTCCTGGGAGCAGAGGAGGGTTCGGAGGCTTCAGGGCAGGTGGGTGATAGAATCTGGTTAAGTTTTCAAAAGACGACTTGCCGTTGTAGTGGGGTGGGTTGTTTGGGGGTGGAAGGTGGCCGAAGGGACACCAGGCGTGGTTGTCCTGGTGAGAGACCGTGACACCTTAAACTCAGGAGTGCTGGGAATTGAAGGGGGCGGATGGATCCGGAATGTGCTGGAGGCCCAGTGGGACTTGGCGGTGGGTTGTGCAGGGGTGAAGGGAGAGGAGATGAGGAGAGAGGAGGTGAGAAGCTGTTAAGGCTTGGAGCCTGGGCGACTGGGTGAGTGCTTGGGCCGTTTGCTGCGATGGGGCCCACGGGGGAGGTTGAGGAAGGAAACGGACTGTTCTGTGGGCGCGCTAGGTTTGAAATGGTTGTGGAAAGCCGGGTATGGCCGTCCAGGTCGGATAGGAGGCGACTCCACAGCAAATCAAGGCAGAGGTGGGTTCTGGCCCTGGGGAGGTTCATTAGGACCAGCCAGAGCAAACTATGACTTTGCATCCACTCTGGAGAGTCATGGGCAGGCCTCGGCACCTCGGCCCGCAGACTGGAGTGTCGACCAGAGTTGAATTGCAGCGTCTCGACACCCCGGGGCAGGGGTGGCCTCTGAGGTCCCTCCCCCCGCTTCTTGCTGCAGAAGGAGGAACGGACCATGCTGGAGGACCTCTGGGTGACCCTGTCGGAGCTGGACACCGTCACCTTTTCTTTTAAGCAGCTGGACGAGAACTGTGTTGCCAGTGAGTGATTTTCCCACCCCCTACTGTGGTCTGTCCCCTGTGTCTGGCCCAGCTGCTGTCCAGTGTCATGAGGCTCAAAGCTGGACTTAGGGGCACAGGTGGAAAAGGAGGGGTTTCTTGTGTGAATCCAGCTGTCTCCAGCAGCTCTTCAAGGAGGATGGCAGGCTGGGCACAGTGGCTCATGCCTGTTATTTTAGTGCTTTGGGAGACTGAGAATTGCTTTGGGATGATCGCTTGAGCCTGAGACTCCGAGACCAGCCTGGGAAACATAGTGAGACGCCATCTCTACAAACAAACAAACAAACAAACAAAAAATTTAAAATTAGGCATGGTGGCCTGCCTGTAATCCCAGCTACTTGGGAGGCTGAGGGAGAAGGACCGTTTGAGCCCAGGAGTTCAAGGCTGCAGTGATCGTACACTCCAGTCTGGTGACAGAGCAAGACCCTGTCCCTTAAAAAAAAAAGTAAAAAGAGAACGGCAGCCAGTACCCAGTTCCCACTGAAATTCTTCCCTAGAGATGTCTTCTTTGGGGCAAGGACTTCAGATTTTGTAAGGGCTCACTCCGTGATTAACGGAGTTTTTTTATTTTCTTCCTCCTACCCATCCTTCCACCCTCCCACACACCCCTAGTTATGAGCTCGCAGCATGTGCTGGGCAAAGTCAGGAGCTCTTGAGTGGAGAGAGAGGCGGTGTGGTTGCTGCCTTTTGTGGCTCATGGTCGAGTGCTGGGGTCTCAGCCCTGCCTGCATGCTGGAATCCTCTGGGGAGCTTTGCAGAATCCCCAGTCCCTGGCAACTCTGGCCAGTTTGTGGCAGGACCTGGGCAGTGGGTCCCAGGATAACGCACCGGGTGACCCGCACAGGCAGCCAGCCCGGGAGCCACCGGGCTTGGTATGGAGCGCTGGGTCTGTGTGGCTCCCGGCCGTCAGTGCCCAGGGACTTGCTAGAAGGATGAATCCCGGGCCCCACCCCAGACCCATGGCACCCAAAGCTAGAGGGAGAGCCCAAAGGTCGGTGCTGTCAAGCCCCTCAGGCACGTCTAGGCATGCTGGCTAAGGACCACGGCTCTGGTGCATGCTTCTCTATCAGTTCCATTTCATCTCATAAAAAGCCTTTCTAGTCAATTTCTTTCCAATTGCTGCCTCCCTGTGCAATCTTAATTTGACAGGTATCTGTGCATATACATTGCAAGAGTAAGGTTTTTTACCCCCTCTCTCAAGGACCAATTTCACCTCCTTCAGGCAATATCACTTGGTCTAGTAGGGGACAGACTTTTTTTTCAGGTACCAGTTGGAATTGATTGGTAATGACTGTCTGTCTCTAGGCTGAATGGGGCCCAGACAGAGCTGTGATCAATTAGTGATGCCTGCTAGACTGGGTGGGGGCCCAGGCAGAGCAGTGATCCATTAGTGATGCCTGCCACAGGTACAGGAGGGGTCTGGGTGCCGTATTTGGCCACCCCTGCCCTAAGCTCTTCCTTAGAGGCATGAATACGATGCAGGCCCTGTTTGGGGCAGCTTTTGCCGGGGAGGGCTCTGGGCTCCCTGGAGAGGGGAGGGGTAAAAGGAGCACTGGGGAGGCTCTGGAGACAGATGCTGCAGACTCTCCAGGGGCAGAGTCAGTGTCAGGTCCCAGAATTCGGCAGTGGAAACTAGGACCTGTAGAAGTTGGCAGAAGGGAGGAGTCAGAGCATGTTCTTCCAAGTGTGGGAGGCTGGAGCTGTCTGAGGCTACCCTTGGGGGGGAAGGCAGGGCTGAGGCTACCCTGAGGGTGAGAGGGCAGGGAGGGCCGAGGCTACCCCTGGGGATGGGAGGCCGGGGTTATCTGAGGCTACCCCTCTGGAGTGGGGAGAGCAGAGTGGTCCCAGGAGGCCAGTCGGAGCTCCAGCAGGGAGGTCTGCTGTTAGGCGATGCGTGCCACCCCTACCCCGGGTGCTGACCAGCCCCGCCGTGTCCTTCCGCAGATACCAATGTCTGCTACCACATCGAGGGCAGCCGGCAGGCCCTGAAGGTCATCTTCTACCTCGACAGCTACCACTTCTCCAAGCTGCCTTCACGCCTGGAGGGTGGGGCCAGCCTGAGGCTGCACACTGTGCTCTTCACGAAAGGTGAGTTTTGGCGTCTGGCGGGGCCATGGGGACGGGCCAAGGTCACCAAGCACACTGGAACCCAGCCACACACCCTCCTGCGTCTTCCCTCACAGCTCTGGAGAATGTGGAGGGGCCACCTCCTCCAGGCAGCCAGGCCATGGAAAATTTGCAGCAGGAGATCAATGCTCAGTCCCTGGAGAAAGTTCAGCAGTATTACCGCAAGCTCAGGTACCTGCCTGGGGTCTCTGCTGGGGGTCAGGAAACTTCCAGGGGTGGCCACCAGCACAGAGAGTGCCAGACAGACCCCCAGTGGGGAAACACCCTCTCTTGAGCACCTACTGTGTGCCAGGCCTTTTGCCTGCATGAGAGTCTCACAGCAGTAGGCCCTTTTAACCCACTTTACAGATGAGGAGACAGGTCCAGAGAGCATACACAGCTTTCCCAGGGTCACACAGCCAGGCAGTGACTGAACTTCGAACTCGGGTCTGTTGGGCTTCAAAGGAGGACTTCGAGGAGGGTGGAGCAGCGTGGCTGCTGAGACCCTGGTAGAGGCAGGGAGGCGGTGGGTGTGGTGGCCCCACCCTCAGCCCCATCTTCCTCCTCCAGGGCATTCTACCTGGAACGGTCCAACCTGCCTACAGACGCCAGCACCACAGCAGTGAAGATAGACCAGGTGCGCCCGCCCTGCCTCCCTCTACCCCAGGAACTTGGGCGGGCACGGGCTCTCAGGGTCAGGACCCAGCAGACAGGCCCAGGGTGGTGCCCTGGCAGAGAAACCGCGAGTTCCTGCAGTCCCTCCTCCAGGAAGTCTTCCTGGATAGCTCCACAACCTTCTCAGAATTCCTGGGATGGTTTATTTTCCTGGTACCTGCCTGCCTGTGCCATTCCCATGGTTCCCAGTGCCAGCATTTCCGTGAGGTAGAACCCATACAGGTCAGTTGTGGGCCCCACCCCAGATGCGGCCCGGGCGGTGTTTTTTTGTTTGTTTGTTTTATTTTGAATTTGTGGCCAACATTTGGAAATCAAAAGATTTCCTGCAAAAATGGAGGCTCCCAGGTTTTCTCTAGGCATGGAAGGATCCGACTGTCAGCACACGCTCCCACGTGTCCCAAGGGGCCCAGCTGGCTCAGGCTGCCGGGCTCCCTGCCTCTTACCGTGACGTGCCTCTCTTGTCTTGTGGTCCCCTGGGCTCCCCCAGCCTCTGGCGATGGCTTCGGGGTGCTCCTCGGGACTGTGAGGCGGGGGCTCTGGGCAGAGTGGCTCTGGGGCTGTTTTCAGTCTGGTGGGTGGAGTATGAGGGTGGCACAGGGAGTGAACTGCCACTTGTGCCTGCACGCAGTGGTCGAGGAGGGCTGGGGATAGACGGGAAGGCTCTCCTTCGGAAGGGCGCTTGGGTGGGGCACGGTGGGTCAGGAGAAGGCTTGGTTGGGGACGCTGCTGGGCGGGGGGGAGAATCAGGGTGGAAGCTTAGACCTGCAGCCTGTGGTGAGCCCCAAATGCCAGCCTGTTGGGCCCGGGGGAGCCACCTATGCTTCTTGAGCGGAGGCCATCGCAGGTTGAGCTGGACTGCAACCCCAGCGGGCGAGCTGGGAGGCAGCCACTGGAGCAGAGCCGGGATGGGGCAAGGCCAGTACCCCTCCCACAACGTCCCGGCACGTCTCGCACACCTTGCAGCTGATCCGCCCCATCAACGCCCTGGACGAGCTCTGCCGCCTCCTGAAGGCCCTGGTCCACCCCAAGCCTGGCGCCGGCGGGAGCCCGGGTGCCAGCCTCATCCCCCTCTCCTCGGAGCTCTGCTACCGCCTGGGGGCCTGCCAGATCGCCATGTGCGGCTCGGGCATGCAGAGGTAAGGCTGGCTGCAGTGAGGGCTGGCCGCGTCTCTGGGCCGTGTGGGGGTCCGGGCCGGGGGGCAGGAAGGCTGGGCTTGAATCCCGGTTCTCCCTGTGTCTGTGGAGCCAGCCACGGCCCCTGCTCTCCCCGGACCTCAGTTTGTCTGTCTGTGAAACGGGACTCAGTCGCAGGGGACCCTGGAGGGCTGTGGGATGGCCCGCTTCTCTGACTGCGTGGCCCGTGTGTGTGGGGTCAGGCAGTGTGGTTGTGCTGGAACCTTCATTTGACCCGATAGCAGCTGCTTGTCCACGGGGCAGACCTGGCCTCCTGGCCTCCCCGGACGCCTCCCACCTCTGGCCTTCGCCCCCACTGCTTGTCCCAGGGAGAGGGATGTCACCTCCATGAAGCCTTCCCTGATCTCCCTGCTTAAACCCGCGCCCTCTCTGCCCACATCTTCACCAATCACTGGGGGGTCTGTTTTTTCCCCCGCCTACCCCAGGGCAGGGGCCGATTTATTCCCTGCTGGGTCCCAGAGCAGGGTAGGGCCCAGCCCATCTCAGCAGGCAGCAGTGATACGGCCGGCCTCCCTGTTAATATCCTCGTGGGTCGACTCATCTCCCCCCTCCCATCTCCCTGCAGCAAGCCACGTGCAGGGCCTGCTGTAGGGGTCCTCAGCCAGGGGCGATTTTACCCTCCAGGGCTTGTCTGGCAGCGTCTGGAGACTTCTGGGCTCTGTTAGCGCTCCCGCTTTATAGTCAGGGATTGGGGCTTTGTGGGGGACAAGAGGTCTGGCCGCAGAGCCACGTTCTAGAACAGCCTGGGATCCTGGCGAGAGACGGATCAGTGCGTCCCCCTCACACTCTGGCGGCAAGGCTTGGGGCTTCCAGGGTCACCCCACACGCTCCCTCGCCAAGTGTTTACTGAGTCCTCCGAACAAGGCCCGGGGTGTCCCAGAGAACCCAGCAAGGCCCCGACTGTGTGGCGCTGCTCACAGGGGGGTGCAGGCAAGGAAGCCGCAAGACACTTGCCCACGAGGTGGGCGGCTGCCTGGAGGAGGAGTGAGCTGGCGGGGAGGAGGCAGCTGAGGACGAGAAGGCCAGTGTGCAAAGAGGGGCTGTCTGCGGCCTGAGGACTGTGGCAGGAGATAAGGTTCTGATGATGGGACGGGGTCTGGGGCGCTGTGGGGGCCGGAAGCGGCCCGTCATGCCTCACCCGCCCTCCACCCCTGCGGCAGGAGCACCCTGAGCGTGTCCCTGGAGCAGGCGGCCATCCTGGCCCGGAGCCATGGGCTGCTGCCCAAGTGCATCATGCAGGCCACGGACATCATGCGCAAGCAGGTGAGTGGCAGATGCTTTGGGCGTCCTGGGCGGGTCTGGTGTGCTCTTGGCTGGGGGGGAGGTGGGAGGGGCCATCTCAGGACTAGGTGGCTGTCAGCCTCAGACTTGGCCTTCTCCCTGCCTGAAGGGGACCGAGGACTCGAGCGTCTGAGGCCTCCCGTCAACCCAACGACGTGCCTCAGGGGTCCCGAGCACTCGCAGAGACCCCAACCTGGTGTTTCCTTCTTTCCAGGGCCCTCGGGTGGAGATCTTGGCCAAGAACCTGCGCGTCAAGGACCAGATGCCCCAGGGCGCACCGCGGTGAGTGGCGGCCCCTCTGCTCCTTCCCAGAAGCCGGACCGGGCCGGGCCGGGCTGGGCATCGCCTCCCGGCCTTACCCCAGACCCCCTGGTGCTCATGGGGTCCCGGGGGCCGAAGACCACAGGAATGATGAGTGTGATGACACATCATTCCCTCAGACTCAGTCCAGGCCTCTGTCTGGCTTTGAGGAGTGACAGAGATGACTCTGCCACCTCCCAAAGGAGATCCCCTTTCAGTTGGCAAGGTGCCCAGGTGCCATGGGGTGGGGCTCTGTGTGACCCCTCCACCCTGCCCCCATGTGCTCCCAGCCCTGAGCCACCTCTGACCTCAGGTAGAGTGAAGAACGGGTGACCTTAACTGACCCAGCCTCAGTGTCCCTTTGAACCACTTGGAGAAATGCCAGACTGCTGGGCCCGTGGAGAGTCTGATAGGCTGTCACGCTGCCATTCCTGTGGTCTTTGCGGGGAGTCCTGCCCTATTGTCTCCGCCCCCTCCAGGAATCTTAACTCCCTTTAGTCTGACTCCTCCCTCCACCCTCATGGCCCCAGTTTCCATCAGCATCTGCCCACGAGTCTTAAATAGCTTGTCTTTTGAAATCATGTGACTCACAAGAAGCTGTAAGGGTAGCCCAGAGAGTTCTTTGGACCCTTCAAGCTGCTTCCCCCCAAGCTGGCGCTTTTGTAACCACAAGCACTGCCAGGCCCAGCGTGTGGCCTTGGTGTGGTGCTGGGCTCTGTACAGACCTGGCGTGGAGTCACCAGCAGCACCGTGCCCCTTTAAACCTCCCCCAGCCTGCGCCAGGCACTGTTCTCCCCGTGAACTGATGTACTCCAAGCAGCCACCCCGTGGGCAAGGCCCTGTCACCCCCCTCCGGCAGGTGGGGACACTGAGGCCCAGAGAGGTGAGGTACCTGGTCCAAGGTTCCTCACCGCTCGTAACCGGCAGAGCTGGGAGCCTGAACCAGGCGCTCTTCCGGGTCCGGAGACCAAGTGCTAACCATTCTGCCGCATCCATCTCGGCTCTGCCCACCCTGTTCCTGTGTGTGGCCTCCTGTCGGGACCCCCTCCCTCCAAAACCATGTCTCCCCCAGGGGCATTGACGACCCTGCTGCTGTCTGCTTGAAGCTAGAGCTCAGAGCCCCCCAGTACAGCCCCTGAGGGCTGGGGCTGGGACTGCCTGTGGGAGGGGCCCGGCTGTGGAAAGGCCTGGGCAGCATCAATATTTCTCACTCTGCGTCTTTTACACCTTCTGAGTTTTGTTTTCTGGGCATGACTTCGTGATCTGAGAAGAAGGGAGGGCGATACTGGTGGCCTGGCCCACACAGGCCCTCCTCACCTTCTGCCTCCTCCCGCCAGCCTCTACCGCCTCTGCCAGCCTCCGGTGGATGGAGACCTCTGAACACCCAGACGCCTTGTGCTGGCCGCGTCCTCTGAAACTGGGATTTGGGAGGACACAGCGGACAGCGCCGGCCTTCTCCAGATATGGCCCGAAGCATCTGCTGCCACTGCCCAAGACCTGCCCAGTGGCCTCCACTGCCTCCCTCCAGGACTGGCCTGGGCCCCCTCTCCCATGAGCCGGCTGGGCAGCCCAGGCCAGCGCGCTCTCCACCCTTCTTTCAGAAGCCACATGGGTGCTGGGGACCTGCAGAGCTGGTGGGGCAGCTGGGGCCTGGCTTCGGCCCCAAGCCCCCAGGATGCAGGGGAGGGTCACAGAGGCCCGCAGACCCGGTCCCCTCGGGACGGCTCAACCTGCACTTTGGAAACCCCTGGTTTCTTGAAGTCCACATTCCAGGAGACCACGGGCGTCCCTGCTTCCTCCTCCCCCGCCCTCACCTCAGCTTCCAGATCCACCCTAACTTCGTACTAACCGCTTGGTGGACTCGGAAGAGCCAGGAAGGACAGAGAGGCAGGGCACCACGCCTGTCCCCAAGAGGGTCTCGAAAGCCACACCAGCTCCCGACATCACGGCCACTGGAACTCGAGCCTCAGCCCTGGGCACGAGCTTTGCCCTGACTTTATTTATATGGCGTGAAAGCTCTGGTTTATTTTGGGAGTTTTTGGTTGCTAGTATTGTCCAGATTTCCTTTTTCTAAGGCTGTGTGATTATATATTTGACGGTTTAAGTTGCAGAGAAAGGTATATTGTCTAACAGGGACCAACATGAGGTAGTACTGACAGCCTTCCTCAGTTCTACTAAAGAAAGCAAAAAAGAAAAACTAAATTATTGAGAATGCTTAAGATGTCAGTCTTTGTTCTTTTGTAATATTTAGGGTCCTAGGGTGTCGCTTACAGGGATCGACTGATTCCTTTTCCCGCCCACCCTCAGTCTCCAGCGGCTGGTCAGGGCTGGAAGGTCACGCTGCCTTTGGCTCTGAGAGGTGGCTGGCCGGGTCGGGGGTGGGGATCGAACCACACCTGAGATGCCTCTCACACAGGTGGACAGAAGCCAGGGGAAATGCTGGCGGGGGCTTCTGTAATTTATTTTCTTGCTGTTAGCGTCTCAGAGCTGGGCATTTGGGACTTATCTGCCAGCCAGAGAGCAGGAAGCCACCAGACCTGTGCTCTAGGTAAAGGGGCCTACACAGGAAGCCCCTCAGCAGTGTGTCCCCAACTCCTGTACGCCTGCAGGGATTGTCATAGCAGGGGAGGAGGGAGGGAATGTCTTGTCTCCCTGGCTGGTGGGTGAGATGGGTGCCCTGCTGCCCCAGAGGCCGGGAGCCTTGAAGCCCCAGCATTTCGGCTCCCCCGGCCCCTGGCATCCACCTTCCCTCTCTTGCCACCGCACCCAGGACGGCAGGCGGTGGCCTTGTCGCTGTATCTTATGTCAGATGCACACAAGGACTCGCTTTAGCCCTGATGTGGGAGCCGGGGAGGGCCTGAGGGCCAGGGCATCGTGCACTGGTTTACTTTAAAATGTACAGATTCTTCTCGTTAAATTCATGATAGATTTTTTTATTATTAAAAGTCAGTTTATATAATACAAAGAACAAGGCTGTGATCTGCTTGATCTGCGGTGGGTGGTGCGGGGCGGGTGCGGCCGGGCAGCCAGGCGCCTGAGCTCCCACAGCGAAAGCCACGGGACGACAGCTTTGATCTCTACCGTCAGGGCCTTTGGGCCAGCGAGCCCTGAGCCAGCGATGTTACTATCTGTTGCCTCAGTTTCCTCCTCAATATGGGGACAGTGTAGCTTCCCTTGCAGGGTGATTGGTGAGGACCACACGAGATTGCATGAGTCTGTGACTTGGGTATATCAGGAAAATAACAGTGTACCTTCCTGAAATTTTCTAAAGTTCATTATATTGAATCTCAACTTTATTGTGGCTTCTGAGCTCCCATTTCACTGTAATGATAGGAAACCGTGACTGCTGTTTTTCCAGGAATTCTCTGCCCCTTGGATGCCTTACATGTGCTGAGGGTCGGCATGGGGGGCGGTCAGTGTGGGTTCAGGGGGTGCCACCAAGTCATCCTCTGCCCAGCCTGCATGGCTCACTGGAGCCGGCAGGAGTGGAATCAGAATACACCACGTGGGGTAGGGCTTGATTTCTGGCCAATCAGAATCCACACGGGACATAAATGAACCCATCGGAATCATCGCTGGAAATAAGTGGATCCGTCAGAATCCACACTGGCCATAAACAGACCCATCGGAATCCACACTGGCCATGAACAGACCCATGAGAACACATGCTATGTCCACACCTGGGTCTGTTGGCCGGGCCCCAGGCTGCCAGCGGGTTCTCCAGCTGCCCGGGCCGGTCGATCTTTAGGAAGCTGCCGGGGTTGGAGCAACCTTCCGGGACAGCAGCCCGGTTTTGTTCTGCCTGCCTGATGCCCTCTCCCTCCCACTCCGCTCCTCCTCCTCCACTTTCCCTCTCTCCCACACTTTGGAAAGCACTGAAGTCTGTGCACTCCTTGGCAGTGGCCTCCTCCCATTGGTCACGGCCACCTTTGGGACCCCCGCCGCCAGGTACCCTGCCCGGCACTGGCATTTCACACCTGGGCCACTTCCCTTTAGTCTCTCTTCTTTCCACACCGAGCCATCCCAGGTCCCCCTCTCCAAAGGCCCAGATGGGATCTCTCCCAGAGGGATGCTCCTGTGTCTTTCAAGTACAGGTTTCAAAAGACCCCATACTTGGACAGACACGTGGCTCCTGTGGGATCTGGGGCACAGCAACGGATGGATCATTTAGAATGGCCTGAGACGGCCAGTATTTGGGTCCAGGGAGCATCACCCCGAGGGAAAAGCTGCCACCTCAATCTAGACTCAGGGTCAACAAGGAGGATTCGATGTCTTCCTTCCGGCCGACGCTCTTCTAGGGAGCCCCAGTTTTGGCCTGTTCTCCCCGCTGGGGCCAGCAAAGGGAGAGTGGATTCTCCTGTAGTCACCTCAGGGGCCTCGCTGGTGACAGCCGAGAAGCCGTCTCTGTGGCCGTGGACAGGCCACATCCCTCGCAGACTCAGAACTGCATCTGTGGAGAGAGAGGGTGAGCCCGGCTGCTTCTATCAGGGCTGTGATTGCCAATGAACAGAGGCAGGCGTGAAGGGCTTCTCAGCGCACTGGATGATTTTACAGGGACAGGAAATCTCGAACTGATGGCCCTGGGCTGGAACCTGGAAGTCGATGTGGGTATTTTTTCCTCTTTCTGATGGAGTGTTTTGTTTTAAAATAATGCTGGATTATATTTATGAACTGGCAAATTTCGCCTCTGAATTCTCATTTTTAGTTCAGCTCTGAGCTGGGTATGGTGGCACACACCTGTAGTCCCAGCTTCTCCGGAGGCTGAGGCCAGAGCATCTCTTGAGCCTAGGAGATCGAAGCTGTAGTGTACAATGACGTGCCTGTGAATAGTCACTGCACTCCAGCCTGGGCAACATAGCAAGATCCCAACTCTTAAAAAAAAGTTTTAGAAAGCTAGAAACAGGTCACAGGGTCCACGTTCCCACCCGGCCACGTGTCTGCTGGAACTAGGAGTAGCTGCCCCTTTCAGGCAGGACTCCAGCTCTCCCACTCCCCAGAGCCCGTGCGGCTGGGTGCACACAGGCATGTGGCCTCCCTTGCTTGAGTGTCCAAGTCCTGAGCTCTGGAGTGACCATGGTGACATCGGCTAAGGGAGGACCTGGGGGCCAGTGGAGAACCCCGGGGCAGGCGCAGCCCCCAGCTGGGGCGCCTCTCGGAACCTCCGCCCCTCGGCTGCTCCAGGACAGGGGCTGGACCGGGGCCTGAGTTTCTCTGAGCTGCGGTTTCTCCACCTGCCCCACGGAGCTGACCCGCGAAGGGTCCCTTGGTGTGGATGATCAGAGGCCACTGGGGAAGCCCAAGGTGGGATGGGGCGTGTTGGCCTCTGCCTGACTTTGTCTCAGTGCAGCTGTGCAGGGACTCGCCACGCTCCTTGCCTCAAGCTCCCTGAGTGCAGGAGCCACGCCCCTCCCACCTTCCGCGGCCTCCAGCGTCCAGCCCAGCGCTGGGAGCAGTGAACCACGCCAGCACGATCAGAGCTGGGGACGCCCGCCACATCGCTCCGTGGCCAAAGCTGGGGCCTGCGGCCACGTGCTCCGCCGCCTGGCTTTGGTGGCCGGGACTATCGGGGCGGGGGGGATTGGGAGGGAGACCTTTGAGGTCAGACGCCCTCGCCCGCCGGGAGCCGGCAGCCTTCTGTCGTCGCTGAGCTGAGCTGCCATCTCTCAGGACGTCGCCGTCTCTCCCAGGCCTCAGTTTCCCTCTTCGAGAAACGGCCACTTCACGCCCACGGGGCTGCGTGGCGGGGGGACCGGGCGTCTCCTGGGACCGGAGTCTCACTTCCCAGGGATGACTGTGGCGCTCTCCGCGCAGCAGGGGGCGCCAGGGACCGCGCCGAGCCCCCCGGGCTTCGGCCGCCAGGGCTGGCCGCCGGGTGCCCACCTTCGGGTCGGGGAGGCCGGAGGCTGGGGCCGGACTGCTCGGGCAAGGGCACCGGCCCCGCCTCCTCCTCCCCAGCCTGGCCTGGCTTCGTGTTTCTCAAATTCATTTTGTTTCATAAAAAGCCCTTTTGGCCAATTTTCTTCGATTTTTCTTCATTCTCTCTTTTTCTGGATTTTTTTGGGTCTCTCCCCCTCCCTTTCTTAGCTTCTCTGTCTGGGTCTTTGTCCCGTAAGCACGTCTGTGAGCTCGACCCTCTTTTTCTCGGGGCTTTTCCTTCTCCCCTTCTCATTGGTCCCACGAGAAGGATGCGAAAGACCCTCATCCGCTGCAGAGTGTGGTGGGCGCGTCGCCAGGATCTCGTTTCGGGGCACCCCTCCTTGCCGGGAAGCGAGGGCCACCAGGTGGCGCTGTGGGCCGGGCCATCCCCGGTGAGCCCCTGGGAGCCTCCCACTGACCTCCAGAGCCTCGCCAAGCGCTGCCTGCCGCTGAGCACAAGGAACACCCTGGAGGGAGGGGCCGGGGCGGGGCGCCGGCCCAAGCGGGCGACTCCCGACGGGCTGTGCGACCTTGGGCAGGGCCCTCGCCCCTCTCTGCACCTCGGCTTCCCCGCCTGTGACAAGAGGGCCTATGACTTCCGTCCTTGGCCAGCCCGGCCCTTTCCCCGACTCTCAGGACGGCCCCACGCGTGGGACACTCAGGACCCAGCAGCCCTGCTCGGGGGCTGGGCGGCCCCTCTCCTGGAACCTCCCACAGCCCTCGCCAGGCGCACTTCACAGAGGAGATGCACTCCAATGGCCTGGGCGATCTGCCCGCGGCCAAACCCCGGGGGTCAAGCCATCCAGGAATTCCAGCCCCCCGAGGCTCCAGGTCTGTGGGAGACACAGTGGCCACAGGGTTACCTGAGCCCTTGGCCTGGTGCACCACCGGAGAATCTGGCTTTGGTCCTAGATGCTGGGGGGATGTGGGGGGGAGGCAGGGTGCGGGAGGGTGGAGGGGGGCGAGTTTGCCCGGTGCAAGACAGGACTGTGGGCGCCCATGGGCACACAGAGGGCGCTTTGCTGCCTTCTGGCCGTGGGTGCCGCCTCGGGGTCTTTGCACGTGCTGTTCCTGTGGCCAGAGCACTCTTCCCCCAGATGGTTTCATGCTTCACTCTCTCCTTTGACTCAGGTCTGCTCAGCTGTCACCACGTCATCCCTCCATTCCTGTTACCCTGCACCCCTTGTCCTATTTTACTTTTCTTTTTAAAAAATTAGTCCTTTCCCCCCCTTTCCATCAGCTTTCAGGAACTGTTGTACCTTTCTTCAGAGCTGTTCCCACCGCCAGGCAGGGTCTCTCCTCTGCTCATGTGCCATGGTCCGTCCCCTGCACGACTGGTTCGGCTCCATAGGGCAGGGCTCTGTGTCCACCTCATTGATAAGGGACCCCCGGGCCTCAGAAGGCGGTGGGAAGAGCCTTCGAACGACAGAGCAGCCTCCTGGGTCCCTGGCCTTCCCTCCCAGCACGGAAGCTTCCCTCCCAGCAAGGAAACCTCCTGACGCCTGGTGGCCCCAGATGTGTGGGAAGGAAGGTGCCCCGGTGCCGGAGACCAAAGCCGCCATGCCGTCAGCACCCACTCCGTGCTGTGGGCACGCACGCTGTGCCAGACCCCGCGCTGCCCGTGTAGGGTGTGCTCCTTGGGGCTCGTTGGGGATGCTCCCTCTGCTGTGGAGCTGGGCGGTCAGAGTCTCGCCGTGATCTTGAGGTGCTTAGTACTTGCTGCAGGCACTCCGCCCACACCCGGTGGCTCTGGGGGACGACCCAGGGGCAGCGTGTGGCCACAGCATGCAGGACGGCTCAGCCCTGCTGACGAGGACCCCGGCCACTCATCTGCACCCGTCCTCACTCCTCACGGTGGCTCTGAGGAGAAGACATGGTTATGGGTTCCATTTTACAGAAGAGAAAACAGAGGCCGAGAGAGTCCAAGGGCTTGCTGGAAGTCACAGAGCCTTGGGTGCTGAGGGGGACAGCCACCAGGGGGCTCCGGCCTCTCCTGCTTTCTCTGGGCCTCCCCGGTGCGCCCTGCCTCCCTCCTCGGCCTCTCGGCTTTCTCTGGGCTCGCAGCTTTCGAAGCTGTGCCCAGCTTCCTCCCCAGGATCTCCATGCTCACAGTTGTCGCTGCTGGAACCCTCTCCCCACCTGGCTTCTTCCCATGATTGTATTCAGGTCACAGTTGGAACACCACCTCCTCCAAGAAGCCTTCCCGACCGAGTGAAGACAGCATCGCTCATCGCCTCCTGAGCACAGCACGCTGTTTCCTTTCGCCCCAGCTGGGATCCCAGTGTGTACTTCGCTGACTTTGTGTTTGTGAACTCAGGTATGTTGGCCTTCTCCAGCCAGAATGCAGGTTCTGGGCGGGCTGGGCTGGGCCTGCTTGACCCATAGCTGTGTCGCCAGGTCCTGGCAAGGTGGCTGGGGTGCAGGGCGTGGGTGCCCAGTCAATCTCGGGTGTCCTTCATGGGACGGATCAGCCAACGGTGACCACGCAGGAGAATTCTGGTCACGACATGGCTCCCCTTCATGGAGGCGTTTATGTTACACGAGTCTGCAGGTTTTGGAAGTCCACCATCCCGTCTGGGTGGTACCGGCCCTGCCCCTGCCCCTGGGGGCCTCTGCCCCATTTGCTTCCCTCCTGGGGACTGAAGGCTCAACCCCCTTCCCAGGGCCTCGGACGTCCTGCAGGAAGCCAGTGTGAGCTGAGTGTCCCCATGAGAGCGTTCTTCCCTCAGGCTGAGTCTGAGTCCCTGGGTGCAGGGTCTGACTGGGACGGAGGATGCGGCTGTCCGTGCAAGGCCACCCCGGGCCAAGGAGACCTGTCTGGGATGTGTCCTCACCCTGCATGCGGGCTGGCAAGGGGTCTGCAGAAACCCAACTGTGATTCTAGGTCTGATCCAGCCACCCACGTGGGCCCGGGGCACCATGTCACATGTATGGAGGGAGGTGCCTGTGGTGTGCCAGGCCTGTTCTGGGCCCAGAGTCACATCCGTGAAGTCCTTGGGAAGTTTATCGCCTGCCAGAAGGAGGCAGACAGAAAAGCCAACGGCCACGTGGGTAGGTGACATGTCAGATGGTGTAAGTGGCTATCAGGTGAGCACGGGAGGTGGGAGCCCAGAGACAGGTGTGGGAGCTGTTTTAATCCGAGGTCCCAGAAGGCCTTTCTGGGTAGATCCTTGAGCGGCAACCCTGGAGAAGCCTGGCTCCAGGCACCGAAGCTGCAGGTGCCAAGGCCCGGAGGTGGACGCTGGGCTGGCGAGCTGGAGGGGGGGGGGTGGGCGGTGTCAGGGACCAGGGCACACAGGTGGCGGGGCACTTGGGGTTTTGCATCCCAGAAGCCACTGGAGGTTCTGAGCAAAGGACACACAGTCTGCTCGTCTGTGAAGCCGTGTGACGGCGGCTCCCGCCTGCCAGGCCTGCCATTTGAGGGCTTTTGAACACAAGCCGGAAGCACTCTCCAGAGGGAAAGTGCTATTACCGTGCTTTACTCCTAGAGTATTTGCACTTTTCCTATTGTATTTTTTGAAATGTGTAGCATTACGATGACACGTAATTATATTTCTGTCTATTCTCCGAGGCTGCCTCTGCGAATGGCTCCGCCCGGGGAGGGCTTCTGGAGGCAAGGCGAGCGACTCGTGGGGGTCTCCAGGCATGCTGCTTACAGGGGGGAGAGAAGAGAGGATGACTGGGGGTTACAAGGCAGGGACACTTCCTCCTTGGGGAGGAGATGGCTCTTGTCCCTCTCAGAGTTCATGAGAATCATGAGAGGCGACGCCCTACCGAGCACTTGGTGTGAGTGGTCCACGCCTTCCCTGCCGCTGCCGGGGGCACTGTGCCCGTTGTAGGGTCTGGCAGAGCCAGGTGGAACCTCCCGGACCTCGACCTGCCACGGCTGGGGCTGTGGCCACACGGGGCGGGGGCGCCTCCCCCCTGCCTGTCCCTCCTGCTGCTGCCCGACTCCCTCGTTCTGTCGGGGCGGCCCCACATCCCACCCACGAATCAAGGGGACAGGCTGGCCTCACGGGCGTGTGCACGGGACCGCATTCGTGACGGCTCCGAGCTTGGCTTCAGGCTCCGTTGCTGCCGTCTTGAGATCCTTAATGCTTTCTGAACAAGGGGCCCACGTTTTTGTCGGGCCCCGGGCCCCACAGACTCCCAAAGGCCGTCTTGCCCGCGATGGAAGCCCCTCCCGGGATCCTGCTCCCTGGCCTGTGATTGGCGGATGCCGGCCCACTTCTGGCCAATGGGGATGCGCCCCGGGGGGTTCTGGGAAAATCTTTCCTCCCCCAACGCGGGATCCCGGAGGCACCACCTGCTCCCCGCGCCTCCGCCCCGCGGCTCCGACGTGGTCATCCGGCCACTCCTCCCACCTCCACGGCCCGCTCCCCGTCCAAGCCCCATCCTCATTTGCTAGAATCTTCTGGCCTCCTTCCCAGGGATCTCCCTCCTCCCGAAGCGGCCGAATCCTCTTAGAATCCAAGTCAGGCCGCGTTTCTCTGCTCAGAGCCCTCCGGGGACCTCCCAACGCATCGGAGTATAAGCCGAGATCCCGCCTCCCCCAAAGGCCCCTGACCCCTGAGCGCCCCTTCCAGCCTCCCCCCTCACTGCATCTCTCTCCTTCACTCGCCTGTCCAGCCACTCCGGCCTCCTCGCTGGTCCTGGAACTCACCAGGCGGCTCCATCGCAGGGCCTTTGCACCAGCCGCTTCCAGTGTGGGGGCGGAGGGGGGTGATTTTCCCCAGGAATGCCCACGGCTCCCCCCAGGGTCTCTGTGCGTGAGTCGCCATCTCAGCGGGGCCTTCCTGGATACCCTCGCCTAAAATGGAACACGCCCCTGCCCCAGGCCTTATGTCTAAGATGCCATGGAGTATTCTGGCTATGTGGTTCACTGTTCCCTTTCCCCGTGGGGACATCAGCTCTGGGGGCTCGGTCTCCCTTGTGGCCCCCCACGCCCTTGGGCAGTGCCAGACCCATGGTCCCCAATCAATAGTGACTGACTGAGTGAATGAACCCGGGGGTTGTGACACCCTGTGACCATGAGGGACGCCTCAGGGGCCACATGGAGCGGGAGGAGCCTGGGTGGTGGCCTTGGTGACTCCTGGAACCCCAGCCCAGCCCTGGCCTCCCGCCTCTAGAGCCTCCTCAAGGGACAAGGAAACGCCTCGGTTTCTGGCGCCGTCATTGACTGTCTCTGTTGCTGCCGCTGACATTGCCTTGTGGGGACAGAGGCTGGCCTTGAACCCGGCCGCCTGGCCGTGGACCCTGTGCCCAGGGCGGTGGTGGGTGTGGCCCGGGGGCAGGTCCTCAGGTGTATGGGGTGTGCGGGCCTGGGCTCCCCTTCCCAGATCCCCACAGCAGCCCTGGGCTGTCCTGCCTTTCTGCCCAGAGGACCAGAGGCTGGGTCCCAAGTGCATCTACTCCTGCAGATCCCCGGCCAGCCCCTGCCCTGCCCCTGGGGAGGGCACTGCATGTCCTGTGATGCTTTTCTTCCAGCACTTTCTGGGCCCAGGTCCCCCAGCGTGGGCTGCCTGAGTACCCCCACCGCGTGCCAGCCCTGCTGCCCTGCCTCAGCCTCCAGGTCCTTTCTGCTGTGCCCCCTCCCTCCAATTAGAGCCCACCCATCCTCTGTCCCCTCCCACTGGCCCTGCTCCCTGCTGAGGCACACACATCATCACTGCCACGGGGCCACGGGGAACAGGGACGCCACCCGGGTACCTCTCTGCGTTTTTCAGAGCCCTCCCGGGGTTGCCGGTGAAGACTGGGGCCTTTTCAGACCCCAGCAGGGCAGGGAGGAGCCTGCTGGAGGAGGGCCGGCCCCGCGGGGGCCACACAGACATGCCGCCCTCTCTGCTGGCAGCTCTACTTTGAAAAGAGCACAGGAGTGGCCCTGGCGGTGGGGTCTGTTTCCATGGTGCGAGGCCCACATGGAGGACGATGAGCTGGGATGCTGGGAACAGCCATCAGGGGAGGAAGGAGGCTGGGGGTGGAGGCAGGATGGCCCTCCTTGCACCACCCGCTGTCAGAAAGCTGGCAGGGGGCCTGGGTGCTGAAGCCCGAGGGTGGGAGGGGCTGCCATGTCTGTGTCCCTGCGTGGCTGAGCCAGAGCTGTGTCTTATTTGCAGAGACTTGGCTATAAAAAGGGACCAGGACACCCGGCCACCCTCATGCATGCACCCTCCCCTGTTCCATCTGGCTCTGACCCAATGGCAGAGGCTCAGAATGTCTCGCCCTGCCCGATGATGGAGGCTCAGATTGTCTCACCCTGCCTGACGGTGGAGGCTCAGAATGTCTCACCCTGCCCGATGGTGGAGTTTCAGAAAGGGTATCAAGGGAAATCTAGCCTTCCTCCTCCTCTTAATTAACAGGCGAGGCAGATCCCAGTGACCTGCTGGGACTGCAGAGACAACGTGATGGGTGGTGCTAATTGAACACCTACTTTGTGCCAGGCACGGTGTTCACATCACCTCCTTGAACCCTACCACAGCCCCAGGGGCCACTGTTGTTGCCAGCCTCCCGCTGTGGAACTGAAGGCGCTAAAGGGGTCCAGGTGCTCACCCAGGGTCACACAGTTCAGGAGCGTCCGAGTCGGGATTTGGGCACCTGGCTTCCTGTCCTGGGCCCTCACTCTCCATAGCCTGCCGCTGCTGGAATGAGAGTCCCTGAGGAAGGACCCAGGACGCTTCCCTCTCGGGGGCTCCTGGGACAGTGAATGTGAAGACACGGCCAAGCAGGGCTCCGAAACCACTGAGTGTGCAGGTGGAGAAGGGCTCACTCGCCACGGGGCTACTCAGAAAACGAGTACGACTGACTGTTAAAACCACGGGAACCCAAGGAGCGCCCGCACGAGGACGGCCTGGAGAGACATGTGGAGACCCGGACTGGGCCTCACAGTTCAGGGCCTGAACCTGTGGCCGACTTCTTGGGTCTGGATTCCCAGGCAAGTCACTCCTATGCCTCAGTTTCCCCATCTGGCGCATGGGCTCGTAGCAGCGCATTCCTCGTGGGCTGGTGTGGGGGCTGGGGGCAGGTAGAGCCTCTGGTCAGCTCCAGGCTTTGGGTTATTGGGTTCTCAGCCCATGGTGTCTCCGACTCTAGACGCACCTCACCGGAAGTGACCCCGGGGTCTAGGGTCCAGGCCTTCTGTGAGAGCCAGGCCCCACCTGGGGACCAATTACGTCGCTGATTTACAGAGTGTTGTGTGTACCTGGGTCTCCAGCTTGGGATCCAGGGAAGCACCTGGGGGGAGGCGGCTCCCAGAACACCCTCGACTTCATTTCGGCATGCTTGGCTGTGCACCAATGGAGGAAGGGCTTCCCATGGCACAGAGCCTCTGCCCACGGGCCTCCCCTGCCTCCAGCCTCCAGAAACCACAGGACTGAAGTCTGTGCCAGGGCCTGATGCTGGTGTCCCTGGAGGGCACCCGCGGGGCTGGACGTTGAACCGTCATGGCCCTGGGCACTTGCGCCCACTGGCCTGCCTAGCCCTCGCCCTAGCCACCGATGCCCCTCCGTGACCTCAGCCTGAGCTGAATGAGGAGGCAGACGGGCCTCGGTTCAGCCTCCAGTGTCGCCCCTTGCTGGCCGTGTGGTCTTGGACATGACCGCTCGGAGCCTCAGTTTCTCATCTGTACAATGAAGCAAATAAAAGTACCTTCCTCCCAGGGCTACTGCGAGGCTGAGGGAAATTCATTTGTAAAGTGCTCAGCAAATACCTGCCGCATTTGAGGTGCTCCGTGAATGCTGACTTTTAAGTTATTTTCCATCCTTTGTGAAATGGAGACTAAGCACACGCATTGGCCCCACGGACGACTTACACCGCATGAAAGCACACACATCCGGGGCATGGGGCCTGCTAAGCAGTGACGGCCGTCCTTCCTCTGTGGCTGGGTCAGTGTGAGCACCTGACACACCAGGAAGGGTGGCTGTGTCATGCCGCGTAACAAGCAGCCCCACGTCCAGGGGCTCCCGCCTGCCAGGCATGTTTCCCATCAGGCTGTGTGTGGGAGCGGTGGTCAGAGCTCTGTCCGTGTCTTTTCACTCATGACCTGGGGGAGGGGCAGCCATGGCTCATGCGTCCCCGCTGACTCACATCACTGTGCTCACGAGCCAGAACTCATCCATGCCCCGTCTGGCCACAGAGTTCGAGGCAGCACCACCGCCGTGTGCCCGGGACGAGGGCTGGGGTGTCTGGTGGACAACACCCATGGTCCCAGAGCCTCCAGGAGCACAATCCGCCGTGATGACACTCCTACCCTTGGTGCACACGGGGGGATAAGACCATGCGGCCTGTCAGGTTTAGCAGCAGACATCTCGGTGGGGACAGCGTGCCATGACTGGTTCTCTCTCGAGTCCTCCCACCCAGATACGCCCTTCAGTGTCACCACGCTGACCCATGAGGACAGCGGGGATGGGGTGCCTTGGATTCTGCAGGAATCCGGCTTCCGACTACCATCAGGTCCCAGAGAGGATCGTCCGTGGCAGGAAGGGCTTCTGTCAAGGAACAGCCGTGAGTAAGGAGTAGTTCACTGGATGGATGTGTGTGCGTGCACATTTGTGTGTGTAAATGTGCATATGTGTGTGTGTTGTGTATATATGTACGTATGTGGCTGTGTGTGTGTGTCCTTCACAAGCCTTCAAAGCTTCTGCCACCTGAGCATAGAACTCCAGGCACAGGCTCCACCCCTAGTACACACGTGTTAAAGGCATACGAATGTCCCTAATCGCTGACAGTCCAGCCCAGCTCAGTTTCCTGGTCCGACGGTGCCCCCAGATTTCCAGTCCCCTGGGAGCGAGGGCTCGGGGCCTCGTCTCCGGCCTCTTGCTTCTCCTTTGATCCCTCTGCCCCATGCGCCATTGCCCTCCCTCACGCCAGGCACCCAGGCACCGGGACCGCTCTCAGAGGCCTCTGCCACAGTGGGGGGAGGCCCGCCCCGTTCGGGGATTCCCGGCCCTGACGCCCACACCTGCGGACGGTGGGGTCCAGGGCAGCTCCTCTGAGCTCCCGAGTTGGTAGGACGTAGGATAGTCCCTGTCCCCTCACGGCTCTGTCTTCGTGCGAGACTCCTTGTCCCCTGCTTGCTGTCCTGTGCCTGAACTCCTGGCTCCGTCTTCTCAGGGCCTCCCTGTCCAGCTGCAAAAGATCACCCTGTCACTTATGGAATCACATTCTCATCCACCAGGCTGTACCGGTTCCCTGAGGAGCTTATCCAACCTGTGATCATGTTCCTTGTGACCTTGACCATGAAGACAGCCCCATGAGGGCAGGGACCGTGGCAAGTTGAAAGCTGTGGCTCCAGGACACAACCCAGTGCCCAGTGTAGGACGTACCAACTGAAGATCCACTGAGCGAATGAATGAAGGAATGAATGAATGAAAGCTCACCCTGGCACCACGGGTAGACTCAGCTCAAAACTTTCCTGTCCCACTTTTTCAAAGCCTGTCACATCTGGGGATTAATGAACAATTGATTTGTGGTGATGAGTATGCAATAGTTCTCTCAAGAGGAGATGTGCCTATTTTGATAAGAAATGCCAAGAGTCAGCTGGGCTCAGTGGCTCAGCCTGTAATCCCGCGCTTTGGGAGGCCGAGGTGAGTGGATTGCCTGAGCCCGTGGGTTTGAGACCCGCCTGGGCAACTTGGCGAGACCTCATCTCTACAATAAATCAAAACTTAGCTGGGCGTGGTAGCACGCGCTTGTAGTTCCAGCTACTTGGAAGGCTGAGGCGGAAGGATCGTTGGAGCCCAGCAGGTCAAGGCTGCGGTGGCCGGGAGTGGCCACTGCACTCCAGTCTGGGTGACAGAGTGAGACTCCAACTCAAAAAAAAAAGAAATGCCGAGAGTCCCAATTTTTAAGTCCAGGGGCACCACCCCAAGGAGGAGAGTGTAAGACGGTGTTGGTGTGGGTAGTGTGGACATTTAGGGCATGGAGGCCTGACAGGCATCAGATCACAGAGCGGGGGCGGGGCGCTCCTGGATTCGGGGAGGGGAGGGAGAGTCTTGCCCTGGGAGCCAGCGCAGGGCCGGGCGGAGTCCCTGCTCAGCCTGCGAGTCTGGCGCTGAGCAAGTCCCCTCCCTCCTCCTTGGCCTCAGCGCTCCTATCTGTAAACGGGGACAGTGACCCACACCTCATGGCGGAGTGAGGCTCAGAAATGGTGGCGTTCTGGTGCTTTGTGAATTACAAAGCTTTGCTCACCAGGTAGAAAAGATGATGTGATGAACAGACTGCCTCACCTGTCACCAATGGGCTACTTTGGGCTTCAAGAAACAGAAAACTCCGACATAAGTTACTGGGTCCTAAGGACAACTCACGACTTCATAAACCTAGGACGTCTGTGATGTTCCAGGCAGTTCTGGCTTGGCTGGTGCAGGGCCAAGACGCATCACAGACACAGATCTCCTCAGCTTCCCATGGGGCCGTCTTCCTGTGTGGGCTGGATTCCAGGCTCCCACTCGAAGCTTTCAGACTTGCTCCCCTGCTCCAGGCAGCCCACCTCAGGCAGCAGAGGCAGGAAGAGAAGGCGTCTCTTCCCATCATTTCCTTCTAAGAGCCTGGAAACCTTTCCTGAAGTCCCAGAAGGTTTCCACTCACGGCACTTTTTTTTTGAGTCAGAGTCTCACTCTGTCACCCAGGCTGGCGTGCAGTGGCACACTCACGGTCGCCGCAGCCTCGACCTGCTGGGCTCAGGTGATCCTTCCCCCTCAGCCTGTCAAGTAGCTGGAATTACAGGCACGTGCCACCACACCCGACTAATTTTTTTATTGATTGATTGTAGAGATGAGGTCTCGCCAAGTTATCCAGGCTGGTCTCGAACCAGTGGACTCAGGCAATCCACTCACCTCGGCCTCCCAAAGTGCCAGGATTATAGGCGTGAGCCACCGTGACTGCAATTGCACCCAAGCTCCTTCCAGGCCTGTTGCTGGTGGAGGAAACGGAATGATGGTGATTGGCCGGTGGTTTTCCATGGGGAACGGTGGGAGCAGGGGGAGGGGAAGTTCAGCCCCTGGGGACAGGTTGGAAATGGCAGGGGTGGGGTCAGCTCGTCTCAATGACCCATGACATTGCTGGCATTGAGCCAGGCTGAGGCAGGAGTGCCAGGTGCCCTCCCGGGGGCAGGACAGTCCACACAAGACGACCAGTGCTGGCCTCACCCACAGTTCAACGCCCCTCTGTTCATTCTCGTGTGTGAAGAGCCATGTCATCATCCTGGCCTTTAACCTACATCAGCATTATAGCTCAACAAGACATTCTTGAAGGTCTGAAGGCTGCAGAGCATGATATTTACGTGCAAGGGGCCCCTTCCTTTCTTGCCCTTCTGTTTTGGGGTGACACCTGAGCTTCTTCCTTCTCTCACATCCACATGTCTGCCAGGATCTGACTGCATGGACCTGTGTGCTGTTCATCTGCATCCCGAAAGACGATTTATTTTATTACAAAGTATTATCATTTTATTATAAAGTATTGTCCTTTCGCTTCTTTTTATAGTCCATTCAGGGCCTTGGAAAGAGTTTTGAAGTCGGTGTGTGATGCTCCAGGTTAATTATTCATGACTTTCACTTCAGGGCAGTAAAGCGATCAGGCAGCAATTTCTTCTGTGGAGAGGTCATGGGTCTGACGAGGTTGAGACCCGCTGGCTGAAATCCACCAAGGTTCATGTTCTGGAGCAGGACGGGGGGAGTGCCTGTGTTCTGAGGCCTGAGGGGACCGAGAGGGCCATTGAGACAGGGCTGTGGGTCCCAGGATCAGACAGTGGGAAGCCTCCACACTCATGGCCTGCATCAGTTTATAAGTGGGAGAGAATTTTCCAGTGGGCAAGAAAGATGAGTTCAAGAGGCTCGCTTGAGCCCAGGAGTTTGAGACCAGCCTGGGCAGCATGGTGAGATCTCATCTCTACAAAAAGTCAAAAAATTAGCCAGGTGTAGTGGCACGTGCCAGTAATTCCAGCTAGTCAGGAGGCTGATGTGGAAGGATCGCCTGAGTCTGGGAGGTCCAGGCTGTGGAGAGCCATGATCGTGCCACTGCACTCCAGCCTGGACAACAGAGTGAGATTCTGCTTCAAAAAAAATTTTTAAAATTATAAATTAAAACATAAAATAGAACTTCAAATGCTTGGCTCTTGTCCTTAATTTTTAAAAAATTCATTCATCCAAAAAACAGGCACCAGACATGGTGGTGCGCGCCTGTAGTCCCAGCTCCTTGGGAGGCTAAGGCAGAAGGATCGCCTGAGTCCAGGAGGTTGAGGCTGCAGTAAGCTGTGATCATGTCATTGCACCCCAGCATGGGTGACAGAGCGAGACCCTGACTCAAAAAAAGTTGTGTATATGTGTGTGTGTGTGTTTGTGTGTTGTGTGTGTGTGTGTGTGTGTGTGTGTGTGTGTGTGTGCGCATGTTAATGAGGTACTGAATAACTGAAAGTCCAGCAGAGAACACTAAGACAGGGGTCCGTAAACTATTGTCCATGGGTGAGCTGTTTTTGTAAATAATGTTTTACTGGTGCATAGCCATGCCCATTTGTCTAGACACTGTTTGTGATGACCTCATGTGACAAGGGCAAAAGGGAGTAATTGCACCAGAGCTTGCAAGACTAAGATATTTACCTTGTGGCCCTTTAAGAAAGGAGCTGCCCACCCCTGCCCCAAGGTATCACAGTGGCAGCCCCTGGGACCTGGCAGGATGACACAGTGGGCTGGACATCACCTGGCGTGGGCTGGCTGACAATATGGTGTGTCTGAAGTCACTGCGGTGATATTGACAGGAGACAAAGATCACAGGAAGAGGAAGCAAAACCAGAACAAGAAGCAGACAGGAAACAGCAAGTCCTTTCTTCCTCCTCCAACTCCAGCAGGCCTCTGGTGCCCTGTTGGCAAAGTTCAACAGGGCGTCACTTGCAAAGCCCGAATGGGGTTTGTCTCTTTAGCTTATTTTTTTTTTGAGTCAAGGTCTTACTCTGTGGTCCAGGCTGGAGTGCGGTGGCATGATCATGGATCACTGTAGCCTCGACCTCCTGGGCTCAGGTGATCTTTCTGCCTCAGCCTCCCGAGTAGCTGGGACTACAGGTGCATGCTGCCACACCTGGCTAATTTTTGATATTTTTGGTCTAGACAAGATCTTGCTATGTTGTCCAGGCTGATCTCGAGCTCCTGGGTTCAGGCAATCCTCCTGCCTCAGCCTCCCAGTGTGCTGGGATTACAGGTCTGATAGTAGCTTAAGGACTGGTGAAAGGTTCAAGGCATTTATTTCCTGTTTATCACCAGAAAGGAGTTTAGAGACGGAGGATGGGACCTACATCAAAGAGGGATGTCCTGCTGGTTGTGGATTCCATGGCAGGACTCAGTTTCTGCATCTGTGAAATGGTCATGAAAGTAATAATAATAGTCATGGTAATGGATACCACATCTGTTCATGGGTGTATTTGGCGGCATTCCGTCCTGACGCCCAACATCGGGGCCCAGGACCCCTGTGGCTGGGGGCTGCTGGTTGCTGGATCTGCAAGGGTTTAGGCGCTAATGAGTTGTACCAACCTGGGGCAGCGTGCAAGAGGGCTGTGCCTGTCCATCCTCACTGTCATAGCGCTGGCTCTGCGTGTGTTATCTGGCTGACGCTGCGTCCCTGTCACAGACCTTATCACGGCCTGAGCTCACCCAGCTTTCTTCTCTA
Organism: Cephalopachus bancanus; assembly: GCA_027257055.1. Taxonomy (NCBI): domain Eukaryota; kingdom Metazoa; phylum Chordata; class Mammalia; order Primates; family Tarsiidae; genus Cephalopachus; species Cephalopachus bancanus. The sequence goes on along the minus strand of JAPVLO010000451.1, from coordinate 1,040,850 downwards.
AGAACCCAAGGACAGGAGTCCTGTCCATGTTGGTCCCTATTTTCTCACACCGAAACTGCCCAACAAAGCTCCCAGCCAGGACTGCATTTAACCCTCAACCGCCTGGTTTGGTGACAGGTGGGAAAATGAAAGCCCGGAAAGGTTAAGTCACCTGCCCAATGTCACAAGCGGGCACGGTGCAGCCAGGCTGCAAAGCCAGCTCTCTCTTACTGTGCTCTTGCTACCACCCCGGCATCCGCTCTCCTGCCTCGCCTTCCAGGGCTCTTTCTTCAAGTCCGTTCACCCCCAGGCTGGGAGGGCCAGCCCACCCCTACACAGCCAAGTGCTTACTTGAGACAGAAATCCTCCAACCTCTTCATTTTGATAATTGCACCCAGGACATAAATCCAGCAGTACGTGTATGACCGGCAGCCTCATTTTTTTTCTAAGAGGCAAATTCATGGGACGTTCAGGCTGGGGTGCAGGAGCGCGGTCATTATTTCTCAATAGTTTATAGTATCAAGGCTCCTTTCTTTCCTTCCAATAAATATAATTTATGTGGACTGGTGGATCAAGCAGTGTATTTCCCAGCTCCAGGAGGCTGTGAATCATGTGGTGCTCGACCAGGCACGGTGGCTCAGGCCTATAATCCCAGCACTTTGGGAAGCCAAGGTGAGAGGATTGCCTGAGCCCGTGGGTTCGAGACCAGACTGGGCAACTTGGTGAGGCCTCATCTCTACAATAAATCAAAAAATTAGCTGGGCATGGTGGCATGTGCCTGTAGGTCCAGCTACTTGGAGGGCTGAGGTGGAAGGATCGCCTGAGCCCAGCAGGTCGAGGTTGTGGTGGCTGTGAGCATACCACTGTGCTCCATTCTGGTCAACAGAGTGAGACTCTAACTCAAAAAAAATAAATAAATAAAAAGAAGAAAAAGAAGAAAAAATCACGTAGTGCTGTAGGAAACTCAGGGAGATTAAGGTTTTGCATAATGCAAATCAGGAGGGGAAGATGTTTGCTCTGCCTCACTGTGGATGCAATTAGAGCAATGAATGCCAGGAGAAATTCATTTGCCTGGGACAGAGAAAGGTCAGCTTGGTATGCAAAAGAGCATGGTTATTGGCAACACAGGAGCCCAGAACGCGGTTAGCAAATCACCCGGTGGCTGTTTGATTTGCAGCTTTAAAGAACCTAAGGATGAATAAAACATTGAATTAATTTTCAAAGGCCCAATGTCACATGGCAGAAGGTCTACACATTTGGGAACGGACCAAGTCAACACTCTACCTGTGACATCCCTGTCCCGGGCCCTGGGTTTCGAATCCTGGATGCTCCCTGGAATTTTCTCCCACCAGTGTTCGGCTTCTCCTAGTCCCACCAGTCCCCACCCAAATCCCCTCTTCCAGGAAGTCCTCCCTGCCTCTGCGACTCTGACTTCCAATTCACTCATTCGTTCGGTAAATGTTACCAGCCATCGATTATGCGCCAGGGACTCTGTTCTTGGAGCATGGGACAGGGCAGTCAGCGGAGCAGACAAAAGTCCCTGCTCTCTTGGGGCTGACGCTCTAGTGGGGAGTGAGGGACCATGAGTGCGTAAGAGAGGTTGTTAATGTGTTCAGAGGTGCTGGCTGCTGGGGAGGAACATCCAGAGGCGGCGAGTGTAGGGAGGATGGGAAATGCCAGGAGCGGGGAGGGCTGCAGCTCTAGACAGGGCGGTCGGGGGTGCCCGAGGCGGTGACATGTTCACGGAGCCCTGGCGGAGGTGAGGAGAGATGTGAGCTGTATCTTGGGAAGCATCTTCCGGAAAGGAAGGGCAAGACCGGGGAGCGTGTCCCCGGCCTGCAGCCGAGTGGAGGGGGGTGTGGAGCGTGGTGGGAGGTGAGCTGGAGGAGCAGGGCCCAGGTCACGCACACCCCGTCTCTTCATTCATTCCCCGGATTCACTCGTTCACCAACACAGGCTTTTGAAGCCCCACTGGGAGGCGGGAGCTGTGGTTCTAGTCGCTGGGAACCCAGCCACACACAGGACAGGTACGGCTCCGGCTCTCCTGGGCTCACATTCAGCTGAGAAAAAAGAGAATCATCAGGTAATCAAATAATTAAGGTAATTTCCGAGCCTGGCCAGGAGACACGAAGGATGGATGGGGATGAGAAGACGGGTCAGGAAATGTGATCACCACAATGCAGGAGGGCTTCTCTCCAGGGACCATTTAGCAGGTGAGAAAACTGAGGATTCGAAGGGCCAGGGATCCTGGTCTCCCCCTTTTCCTTTCGGGGCCAGTGCGAGGCTTTGGGGAGGTTCTTAGATAAGAAGCATCCTCTGGCATCTCCTACCAGGAGGGCCGTGACCAGCCCCTAGGCCAGTGTGGCTGCACGTCAAGGAGCAGCTGGGCCCCGGGAGAATCCCCAGCCTGGGAGGGACCCTCCCCATCCCTGCTGCCATCACTCTGGGGGCGAATGGCCTGAGGACTCCTCCCCTATCCCAGTGGGCTGGTGGAAGATGCAGCTCAGGACACCCCCAGCCCAGAGTGACCCAGAGCAGTGGAGGCACTGGGGGGGGGCTGGGAAGTGTTCAGCGGCACCTCCTCCCTTTGGGGACCATTTCTCCTCCGGCAACATCCTGCTCTGCTCCTCACCACAGGGTCTGGGTGTCACTTGAAGATGGAGCTCATGGCACTCACGGGGCCGCTGGACACTTGTCTGGTGGGGCTGGCCGTTCCCTCCTGTGGCCTCAGGGTCAGGGGAGGGGAGGGGACAGATGTGATTTCAGATCATGGACAGGGCTTGGGGACAGAGGCTGCAGGCATGACAGGCGCCATCAAGGCTGTCTGTCCAGGGTTGCTCCAGCCACCTGGTGTGGACGTGGCCTCTTGGCAGACTCTGCCTGGCCGTCTCTTCCATGCCATGTGAAAGGCAGGTGGGGTGGGACACAGGGACTGGAGGCTGCCATCTGCTCCTGGGAGCTGCGCTGGGCTGAGAGCCACACATGCCACCCATAGGGGCCAGAGAGCTGGAGCCAGACAGAGGGTCGAGGACGAGAAGGAAGCCAACAGAAGGTGGCTTTCAGAGCTGGGCACACAGAAGGAGGTCTGACGGGCAGGGCTGTTGTGGGCAGCTGTCTGTGCCCATCCCTGCTGAGACGGTTCTGGGCTCCTCCCAGCTCAGGTGTGTCCTCGCACCCAGGCCCAGCTGCCAGCATGCAGCAGGCGCTCACCGCTTCTCGTCTGGTCAGCTGCAGAGCTAGACACCAGGCCACCCTGCCTCAAACACTCGGTGGCCAGGTGCTGGGGAGGGTTCCCAGGCCACACCTTGTCAAGGCTGGGAGGCTGCCTCTGGGTGACTCCCTCAGTCACCCCTCCTGGGTCCAGATAACCTGGACACTCAGGTCAGAGGCAGTCTGGGGCAAGGGTGAGGGAGGGGACACAGCTTGGGGAGAGGGTGGGAGGGGACTCTGTGCTCTGCCCCAGCAACTGTGGCATGTGTCTCCATGGGGGATGGGGCTGAGGCCTCTTGTCTATTTCTGGGCCTGGACCAGCTCTATGCAGGGTTCGAGAAGTGTCTGGGTCAGGACAACCTGCCCCTCCCTGCAGCTGCCTCTGCAGCCCCCATGAGAGGATATGACTGCAGTTGTTCAGTGCTGGCCTCAGGAATCTTTTCCTTGTTTTAGTGGAGACTTGGCATCCTCCTCTTGAGGGCTGTGGGGATCGGGGGGTGGCCGTGGGGGGAGCATCTGCTCTTGAGGGGCAGAGCCAAGGGCCATCTCCAGGGCTTGTCTGGGGACTGGGCAGGGGGTCACCTGGACACGTGCTCACGGCCTTCAGACATGGCCAGGAGGGCCACCCGCAGGATCCCAGCAGGGCAGCCTGCCCTGAGTCCCTGTGCTGGGATTGAGGGGAGATGCCAGGCCCAGCCATAGCCACAGGGCTGCGTCCTTTCCTCCTCCACAGCCGCCCAGGCGCACTCCAAGGGAACGCGCAGAGATTCTGTTTGTAATTAAAAAGTAATTCAATTATCACTGAAAATGAGGTTCTGGAATTAATTCTGAAGTGAATTCAGGTTGTGCTGTGTGATGTCTTTTTCCCTGCTCACTAGAAAATCACGGGGGCCCAGTGGGAAAGGCCCAGGAGATCAGGGGTCCTTCTTGGGCAGCTGTCACGGCCCAGAGAGCTACATGGGAGACACTCCAGGCCCAGCATGGCCAAGGGCCCTGGCCAGATGGGGGAGAAGCAGAGTTATAACTGTCAAGAGGCAGCCTGTGGAGTTGAAACCTGGCTCAGCCATGCAGCAGCTGTGTGGCCTTGGCAAGTTACTGAACCCCTCTGAGCCTCACTGGAAAATAAGGAGGATAATGGTGGCCCCTCATAGGGGAGGATCCAGGATCCTCTTTCATATCTTGCTTCTGAGTGAGGCTGTTCTTCTTTTTTTTAATGAGTCGGGGTCTCACTCTGTACCCAGGCTGGAGTGCTGTGGCACAATCACAGTTCACTACAGCCTCGCCCTCCTGTGCTCAGGTGATCCTTCTGCCTCAGTCTCCCAAGTACCTGGGACTACAGGCGTGCACCACCATGTCCAACTATTTTAAAATTTTTTATTTTTTTGTAGAGCTGAGGTCTTGCTATGTTGCCCGGGTTGGTCTTGGACTCCTGAACTCAAGTGATCCTCTGCCTTGGCCTCCTAAGGTGCTGGGATGATGGGTGTGAGCCACCATGCCCGGCTAAGTGAGGCTGTTCTTGCCCACCCCATTTAAAGTTCTACCCCGGCCCTTGCCACTTCCTCCCCTAGCCTCCTTAGTCCTCTTCCTGACTCTTGTCACCATGGGATAAACCAGGTGTTTCACTTCTAGGCCATCATCTGGTGACTGCTGTGAAATGTGAAGTCCTAGAACGCCGGACTTTTGTATATTGATTATCTCGAGATGCAGGCGCTGGAGAAACAGCAGACGCAGAGAGGGCTCTCTGACCCACCCTTCCCTACGCAGGAGCAGACCGTGACGTTGCTCATGAGGTGGGCACTCCCTCGGCACCAGAGAACAGAAAAGGACAGCCTTGTCACCCGGCACTGGGCGTCCACGTGGAAGTGGGTCTGTCCAAACACGCTTGCTAAAACAACCCTTAGCTCCCACTGGGTTCCCCCATTCCCCTGGGTCCTCTAGTAACTTCCCTGCAATTTATGGCCCCAGCCCAAGCCTCTGCCTTGTCATCTCTTCACACATGCATCATTTCTTTGTCTGGGGAGTGTACATGCTTTCTGCTGCGGTCACTTCTTGGGTATTCGTTCTCTTGGGACGTGGTGAAGCTGCTGCTTCCTCCTGCTGATCTCTGTCTTCCGGCAGCTGAATTCCTACACCCAGCCAGAGGCTCTGAGAGGGTGGGGGATAACTTCCCCCTTCCCGATGCTTTCCTCCTGGAACCCATTATAGTAGCTGGCACATAGCGGGTGCTCAGCAAAGACCTGTTTGGGCGAAATAATGAATGAATAAACGGGTGGTGAATGAATGAAGGCATAAGATGCAGAGCTGGGGAGTGGTGACCAGGCAGTTCGGTTCCACTGGAGCTTCCCAAGACCAGCGCTGCCCCGGGCCCTGCCTCCCCCCGCCCCGTGTCCTTCCATCCCGACTCAGCATCTACTGAGCCCCTCCTGCGTGCAGGTGCCGTGTCTAGACGCTGTGTGAGCACAGCGGTGGCAACATGGCACAAACTCCTGCCCTCCTGGGCTTTACCTTCCACCAAGGGGACACACGTGGACCAGTGCTGCGAAATATAAAGTATGTGTTGGGTGGGTACGGCAGGAAGGAAAGACGCGTCCGAGGAGGGGACGGAGAGTCCCGGGGCCCTGTCGGCCAGGGAGGCCCGAGGGGCCCTCTGGGAAGGTGGCCTGGCAGGGACCTGGGGGAGGAGGGGCGCCGCGGGCGGGGCGGGGCCGGGGGCTTCCCCGGGGAGCAGCAAGGGCGGGGTCCGGCGGGCGAGGCCTGGAGAGCGTGGGCACCCGCAAGGGCCTGTGCGGAGTCACAAGCGGGCAGGGGAGGGGCCGGCGCCCGAGCCCGGGAGAGGGTTTGGGTTTGGCTCCGGGACGTGCCGGCACAGGAGGGGCAGGACCCGAGCAGGTTTAAGACTGGAGGGCGAGGGGAGGCAGGGACGCCGGAAGGAGACCACCCAGCGGTCCAGGCCACGATGGCCGGGCCGGGGCGGAGGCCGGGAGGCGGAACGCGGGCGAGCAGGTACGAAGGGGCTGGGGCGGAGGAAGAACCGGCTGCCGCCGGCTTTGCGTTTGGGCTTGTTTTCTCCTTGGACGCCTCAACCTCGTGCCCCAGTCGCCCGGGACACGCCCCTCGCGCCCATTGGTCAGACGCGGTCACCGCCCGCCAATCACAAGCCGGGGCGGGGCTGTGAGCCCCCTGCTGGGTGTGTCCGGGCCTGCACGTGGCTTCAGGCCTGGGGGTTGGGCGGCAGGAGGGGGACCGGGCGGTGGCAGTGACCTGCCCATGTGGCCCGGCAGGGGACGTCCAGGACATCCAGGTCACACAGGACACACGAGTCTTGGGGCCTGGGCCTGTGCGTCCTGAAAATAGCGACCCCGGGAGTCGTGGGAAGATGAAGTAGGCGCTGGGTCGCTTGGTGCACGGTGGGCACTGGGTCGCCAAGGGCAGGAGTTCCCGGGATTCCACGTAGGAGAGCCTGGAGGAAAGGAGGCCGGAGCCACGCGGGGCGGGTCCTGCAGAGCCTCCATGCCTTTGGGAGTCACGAGAGTGACCCAACGCAGCTCCTGTTCTTCTGTAATAAAGGTTGAATAGGAAGAAAGCCACTTTTGGGGCCAGGATGGTGGCAGAGCACATCTGGGTCCTCTCGTACCCTGGCGTCCCTTTCTTCGTGTGCCCACAGCCCGCCCTCCTGCTTCCTGCTGAAGCCTCCAGATGTCCTGCTGGCCCTGGAGGACAGGTTCCTGGAGCGGGGATCAGGGTAGCCTCGCAGGAAGCTGGGCAGCCCCAGGCCCCATCGACCAATGGGCTGATCAATATCTTGTCGGAGGAAGCTTCCCGGCATGGACCAGTTCCCAGCACTGGGCTTTTAGGACTAGGGTTGTGATTGGCCCGGACACTGGGGACCTGACTTCAGGGACATCTGGCTGGGGGGTGGACACAGGCCTTATTGATCACAGTGGTGGGCCCCAGGACCTGCAGGCAGATGAGGGCAGGACCCCAGGGCACAGGCCCAGAGCAGGTATTTACATATGGGCATGTGCTGGGCTTGCTGGTATCTGTTCTGACTTAGTGTCTGTGCGGCCCTTGCACATGCCTGGGCTGTGTTTGAGTCTGGGCCGTCCAGCTATGACCCCTGCAGGATCCCTCCATAGACATCTGTAGAGCTGGTGACAGAAGAGCCTGGGAGGTCTTGCTGGTCCCTCAGAGCCCAATAGCTGTGGAGGTGGGGTGGGGTTCCCAGGGCCTCCAGTGTTTACTGTTCCCTTGTCTTCTCCTGTCTCACCCTGTCTCTCTCCTCCTCCCTCCTTCTCTGATCAGGCATGACCACACTCGAGCCTCCAGAGGCTGGGGATTCTGGAGTCTGGGCAGACTCATGCCAGGGGCTGAGGAATCACTCAGCAGCTGTTGGGCCCCAGGCTATGGTGTGGTGGGGGGAGGTTTGCTCCAGCTCCCAGGCTGGGGGAGACCCCTCACCGGGCACAGGTCACACAGGGGCAGTGTTAGTTCATCCCTGGGTGCTGGGGACACAGGGAGGAAACGGGGCCTGTCCCCACCCTCGGGATCACCCTGGTACTGCACCCATGAGCATAAGTCAGACTGTGGACTGAATCTGGTCCTCACACTCAGGTGAACGGGAAATACATCACGCCCACCCCCATTTCAGTTTTGTATTCCAAGACCCCATTTCACTGGAGGTGAGCAGGTTTTATAGTTTTGTGTTTTACGTTGAGATCTGTGATACATTTTGAGTTGATTTTTGCACAAGACTTAGATTGGGCCCCTCCCCCTTTTTGTACACAGACGACCAATTGTTCCAACACCATGTGCTGAGTATACTATCTGCTCTCCATGGATTTATGGTTTTTATATTTTTGTTAAAAAGCAACTGGCCACGTTTGTGTAGCTTTGTTTTGAACTCTTTTTTCTCTTTAATTGATCAGTGTGGGGATTCCTTCACCAACACTATTTTGATGACCACAGCTTCACAGTCTAAAAATGGGCAATCGTTTGTCCAACTTTACTGTTCTTTTTTTCAAAACTGTTTCTAGTCCTTTTGCTTTTGTGAATACATTGTAGAATGAGCTTCTCTGTGTATTAAAAAATCCTACTGGTAGGCCGGGTGTGGTGGTTCAAATCTGTAATCCCAGCATTTTGGGAGGCTGAGGCAAGAGGATTGCCTTAGCTCAGGGATTTGAGACCAGCCTGGGCAATTTGGTGAGACCTCATCTCTACAATAAAAAACAATTAGCTGGGCATGGTAGTACATGCCTATAGTTCCAGCTACTTGGAAATCTGAGGCGGAAGGATCACCTGAGCCCAGCAAGACAAGGCTGAGTGACAGAGTAAGACTCCAACTCAAAAAAAAAAAAATCCTACTGGCATATTTATTAATATTGCATATAATCTGACGATTAATTTGGGGAGAATTGATGTCTTTGCTATTCTACTCTTCCAATCCATGAACATGATATATGTTTCCATTTATTTGGGTCTTCTTTTATTTCTTTTATTAATTTTTTTTGTAGTTTAAAGCATATAAGTCCTGCATGCTTGTTAGATTTATACTTAAGTATTTCATTTTAGGGGAGCTTTTGTAAATTGTATTAATGCTTTTTTCTATTGTACAGAAATATGCTTGATTTTTGGGTATTGACCTTGCTAATCTATTCGTCCTAGTAGTTCTAGCAGGGCTTGTTTTTTGATTTTTTAAAAATTCCTTGGGACTGGGCTTGGTGGCTCAGCCTGTGATCATTGGGAGGATGAGGCAAGTGGATGGCCTTAGCCTGCAGGTTTGAGACCAGCCCGGGCAACTTGGTGAGATCTCTTCTCTATGATAATTTTTTAAAAAAAATTAACTGGGTGTGGTAGCGTGAACCTGTAATTTTGGTTATATGGAAGGAAGGCTGAGGCAGAAGGATCACCTGAGCTCAGCAGGTCAACACTGGGTGGCCATGAATGTGCCACTGCACTCCAGCCTGGGCGATGGAGTGAGACTCCAACTCAAAAAAAAAAATTGAAATTCTTTCGGATTATTTATATAGATAATCATGTCAAATGCAAATAGAGACCATTTTATTTCTTCTTTTCCAATCTGTTTGCTTTCACACAGTGCTTTTTTAAATGGTATTTTTTTTGGTTTTGGCCAACATTTACAAAAAACTATCAGGCTATTTGACACGAAAGATGCCAGCTTCTTTAAAAACCAGAAAAGTAAGCTGCACTGGGTGTGCCTCCCCTCACACAGCAACTTGGCAGAGCCAAGGCGCAGCCACTCTTATGCACAGGGCACATGCTCTCCTGTGGCCTCACCGGCCCCTCCCCCACTCAGATCACGTGCCCACCCTCTCAGGCATGTGCATTGGTAACTCCTGCCCTGGCATTTGGGTCCTGCCCGCCCTCCATCCCACTTCCCTGGCGCAGGGACTGTGGGGCAGTTTCTATGTGCCCTGGGTGACACTGAAGCAGCAGAGGTTGGCTGGACTGGTCATCAGATGGGCACAAGGAGCGTCCCTACGGCAACTGCTTGAGCTGACATTCCCAATCCAGGCTGAAGGACGGAGGTCTCAGCCAGTGCTGGTTCAGAGAGATGGTGCCCGCGGACGTATTGGTCCCCAGTGCCACCTGGTACCAGGAAAAGCCTCAGAAAGGGAATGCACCTGCCCGAGTCGTCTAAGGTCAAGTTTCCACCATCCCTGAGAATAGGGTCACAGATAGAAATAATATCTCACAAGGCAGGCATCCGTCTAAGCACCCACCCGGGCAAGATCGTCACCCAGACTCTCCTTCCTCCGCACAGAGGGTCATCCAAGCCCCGTGGACTCATCACTCGCCCTTCTCATTCCTCTACTCAGCAGTGTCTGGGAGCTGGACGGAGGAACAGCAGGCTGAAGGCTGAGTGACTTGGAGTTTGGGGACGCCAACCACGGCATCTTTGGAGGGAAGGAAACTTCTTAGATGGCCACTGTCGGGGTGGATGATGTCAGAGGGGTTCCCCGGGGAAGCTCCGCCCAGCCCCGCTCCTCTCTAGGCCCCGCCTGCCCTTCCAGGCCTACCTCAGCCGCGCCTCGTCCCAGCGTCTCCCCTGGGCCACAGGAAAGGGTCTTCTCCAGCCCCAAGGCAGCCCTGCCACCCTCTGCCAGTATATTTCCACTCAGAGCCTCCTCCCTCTTCCCTAGGGCCTCCTATGGGGTCCTCAAGATGCTGCTTGCATTTCCCCAAAGGCCCAGGGCTGTCCTGGGAGGGGGTGTTCCTTGATGGGCGACTGAGTATGAAACACATCACAGATAGGACCACAGTATGCCACACTGCACCATCCAAGGAAAGTTACAACTTTAGACTCTGTAAACATTTTAAAGTAATGAAATTATACTCCAAGTCTTATAAAGACGGCCATAAATCTGTAGCCCACGTGGATTATATGTGGGCCCTCCAGTGTAATAAAAATGTACACATCAGACATTATAAATGGGCTGCTCCGGGTCCACGAACTTGATGTAACACTAACATACGAGCGACAGCAGACATTACACATTTCACTAACACTGGCTCTGCTTGTCTTTTTAGAGTTTAGGCTGCCTGTGTTGAAAGACTCTGGGTGGCCCAAGACTGTGACATGAAGCTGATGTGAGAAGGTGATGGGCTTAGCACTCGGGGTGTGGAGCTCTGGGTGTCCCCTTGGAGTGTTTGAAAAATAGCCAGCCGCACCCCCTTCCTTTCTTCTTGCTGCCAAGTTCATGTATGAGTCCACCTGGGGGGTGGGAGGTAAGTGACACACACGGATGCTGTGTGCCGTGTGCATTTTTTTTTTTTTTAGTTGGAGTCTCAAAAAAATGAGCCTCCAACTCAACCTTGGAGTCTCACCATCGCCCAGGTTGTAGTGCAGTGGCATGGTCATGGCTCGCCACAACCTCGAACTCCTGGGCTCAGATGATCCTTCTGCCTCAGCCTCCCGAGTAGTTGAGACTACAAGTATGCCCAGCCATGCCCGGCTAATTTTTTTTTTGTAGAAATGAAGTCTTGCTATGTTGCCCAGGCTGGTCTTGAATTACTGGATCCAAGCAATTCTCCTGCCTCAGCCTCCCACAGCGCTGGGATTTCAGGTGTGCCCAGCCTTCTCACATTTGCTTATACCATTTGTTCATGAAGAAACACAGAGATTGCCATTCATCTTGGAGGGTTGTAGTTTTTGGAAGGCAGCTACTAACCACAATGTTACCAGCGCCTTGGTATGTTGTAATTTTTGTATTATACAGAAGTGCTTTTTAAAAAATTGCTATGGACGTAAGCCCAATCTAACTGACTTAAACCAAAATAGGAAGTTATTGACCCAATAGTGGGTAACTCTAGGTATTTCAGGAAAGACTGGATCTAGGAGCACTAATCTTACTATAAAGTATCTGCCTTAGGCCTCATGCCTGTAATCCCAGCACTTTGGGAGGCTGAGGTGGGAAGAGTGCTTGAGGCCAAGAGTTCAAGACTAGCCTGGATGATGAAGCGAGTTCCTGTCTCTACAAAAAACAAACAAACACAATTAGCCAACACAGTGGCACGTACCTGTAGTCCCTGCTACTTGGGAGGTTGAGGCAGGAGGATTGCCTGAGCCCAGAAGTTCAAGGCTGCAGGGAGCTATGATTGAGCCACTGCATTCCAGCCTGGGCCACAGAGTGAGAATCTGTCTCCAAAATAAATAAATACATGCTTACATAAAATAAACTAAAGTATCTGTCTCTATTTCTCATCTCTCAGCCTGGATGTTGGCGCCATTCCCTGGAAGCTCTTCCCTGGCAGTGACCATGCTGGCCCCGTAGTCTTCACCTTCTACCCACCTGCTCAGCAAGCCTGATAGAAAGCCACTTTGTCCTCAGTGAGAGTTCCGGTGATTTACCAGGTGACTCTCGCTAGGCTGTGCTTGGCTCACAGCTGCAGGTGTCACCTCACGTCCGGCCCCAGTATCTTTCTCAGATTCTGTTCTGAGGTTTTCCAAATCCAAGACCAGACTCCATGTATTAGGCACCTACTGTATGCTGAACCCTTTCCTGAGCACATACAGTGTCTCATGCAATCTGCATGACGATCCAGAAAAGATGCCAATGAGGCTGGGCTCGGTGGCTCAGCCTGTCATCCGGTGCTTTGGGAGGCCGAGGTGAGTGGATTGCCTGAGCCCGCTGGTTCGCAACCCGCCTGGGCCACTTGGTGAGACCTCATCTCTACAATAAATAAAAAATTAGCTGGGTGTGGTAGCGCGTGCCTGTAGTGCCAGCTACTTGGAAAGCTGAGGTGAAAGGATCTCTGGAGCCCAGCAGGTCAACGCTGGGGTGGCCGTGAGGGTGCCACTGCACTCCAGCCTGGGCGACAGAGTGAGACTCCAACTCCAAAAAAAAAAAAAAAAAGAGATGCCAATGATTGTGCCCATTTTACAGACGGGGAACATGAGGTTTGGAGAGGCAAAAGGCCTTTCCCAGGTCACCCTGCCTGGTGGCTACAGATGCAGGATTCAGACTTGAAGCCTCTCAGCCTCACCCTGCCTTGCCTCCCGCTGAGGTGGCTGAGGCTGAGCCATCCTCCTTCAGGTGAACTTTCCTTTTAGATGCTGGGATCGAAATTCCAGAAACTTCCTAGTTTCAAAATCAAAAACCTCCCTTCGCCCACCACATCCAAGCAAACACCCAGTCCTGCTGTGTCCATCTTCACGGGAGCCCTCTTCCTAAAAATAAAGCTCCTCCAAGTACGCGAGCTCCCAACATGCTCCCCCTGTGCCCTGGGGAAGTGAGCCCCACCAGCTTACTTCTTGACTGACCTGTGACGACAGCTGACCTCTCGCCTGCCTCCCATCCTGCCCATGCTGGCGGAGAGGCCTTCTGGAAGTATCTGACATGGGGGGGCCGTCAAGTGTGCATTTTTTCTTGGTCTTTGGGTAATGGTGGTCTGGGCTTCCCTGGGAGACTCCCCTCGCCTGCTCTCAGGCTGATCCTGTGTCTGGCCCCAGGGAGGCCTTGTGACCCAGGTCTCGTCCTCAGAGGGTGGCATTCCCCTGCTGCAGGGAATGGCTTGGGGGTGGGGCTCCTGGAGCCAGCTGGAGAGGGGCACTCTTTCTCTCTTTTTAAGGCTGCTGAGTTGGCCCAAGGCAGGCGAGGACCCCCTGCCCCCAGGGAGTGCCCCCAAGGCCCCGGGTTCCGCTGAACTCCCTCGGCAGAGTCTCTGCGCTACGCTCCATCAGTAGTTAAGACAATGAACACATGCACCAAATAAAACATATTGATTACACAACGGCCCCAATGTGGTAAACCGTGTACACAACACGCTTTAAAACACAACCCTCTCGGGACCATAAATTTGACCTACAACTTGCACATGAGCTGGAGCAGATATCAAACATGTCATTAGCAGGTGTTTGTGTGCCCTCTTGGAATTCCGGACCGGGGATGGGACACGCGTCACTTGCTGCTGGGTGATTCCGCTCTCGGCAGACACATCTGCTGTCCCCACTTTGATCTGTGCTCCTGGAATTTGGCATTTACCCCAGTCTCCAGCCAACCCTGACCCTGACAAGGTGTTTTCCATCTGCTCAGTCCTCCAGGGGACTCGGCTGCTCGGTAAGCGTTCATGGAGTGCCTGCTCTGGGCCATGCGAGGTCCCGGGTCCTGGAACAGAGCAGTGAGCAAACCAGGTCCAAGTCACTGTCCTCAGGGAGCTCACAGTCTAAGAGGGGAAGGAAGGGAAGGAGGAAGGAGGGAGGGGAGGAGGGAGGAGGGAGGAAGGAAAGGGGAAAAGACGGAAGGAAAGAGGGAGGAAGGAGGAAGGAGGCAGGGAGGAGGGACGGAGGAAGGAGGAAGTGGCACTGCTTGACCCCATGATAGGGGAGAAATCCTGGGCTCAGAGCAGTTAAGGTCCTTGCCCAGCATCACCCAACTGGGCAGTGGTAGAGCCAGGGACCGGACTCAGGTCCATCTGTATCCAAACCTCTCCAGGCTGGAGGCAAATGATCGCCAGGAGGGGCCCCGTGAGAGCCCCTCTGAGCTCCAGGGGCAATCGGAGCCTCCCCCTTCCTCTCCTCCACGTCATGATTCTCGAGCCTTCCTTGGAATCATGGAGAAGAAACACCCCCCCCCTTTGGCCCCTGTGCCGCAGTCTCTGCTCTGGAACCAGTGCTCATCTGGACCAGGACAGCAGATGCATCCCAGAGGGACTCAGTTTAACCTCCACTGTTCTGGACTCTCCCTCAGCTCCCACTCAGAGCAAAAACCAGGGTCCCAGTCACAGCCTCTGTGGCCCCTGTGATCTACCCACAGACCCACCTCAGGCTCCCCCCTTACTCACTCTGCCCAGTCCCAGTGTCTCCTCAAACAGCCAGCACTGGCTGTCCCAGGGCCTTTGCACCTGCTGTTCCTTCTGCCTGAACACCATCCCTTCCCCCCCAGATACCTGCACAGCCCTTCCTTTCCCTCAGGTCTTTGTTCACATGTCACCTCCTCCGTGAAGCCCACCCTGCCCACTGGCTTCTAATTCCAGCCTTGCTCTCTTCCCTTCTTCATTTTCCTCACACACTTGTCACGACTTGGCATCTTTTTCTGTCTTCTTGACCCTTTTTGCTGTTTTTATTCCCTTCTCCCAACGTGTGGATGAAAACGTGTCTCCACGAGACAGTGCTTTGGTCCATCTTATTTGCTGCTGAAACCCCAGGGCCTAGACTGCGGCTGGAACACAAAAGGTGTTTAACAAATGCTTGTGGATTGAGTGGATGTGAAAGGGACACATGGCAGCCAAGGAGAGTGACATAAGCCTGGGTGGGGGCACTCACATTTCAGCTGAGACATACAAGGTAGAAATGACCCACTTGGAAAAAGCGTTGGAAGAGTCCAGTGTGGCTGCAGTGGAGTGAGCTGGGGAGAGTCTCAGAGGTCAGCAGGGCCAGACATACAGGACCTCAGAGCCACGGACTCCATGGGGAGTCTGGATTTTATTCTGAGAGCAATGGGGAGCATTGAAGGTTTCAGAGCGGGAGGGGGACATGATTTGACTTACATTTCATTTTTTAGAGTCAAGGTTTCACTCTGTTACCCAGGCTGAAGACAGTGGCACGATCATAGCTTACTGCAGTCTCAAACTCTTGGGCTCAGGCCATCCTCCTGCCTTAGCCTCCTGAGTAACTGGGACTATAGGCATGTGCCCCCGTACCTGGCTAATTTTTTGGTTTTTTGGAGAGTTGAGGTCTCAGTATGTTGCCCAGGCTGGTGTTGAACTCCTGGCGCAAGCAGTCCTCCCTCTTCGGCCTCCCAAAGTGCTGGGATTACAGATGTGAGCCACGGTGCCAGCTAACTTACATTTCTAAACCTCACCCTCTCCGCAGTACGTGTTGGCTGAATGTGGGTTTGGATTGAAGGGGGCCAGAGTGGATCCTGGAGACCAGGAAGGAGCTGTTATAACTATCCGGGGGGCCATGACAGACGGCGGTGCTCGGCTGGGGGAGCACGTAGTGGGGTGCAGGCCACTGTGGAAGCAGACTTGGCATGGGGCTTGCTGTGGGGAGGCTGTGGCCTTTTGAGAAGAGCAAAGTGTGGCTTTGCCTGGGAAGCCCCTTGATCCCAGGGACTCGTGGGAAGGAGCGGGGACCCAGCACCATCCTAGCAGCACCCCCAAACCCCACAGGAAGGAGAGTGGACCCAGCACCATCCTAGCAGCACCCCCAAACCCCACAGGAAAGGGTGGGGGCACAGTGTGATCCTAGCAGCACCCCTAAACCTCACGGGACGGAGGGGGAACACAGCACAATCTCAGCAGCGCCCTAAACCTCATGGGAAGGAGAGGGGACACAGAGCGATCCTAGCAGCACTCCCCATCCTGGCCCCCTCCAGGGGCTGCAGGTCTGGACCTCGGGCTTTCCCGCCGGCCTCCGTGCCGCTGAGATAATTCTTCACTGAGTTTGCACAAAGCTTGTTTTTGCTAATTGATATAAACGACTTGCCTTTCGCTTCGGCGCATCAGCCTGTGCGTGGCCACATTAATTGGGTGGAGGAAAATTAAGTGCTTCAATTCGCCATCTTTCAAGATGACAAAACGGGAAGGAGGAAACCACTCAGCCGAAGACAGGGACTGCGGGCGCTGACACTGTGGGGAGGGGGCAGGGCCGTGCTGGGGAGGGGTCTGGATGGCCAGGGCGGGGAGCAGCCCTGGGCAGGGAAAGGACACGATGGGGTCGGAGCCTGCCAGCAGCCCTTCACATGTGTAAAGTGTTTCAAAGGGCAGGGGCTAAGCTAACTACACAGCTGCCCTGCAGGTGTCATCACCTCACCTTCTTGGACAGACAAGGGTCCAGTAGTCCACGACAGAAAACCCAACCTCAGCAGACTTAAGCCAAAGGGGATGGGATGAGGCTCATAGAATTGGAACGTTCTGAGGGTGGGGCCAGCCTCAGGTAGGGTGGGATCCAGGCGCCCAACTGTTCCATCATGACTCATTCTGTCTCCTCTGGGCTCTGCTGGCCTCTGTGTGTAGGCTGTCTCCATGGGTGACCACGACGGCCAGCAGCAGCTCTGGCTTTCAGGCCCAGTTCGGCAGCACCAGGGCAGAGTCTCGTCCCCTAGATCCAGATAAGCCCCAGGGCAGGCTCTCATTGGCCCGTTTGGGGTCACGTGCCCGTCCCACAGCCAATCAGAGTGTCCAAGAGGATGGCGTGTTCTGCTTGGTCTCCCCCGGTCAGGCATCCCCCAGCCCGGTGTTGGGGGCAGGGTCAGCCCCACTGGGCTCACACCGTGGCTGAGCGTGGGGAGGACTAAGTCCACCGTCAGAGGCGGGCAGGACTGAACACAGATGAACAGAAGTCACAGACGTCACTGAGTTTCCTTCTCCCAAGGTGGGAAGGCGAGTCGGGGTGGGAGGCGCCTGACCCGAGGTCGCGGAGTTCGACCTGGCAGAGGAGAGCTTTCCCAGGGCTCACCTGCAGCCCCGGGCAGGGCGCCTCCAGCCTTCCACCCACGACGCTCCAGGGGCGCCGGGTCGTGGGAGGAGCCCTCTCTCGGGCGTACCCCTTGTCTCAACAGTGTCCCCCAGAAGTGTCCCCCAGAAGCAATCTGCGGGAAGGAACAATCTCAGGGGGCCCTGCTCCCCACACCCCACGTTCTCCAGGGTGCTGACACCCGTTAGTGCTGTGTCCCCCAGTGTGGAAAGCACAGACCAAGCATCGGAGGCAGCTCAGTGATCGGGCTGCTCTACTCCTCCCAGACAGAGAGGTCTGCAGTGACACTGGGTGGGGGGTGAATGGGGGAGGGGGGGAGGGAGGAGGGAGTAGGAGGGACAGGGGAGGGAGGCTTCAGGAGGCTGGGCTGTCCTCAGACCTTGCCAGGGCCCAAGGCTCCACTCCCCACCCCCCCTTCACATGTGCTTGTCTGGCACACAGGCACACACCACGGGGACAGTGGTAGACCCACACGTGCGAGCATACACCCACATGCATGTGCACATACCCACAATTGTGTGCAGTCTGTCTACAGCACACCCATGTGCCCGCCCACACAAACATTCCCCACGTCAGCACACATCCCTGGAGCCAGGTACACGAATACACTTGCATGCACACACATGTGCGCTCCCTGACACAGCTGTCTGCGGGTGCCCCACTGTATTCATAGACCCTCACCCACAGGGGCTCAGGCCACCCATCCTGAGCCCCAACAGCCTGGGGCCAGGCATATCATGGACAGAAGACTGGCAGCACAGGGTGGCCCAGGCTGAGGGTCTCTTCCAAGACCTGTCACAGTCGTCAGGCAACCTCTCCCCCAGCCACCGCTCTTGCTGGGTCCGGGTCATCTTCTCCCTTTGACCAGACCTGTTTCCCCATTGTCCCCTGTGGGAATCCTGTGAGGCTTGTATGGAGACTCAGTTCCAGGCAAGTCAGCAGCATAAACCTCACTTCACACGCTGTGGGGAGACAGCAAGAGCCAGGGGGAGGGCTTGCCCTTGGAAGCTTAGCCCTTAGCCACACGGTTAATCACTCTTAATTTTTTTCTCAAACTCCTGGCCTCAAGCGATCCTCCCACCTCGGCCTCCCAAAGTGCTGGGATTACAGGCATGAGCCACCATGCCTGGTCCTGGGGTTCATTGCTCTTCATAATGATACTAAAAACCTCAGATAATGAGAATGGACAGAAATGGGGGTGTCCATTATACGGGTTTCTTCAGCTCAGTCGTTGCATGGGTAGGGAAACTGAGGCTTGGAGAGATGTGACTTACAACCTCTTACCACAAGTCAGTGTATCAGGGTTCTCTAGAGAAACAGACCAGCAAGGAGGCATAAAACAAGAGGAACCCCCCAAAACCCAGGATTTATTTATTAAAGATTGTGTATTTATTTTTACATGCTTAAACTTCAAAGTACTCTCTATTTGATGCAATACACCTACTGAGATGCTTTTTCCACTGTGCAGTTTTTGAACTCATTGATTTTTATGCCTTTTAGTGCTTCTGCCATTTTTTGTTTCACATCTTCCACATCAGTGAAACGTTCCCTTTTGAAGACTTTTCTCATGCAGGGAAACAAAAGAAAGTTGCTTGGGGTGCAATCTGGTGAATAGGGAGGATGGGGTACAGGAGTCATGTCATCTTTGGTCAAAAACTGATGAATACTCAGCATGGTGTGGGCAGGTGCACTTGTAAATCACCCACCATGAAATGGACAAATGCATTGAAAGAATCTCCAAAAAAAATTCACTAAAGCCAAATGCAGCCTCTCACAACACCAGCTGGTACACTGATGCTGAGGGGTTCCTAGAACACTTATCTGGGGAGGCATGTCTGTACTACAAGGGGCCTGCCCTCCAGAAGATAATTCCAGATTTTTTGGGTCCCCCTCATGGAAATAAATCATCACACACTTATTTATTTATTTATTTATTTATTTTCGAGTTGGAGTCTCACTCTGTCGCCCAGACTGGAGTGCAGTGGCCACTCCCGGCCATCGCAGCCTCGACCTGCTGGGCTCTGGTGATCCTTCCGCCTCAGCCTTCCAACTAGCTGGAACTACAGGCACATGCTACCACGCCCGGCTAATTTTTGATTTATTGTAGAGATGAGGTCTCGCCAAGTTGCACAGGAGGGTCTCGAACCTGTGGGCTCAGGCAGTCCACTCACCTCAGTCGCCCAAAGTGCTGGGATTACAGGCTGAGCCACTGAGTCTGGCCTACACACTTATTTATCCTGAGGAATTGCCTCCTGTGATGATGGAGGTGAGAAACCCCCTCTTCTGCCGTCTGCGAGCTGGAGACCAGCGAAGCTGCTGCTTGGGTTCAGCCTGAGTCTGAGGGCCTAAGAGCCAGAAGGACCCATGGTGTGAGTTCTAGTTGAAGTCCAAGGTCTGGAGATCCAGCAGCACGGTGTTTATGTCCCAGGCGAAGACGGATGTGCCAGCTCCAGCGGTCAGGACGAGCCACAGCACTCCCCCTTCCTCCACCCTTAGGTGCTATCCAAGCCCTCGAGGGATTGGATCCAATCCACTCTGCTCAGTCTGATCCAAATGCTTCATCTCTTCCTGAAACACCTTCCCCGCCCCTGAAACAAGGTGAGGCACCTGGGCATCCCGAGGCCTCGTCAAGTTGACACCATCACGGTTAGTGTCACACAAAAGCTTGCAACCCAACTTAGTCACATTAAATAAAGCAATACGGACAGTGAATGGCAAACTGCACGTAGTAAGTACTGGTTTCTTCCCTTCTGTCTCCTGCGTGGGGTCTCAGTTTTATCACCTGACAAAGGGGAGGTGCTCACTCTTGCCCAGGTTGTCACGGATGGAAAACCCAATCTGCGCCGGCCGAAGGGGAAATGGATCGGCGGATAAAAAGCCCAGCTCAATCTGATGCTGAGACTATCATCTGGATGCTCGTTCTATCGCCACGGTGGCTTCACGCCAAGGCAGACCTCCTCTGGAGCAACAGGGACAGTCCCTGAGCGGTTCTGGGTGACCTTTAGAGGTCACCCACCACAGTTCACAGAGGTCGCTTCTTCCCCAACAGCTGAAAAGCCCGGATTGGGGGGGCGGGGTTAAAGCGACTCGGGCCACGTGCCCTGCCCTGAGCCAATCACCACAGCCAGGGGCAAGGGATGCTCTGATTGGTCAGAGCTTGGTCCCATCATACCCTGCGCCCACCATTGACTGACTCCACTCCCAGGTGCCGCCACCGACGCCAACTCGGTTGCTTAGCAACCAGCTCCTGCCTCTGTTCTCTCATCCAAGGCGGTAGAGGCCCCGCCAAAGTTCTGAAGATTGAACTTTAGGGTTGGTTGTCTGGTTTTCAGCCACTTCTTGGAGGAGAGGTAAATGGCAGAGTGATGGAGAAAGAGACTGTGAAGTTCAGCAAACTGTGGTTCAAGTCCCAGCTGTGCCACTTACTCACTGGGTTGAATTACTTAACGCTATGTGACTCAGCTTTCTTGTCTATCAAATGGGGTCAGTAATGCTATGCACCTCATGGGGCGGGGATTAAATAAGGTGATTTAAACAGGTGGTTGAGAGTGTCACCTCGCCCACCATGGGTGGGCGGGTGCTAAACACTAGTAACTGGCTGGAGGGGGTGGCTGTCACTCTAACCTGCCAGAGTCACCCCACCATCTCCACCCTACCCCGCCACCTCCCAGGGACCACCCTACGGCCTGGGGGTTATTTCAGTCCATGTTATTTCTCCACTAAAAGCCCCTTAGTGTCTGGGTCAAGAGCAGCACCTGGCACATAGTAGATGCTCAGTAAATATTTATTGACCGCATGAATTCAGGGCAGTCCAGGCAGAATCAACCCTCTGCCCACCCTTCATAAACCAGCATGAAGCAGCTGGTAATGAGAGCGTGCCTTCTCTGGGTCTGCAGAGACCGCCTGAGATGCAAAAGGGGAAGAAAGCTGGCGGCCCACCTGACCTGCCAGACTCTTTTCCCTTCACGCAGCTGCCTGGTGAATAATTCACCTGCTGTCGTCAGCAGCCCCGAATGCTGTGTAGACAAAACTCGAGCAGCCTGCAGAGAGGTTCCTTATTTTCTCTGGGCATAACACCAGGGTCTGGAATGACCCTTGTTTCCCTCGGACTAATTTCAGAGGCAATTAACCGCTGGGAGCTCTCGTCTTCAGCTCTCCCGCACATCGACTTATTTAGTGCGTTCACCCCTTCCAAATCCACCCGTCGAAGATTTATATCAACTCGCTATTAAAGTACCATTTTAGCAATTATTTTAAATGACAGCAGCATCTATGCATAGGCAGCGTCCCACGTTAAGCCTCCCCTTGGGGACAGTAACCTGCTTCATTAAAACAGCCGGAATAAAGAGGCTCCATAAATCAGCATCTTCGACACGAAAACATGATCTCAACTCCTCTGCCTCTCAGCCCTGATGCTGACTGACAGCTCGGAGGGGAGGGGAGAGCCTGGAAGATGTTTCCACGAAGGGCAGAAGGAGCCAGCTTTAAATATTTTAAGCGATTCCAGGCTAGCCAACCAAAACTTGTTTTCTCCAAATTAGCCTGGGGACGTGTGCAGAAAAACAGACCCAATTTCCTTCCATGACTAAACCTCACCACCAGCTCGCGGCCAGGGATGAGGTCACCTTGACACCTCTTTCTGCGACTCTGATGTGGGAGGTCCTCTGCCAACCCTGACCAATGGGACTTCTGTCCCAACACCCAAACCACCCAGTGCACCACCTGTGCGACTAGTTCCTCTTTTCTTAAACGGACTCGTTCTTTGAAGTCAGACCTCAGCCCATGCAATCATGGCTGTGTTATCCTTGAGCTCACACTCTTGGTTTCTACTTTTTTCTAACATACATTCAAATGAAAACCTGATATAAAAAATAATGTTTATTGGCTGGGTGTGGTGGCTTATGCCTATAATCCCAGCACTTTGGGAGGCCAAGGTGGGAGGATCGCTTGAGCCCAGGAGCTCAAGACCAACCTCGGCTACATAGTGAAACTTTGTCTCTATAAAAAATAAAAACATTAGCTGGGCGTGGTGGTACACCTGTCGTCCCAGCTACTTGGGAGACTGAGGCAGGAGGATTGCTGGAGTCCAGGAAGTTGAGGCTGTGGTGAGCTGTGATCATGTCATGCACTCTGGCCTGGACAACAGAGTGAGACACTGACTCAGGAATAATAATATAATAATGTTTATTGACATGGCATATAAAATTATCTTGTGTGCTCTGGTGTCACTGCTAGTGGTCACCCACTTTTGGATGAATTAGCCCATGGTTCTAACGGACCAGGTTCAAACAACCATCACTTATTGGGACGTGGCATTTACCAAATCCTTTGAAGGTAGCCATTGAGTCAGCTCCTCCGAGCTTTTGCCACTTTCAAGAGAAGACTCAGGGAAGGGTGGCCACTTCATCTAGGGAAAGGAAAGAAGCTACGTGGTAAAAACCCACAGGCCTCAAGCCTGCAAACAAGAAACAACGAGCCCTGCTGGTGTGGCCGGCACCTGTCCTCCTACCTGGTCCCTACTGAGGCTGGACGTGGTGGTACACGTTCTCTGCCCTGGGACTGGGAAGAAGCCTGGAATTGTCTCAGCCAAGAAGACTCCAGCCCTGAGACCTGTTGGAACTGCAGCTCTGATGAGCAGAAGATAGAAGATGACGCATTTTTCAGGACCACCCTCTTGGACTGGAGCTGGTCATGAGATGATGTGTTGGGCTTTTGGGGTGAGCATTGCTGGCCGAGGATTAGAGGTTCACAAGACTCCATCTCCCTTCCTACCTCCCATCTCCCAGAAGGAGGTTGGCTGCCTTCCAAGACCAGTTCAACCAACCTGGCTCATCTGTAAAAGAAGGATTATCAGGCACTGACCTGCGAGTGAAGTGGGGGAGCTGGCGGACTTCACTTCACACCAGGGAGCCCAGGACAACTGCGTGCACTCCCCAGAATTTATCTTCAGAAACACTTGCTCAAGGGTGCAAGGATGTGTGTATAAAGACATTCTTAGCAGTTTTATAACAGTGAAAAAGAAACTTTCAGACTGGAGCAACTCAATATCTTCTACTGGTTAAATAGTTCAGCAGTTAAAAAACATGGCTCTGGGTTCAAATTTTGGCTTTACTGCTTTCTGGCTGTGTGACCTGAAGCAAATTACTTAACCTCTCTGTGCCAGTTGCTCCATCTTTATAATGATGAGAAAAAAAACACATATATGTTAAGGCTTCCATAGTTTTCTTTGTGCTGCTCCCACATGTCCCCATCACGCTTTCTTATACCAGGAGATGTTGTTGGTTTTCACCAAGAGGCACTGATGCGAGGTTATAATCCAGCCTCAGGTTAAGCTTATTTGAACCACGGAGGCTACAGTGAATGTTTCTTGCTCCAAAGAGAGAGTCTAGGGGTTCAGCTTTAAAATGTGGGTGTTGCCCTCATTCTTCTCTTTGCTGAAACCCCCGCCTCTGATCCCACAGGTACACCTGGGGTCTCACTGTGCTGCTCACCCTGGTCCAAGTGCCACCCACTCTGTCTCATAATAACACTGTCTTTTTTTTTGAGTTGAGGTCTCACTCTGTCCCCCAGGCTAGAGTGCAGTGGCACGATCATGGTTCGTTGCAGCCTCAGCCTTCTGGGCTTAGGCGAGGCTGCTGCCTCAGCCTCCCAAGCAGCTGGGACTCCAGGCACAGTGTGAGGGAGCTAAACATTAGTAGCTGGCTGGAGGGGGTGGCTGTTACTCCAGCCTGTGAGAGTCACCCCACCATCTCCACCCTACCCCTTCATCTCCCAAGTGAAGGATAATTTTTTGTAGAGACCAGTTCTCACTGTGTTGCCCAGGCTGTTCTCTAGCTCCTGGGCTCAAATGATCCTCCCATCTCGGCCTCCCAAAGTGCTGGGATTACAAACACAGGTCACCGCACCCAGCCAACGCTGGCTTCGTATGTGGTCTCTCTGCATCCACCCTTGAACCCAACAATCTGTCCTCCACAACCAGCCAGAGGGATCCTGGTAGTATCAACATCAGGCCATGTCTCTTCCCCATTTAAGCCCCTCTATCCCATTTCCACTTTATTGGAATATAGTAAGCCCCCTGCAAATGAACGAGATCTGTTCTGAGAACATGTTCATAAGTCCAATTTGTCCGTAAGGTCCAACAAAGTTAGCCTAGGTACCCACTAACACAATCGGCTATTCAGTACTGCAATGGATTTCACACAAATAATACATAACAAACAAAAAAATAAAGAAAACATTGTTAACCTTCCAGTACATACCTTGAAAGGTACATGGTACAGCACATACAGTAGCTGGCCCACAGGAAGTGGGGGGGAGGCTGGTGTCCGGCGAACAGGCAGGGAGAGGTCCTGACGGGAGAAGGAAGGGGAGATGGGAGATGGCAGAGCTGAGGGATTGCCAGCAACAGGGACTGGAGCGCCGGGTGCAAGCTCACTGACGCCTGATGCCGAGGGCACGTTCGCGTCTTTGAAAGTTCACAAAGTTAACCTTTGAAGGTTGGCATGTCGGGGACTGACTATTCTCAGGTCCTCTCCAGGCCTCAGAGGGTCTTCCTAGCTTATCCCCATAGAGTCGCCTCCTTGTCCCCTGGCTGCTTACTTAGCTGGGGCTTCTGTTCTGGGAGAGAAATGGGAGTGAACGAGTCCCTTGAAGGGAGCCATGGACAGGCGTCTCTGAGGACATCCTGGCTCCGTCTTCTTCTGGCCTGGGGCTGGTGTTCTCTCCAGATGCTGAGGAAATCTTTGAAAGGACGTGAGACAGGCAGACACCTTATAAAGCAAGAATAGTAAAACGTGAACGGTGACCTCCAGGTGCTGGATGTAAGGTGTGCACGGTAACATTTTCTTTTGGAAGATTTTTCAAGGGGCCAGGCATGATGGCTCATGCCTGTAGCCCCAGCACTTTGGGAGGCTGAGGTAGGAGGCTCTCTTGGGGCCAGGAGTTTGAGACCAGTCAGACAAACATAGTGAAACCCTCAGCTCTAAAAAAAATTGGTTTTTAAATAAAACGTTGGAGAAAAATGACATGGAGTTCTGATGCTTCTTTTAAATTTATTTTTACTTATTTATTTTTTGAGTTGGAGTCACACTCTGTCACCCAGGCTGGAGTGCAGTGTCACATTCATGGCCACCCCTGCATCGACCTGCTGGGCTTCGGCGATCCTTCCACCTCAGCCTTCCAAGTAGCCAGAACTACAGGGGTGTGCTACCCCTTCCGGCTAATTTTTTGATTTATTGTGGAGATAAGGTCTTGTCAAGTTGCCCAGGCTTTTCTTGAACCTGTGGGCTCAGGCAGTCCTCTCACCTCAGCCTCCCAAAGTGCTGGGATTACAGGATTAAGTCACCTCGCCTGGCCTGTTGCTTCTTAAAAAAAAAAAATGTTTTCCCTTTCATAGTAAAAGTTGTAAAGTGGCTGAACCAAGCATGTCTCTGACACACTGGCTGGCCCGATCTTCTGTCTATCGCATGGACACCCCTGGTCTCATCTGCCTATTCTATGGTCACACCACCAGGCTCCTTCTTGGTCCTGCATCCTCTCACAGACCTTGGCACAGACTTCCCAGCCCAGGACGCCGTCTCTGGAGACGCATAATGCTCAGAGTGCTCAAAAGCATCCCTCCGACTTCTGG
The DNA here is from genome assembly GCA_027257055.1 of Cephalopachus bancanus. Lineage (NCBI taxonomy): Eukaryota > Metazoa > Chordata > Mammalia > Primates > Tarsiidae > Cephalopachus > Cephalopachus bancanus. The sequence continues at coordinate 1,015,096 of JAPVLO010000451.1, read as the reverse complement.
ATCCTTCTGCTGATCTGCAGAGAGGATCAAGTCTCCAGGGTGACCAGTGACCCCCAACTCGTACTCTAAAGCTGCCAAGAAATGCCTGGGGCCTCCTCCGGGGGTGGTCAGGAAAGACCCAGGTGGCTGTTACCTCTGTGCACCCCCAAATCCAACAAGAGGAACCAAAAGGGATTTGAAAACAGGACAAGATGGCTGGAGGCAGAGCAAGGGAGCTGGAACACTTTGTGACAGGTGGGGAGAAAGGAACTTGTAGCGGGCGGGGTGGGGGAGTGGAGATGCTGGAGCCAGTGGCCCAGAGACAGAGCGAAGACCCTTCCAGGGGTTAGCGAGCCCCTCCATGGCTGTCGTCCTTCAGTTAACAGGCACTTGTTGATGGCCAGTGACAGTAGCCCCCTCTGCAGAAGTTTCACTTTGTGTGACTTCAGTTCCGGTGATAAAACACAATCTGAAAACATTAAGTGGAAAATTTCAGAAATAAACTATTCGTACGTTTTAAATCGTGTGCCGTTCTGCATAGCATGGGGAAATCTTGGATCAGTACTGGTGTAATCCCAGCGCTTTGGAAGGCTGAGGCAGGAGCGTGGCTTGTGGCCAGGAGTCCTAGAACAGTTTGGGCAATGTAGTGAGACTTGTCTCTACAAAAACTAAAGCAAAACAAAACCAACCAAACAAAAGCAGCCAGGTGTAGTGGTGTGTGCCTCTAGTCCCAGCTACGAGGGAGGTTGAGATAGAAGAATTGCTCAAAGCCAGGAGTCTCAAGGATGTGGTGGGCTGTGATGGCATCACTGTACTCCAGCCTGAGCAGCAGAGGGAGATCCTGTCTCTAAAGAAATTAGAAAGAAAGAAAGAAAGGAAGAAAGAGAGAAAGAATTGTGTGCTGCCAGCTCTGTCCCCTCTGAGGGGACAGTAGCCGTCCAAATGATCAGATATCAGATGCTTTACTTCATAAAGACCCCAAAACGCAAGAATAGTGACACTGGCAACTCGGATATGCCAAAGAGAAGTCACAAAGTGCTTCCTTTAAGTGAAAAATGGAATGCTCTCCTCTTAACAAGGAAAGAAAAAAATCATACACCGAGACTGCTAAGATCTACAATAAGAACGAATCTTCTGGAAGTTGCGAAGATGGGAAAAGAAATTCACGCTAGCTTTGCTGTCCCACCTCAGACTTCAAAAGATGTGGCCACAGAGCATGGCGAGTGCTTGGTTAACCTGGAAAAAAACATGGAATATATGTGTGAAAGACATGAATAGAAAAGTGTTCACTCAGGTTCTGTGGTTTCAGGGTCTACTTGGGGGTCTTGAAATGTATCCCCTGGGAATGTATCCCCCACATTCATCACCCAATAGCCAGGGGGAGCCAGTTAAAAATCCCATCTGGACTAGGCTCAGTGGCTCAGCCTGTAACCCCAGCACTTTGGGAGGCCGAGGCGAGTGAATTGCCTGAGCATGAGGCCTTGAGATCAGCTTGGGCAACTTGGCAAGACCTCATCTCTACAATAAGTAAATAAATAAATAAAAATTAACTGGGCATGGTAGTGTGCGCCTGTAGTTCCAGCTACTTGGAAGGCTGAGGTGGAAGGATGACTGGAGCAAAGCAGGTTGACGCTGGGGTGGCCATGAATGTGCCACGGCACTCCAGCCTAGCGAACAGAATGAGACTCCAACTCAAAAAAAAAAAAAAAATTCCACTGACTTCGGGGCCTTTGCACTTGCTGTTCCAGGTGCCTGGATTGCCCCTCCGCCAGATGTCATTATGGCTCCCTCCTTCTCTTCCTTCAGATCTCTCCTCCAAGGTCACCTTCTCAGTAAGTCCCCCCACCCTCGGATTTTATGTGTTTGTTTTTCATCTTCGTCACCATGTCTGTTTCAGGAGCATGGTGTAGGCTTTGTTCGTGGCTAAAGCAACTCCTGACTGGATGCTAGCAAGTGCTCCCATATATCTCTTGAATGAGAAAAACCTCTGCCCCTGTTTTAAAGTGTAGTGGACTTAGACACTTTGAGTTATAGTAAGACCAACAGATTAGGACAGTGTTTGAAAACAGGGTTTGTTACTTGTCCCCAAGAGGGAGGTCACACGACCCCATGGCGACCACAGGGGAAAGCTCTGGGGTGGGTCGGAGCCGAGGGAGAGGACGAAACCCAGGCGAGAGCCTTGACAGCGGTTTTCCAGAGAAGGAAGCGGGGAGACAGGGTGAGCAGGGCTAGGGTGGGCTAAGCCGAGCAATTTCGGGGGCCTCTGGGCACAGGGGCTGCCCCTAGTTGTCATGTACCTGGCGCTGGGGGATTAGGGCAGGTGGTTAGTGGCCTGGGGGGGACCGTCCAGTAGAGGTGGGGCGGTGGGGCTCTGGATTGGGTGGTTTGTATTTGACAAGCACGTGCACAGGCAAGTCATGTACTGTCTCTGGTAGTTGGCTGACCCCGGGCAGGGCAGGTCACGGTCAGCAAGGTCCCAGACACCAAAATGTCAGAAGACAGGAAATGGAGCAGACCCTCCTCCTGCCAAAAGCCTCCCCATTGTGCTTATAGGGCGTGGCTTCTCCCTCATTTCTCCTCTGATTGGCTGTAGGGTGGAGCATGTGACCCAGGCTAAGCCAAACAGCACATTCTATTCCTCTAGCCAGTGACTGATTCGGAGACAGACATGTGACCCAGGTCTGGCCAACCAGAGAGAGGGACTCAGGTTTAGAAAAGGATAAAAAATGGGTGAGTGAGGGGGCGGGCTGGAGGCTAAATCAAGTGTCAGCTATTGATCTATGGGCTGATGTACAACTAGGGCCAGATGACTAGTTATATTTGAATTCCACATAAGCAATGAATACTTATTTAGTATAAGCATGTCTTGATTTAAATTTTTTGGATAGGTTATGTGCTTATTTTCTGAATATGGCAACCCTAGATATAACCCACTCTGGACCAAAAAGACATAAGAATGTCTACTGTGTCAACTTGTGGGTGGGGGGAGGGCAGCTAGATTCCACGAGGGACTTTGGTCCCTGCTTAAGAGAGAGACAGCAAAACGTCCTGCCATTTCTTTCTTCCCCTTTTGAGGATGTGATGTCTGGAACTGTGCAGCCACATTGAGACTATGAGGCATTATGTTTGGCGCCATGATGAAGATGACAAGCACAAAGTGAGAAAGATTCTGGCTCCTCCCTTACATCACTGAGCTGCCAAAGCAACCTGAGGAATGCCCTCCTCTGAAGGTCTCGTTCTGTGAAATAAATGTTTCTCTTGCTTAAGCCAGTGGCTCCCAACCTTGGGCTTCGTGTTAGAAGCATTTGGAGAGATTTAAAATACACCAGTGCCCAGGTCACACCCCCTTACCAATTAAATTGCAATTTGTGAGGATAGGAGTCAGGCACTGATGGCTTTTCAAAGCTCCTTGGTAATTTCAATGGACACCACTTTGCTACTCACAGCATAGTCCCTGGACCAGAAGCCCCTGGGCTTCACCTGGGAGCTTATTAGAGATGGCATTCCCGACCTAATGAATTAGAAGCCTGCTTTTAAACAAGGAACTCAGGTGATTTGCATACACATTAAAGTTTGGGAAACACTGACTAAGCCACTGCTAATTTACTCTTTGTGGCTGAACAAATCCCGACTCACATGCAAGTAGTCAGCACTCCAAGGTGCTAAGACTCCCAGCCCATCAAGGCTACCCTTTCCTAAAATACCCAGATAAGTTGCATTCAGAGGTTTGGTGTCTTTTGGGCACTGCTTAGCTCTACAGCTGGTCAGCAAAGCTTTGGGGGTGAGCTGATTTCCACTAGAGCAAGAAACCCTTGAATTTCTGTGTGAACAGCTTTCTCAGTCTTTTGTCCAAAGAATTCCCCTCCTCTGACCACTGGGGTGGGCCAAGTCACTCCTGGGACCCTGACTGCCAGGCAATGAGAAAGGCTGCTGGCAACCTTGTTGCCCTGATGTTTCCTCTTCCACTTGGCCAAACGCTTCTTGGGTCCTGTTACCAGGAGAAGGGGCGCCCTTCCCAGTGGGAGGAGGGTCGGCGATGGGTTCTCGTGTTCACATTTGGAATGAATTCACAGACACACAGAGAAGCGGGATAAGCAAGTCACTTTATTAAGCAAAAAAGAGGCCAGTCCTGAGAGAGGGGAGGACTCCTGGGAGAGGGGCATGGGCAGAAACAGCCCACAGAGACCTGCTGCTTCTGCCCCCATCTATTGCTGAGTCATCACTTTTATTCTTAGGGGTGTCGAGGAGTGGACTTGGGGAGGGCTTTTCCTAGACATGGGCGCCTTGGGGCTGGGTCTCTGTTACTTCTCCCTCACGTCAGGTGGGGGAGTTTCAGGCCTTATAGGGTCATCTAAGGACTGTCATGGCGTCAGGTGTATGACGAGAGTGGGCGGCTCCTCTGGGGTAATTTTATGCTAAGGGTATTACAACGAAGGTCATGGTTATCTGAGGTCAACTTGGCCATTAAAGTGCATGCTCTGGGATCTCTAAGCTGGGTCCTGCCTTGGTGGTCGGCTCTCGACCGCAAGCATCCTAGATAGGCCACGGCAGGGCTGCAGGTGGCTCTGACACGGTTAGTGGGTGTGGCATTTCCTACAGTGAGGCCATTTGCTCGTATTCCCTGGTTCGGTTCTGCACCAGCTCCTGCAGGCATCTGTGAGCTTGGACATCCTCCCCCAGCCCTGAAATTTTCCTAGTCTAACCTGCCGACTCTATCAAGGACTGCTTGTGGGCCCCAGGGACTGCCTGTCCATCAACCCACACGCAAGATAGCTGCCCCAAGTGACTCTGCATTGGAGCTTGAATTTGCCCAAGTCTCAAGCAGGGCCTGGGTGTGTAAAGCCGAGAGTCACGTCCTTCATGAGATGAAATTACAGGTCAGAGGACAGGGTCACTGGTCAATGAGGGCACGTGAAAGTCATACGAAAAGAATATGAAGAATTCCAGATGAGTGGTTTCAGGGTGCAGAGAGTTTGCTGCTTTTGAGGGCGATGATGTCTAAGAACAGGTGATATCCATCATCTGGCAGGATGGGCTGGGAATATTCCCCGCTCAGCCTGTCAGGAGACTCGAACCATCTCTGCGGTCTAGATCTCAACACGCAAATTCATCAATTCCAGATGAATGGAGCGAAGATTCACCCCCAGGTCAGATGGAAATGAACCCCAGTGTCAGTGGCCATCCTCTGTATTACTGTGTGTGTCTTTGTCAATGCATTAGCCGGTGTTCAAGGTCATTGGCCATGAGCCACATTCTGAGCGATAGACACAAGCAAGTTCACCCCCACACCTGGGGCGCACTGTCACCCTCCAGGGCAGGCTTTTTATTGGCAAGTCATCTCACTCACCTGGTAAGTTTGGAAACTTAAGATGTTATGAACATTTCAGGAGAAGTCACTCTTTCCAATAAGAGAACAAAACTAAACAGCAAATATGCCCAAAGCCTAAACCTCTTAGCTACCTCTTCAGCCATGGCACGTATTTAAACTTGGTCGAGGAAGGCAGGTCCTTTACGTGCAAACGTCCAATGTGCTACCAGCCGCGCCACCTGCCACCTTTGCCTTCTGAGCTGCTCTGAGAGCCCTAACTCACACATTGACAGGGCACCTGGATGTGTCTTCTCCCCTTGGGTTGTGGGGCAAGCCCCTCTGGGAGACCGTCCCTTACAGCAGGGTCTTCAGTCTGCTCTCCCCATTCCCTCCTGGACATCACGATGGGCTCTAATTAAAAGAGAGCCCTGTGTGGTTCTGCGCAGGGAGGTAGAGGCTCAATGAGAAACCCGCTTCACTGTTAGCCACAGACTGGACAGATTGGGGGTTTCTCGAGGGGACGCCATCTCCCCTGCTCCTTGTCACCCCCTGAGAACCTGCCTCAGGAGCAGGGGGTCCTGTGGGAAAGAGGCCGGGGACAGATGGAGAGGTGACAGGGCGGGTGTCCCAACACGCACAGATGAGCAAATACCCAGATTCAAATGTAAGCCACATTTCACGAGCGCAATGATGCTCAGAGTAGCAAAGAGTCTTGTCCCAGGTCACAGGTGGCAAAGGTGGTTTTTGTACCAGGTGGAACTGTGTCTTGCTTTGGAACCCACAGGCTTTCCACTCCACCAGGATTCTTCCAGCTGGACCCTCAGGGTCCATGTAGGGACCTCAGGGGCCTGGGGTCAGGGCAGGGAGCACAGGGGAGGCTCTGCCTTTTAGCTGTTTTTCATGTTGGGGCCTAGATAAGATTTCACTGGGAGAGAAGTATGTGTGTGCGTGCGTGTGTGTATGTGTGTTGTCAAGTAAAATACGAGATTCTCAGTTAAATCTGAATTTCAGATAAACAACACATTTTTTTAGTACGATCACATTCCATGCAATATTTGGTATGTCATTACATAAAACTAGTCTTTGTTTGTCTGAAATACGTTTTGTGTGTGTGCAAAATCTGGCAAACGCAGTGTGTGTATGTACAGGGTCACAAAACGTTTTTGAAAGCCGCTGTGATACCACACGCCTCCTTCCCTCAGGCCTCACATCTCTGAGCCTTCCTTACTCACACTGGGCCCTGCCCACAACTCTCCTGTCTGCCTCTCCGCATCAAGAAAACACGATGACCAAGGCGTGGAAAATGGGATTTCACAGTGGGAGAGGTGCTGTGGGGGTGCTGAGAAGGCATCTCCCAGTCTGCGTGGCTTTTCTTTCCATCGTGGTTGTCAAAGACCAAACATGGGGATGACTGCGTTTTGCCCCTTCTCCTTTAGCAAAGAGGGCAACAGAGCTTGGGTGTGAGCGCCTGTGTCCGCATGTGTGTCTAGGCACGTATGTGTGTATGCACGTGTTTGCATGTGAGTGCTTCTGTGTTTGCATGCACGTGTGTGTGTGCTCATCATAGGCAGGTGCCGTGGGCCACGTGTTTCAGTCTGGACTTAACTCACCAGCGCAGACACCTATGGGGTGGGAGGGTCTGCAAAGCACCCCTGGCTATGTGTCTGGCTATGTGTCTTTCCTATAATTCCCAGTGAGCTCCATGGTCCTCTGGGTTCAAGGCCTCGGCCTGCTTTCCAGGTTCCTTCCAGGCGGGCCACATTCGGGAGCTTGGCGTGTGCCTGGGAGACTCGAGGGGACTCGGAGGCTAGTGTCCCCCAACCTAGGAAGTCGCTCAGCCCTGACTCACAGCCTGGGGAGGGCTGGGTGGAATCCTTGGGACCCTCCTGATTCTCCAGCCTCCACTGCTTCCACCCATACTGTCCGGGACAACCTTTCTCTTCCAGGTCCCTTGCCCCGATGACATCTCCAGACTTTCTTTTGATGTATACAAGCCCCATGAGTCCTTCTGTGTCATTCTTGGCAGCATTTTGTGGAGAATGTCTGACTTATGTTCGGTGACAAAAAAGAATTGCCATTGCCATGTGTGTCTTTCGATCAAGAGGCTGAAGTACAATCGGAACGTTTTCTGTCCAAGCACTTTCTGACTAGATGGGAGCGTGGAGCAGATGGGATTTTATGAGGGCTGTAAAAGTCAAGCTTCTAATGGGCCTCAAACAAATCGATGTGTCAAGGAGAGACGCTGAAAGTGGGGGACGTGAACAGGGTCTGGGAAGGCCCCGGAGCACAAAGACACACAGGTGGCTTTCACGGCCCACGGAGTCGGGCCGGGGCCTGTTTCCACGAGGGCAGAGAGGCAGTCACCCTCATGGGCTGGGGAGGGGGACAGCTGTGCATGGGCGTTAGACCACAATTCTAGCATCATCCACAGAATGCACTCTTGTGGTTAATTCTGCCTGAGTTTTCATTTAAACCCAAGCTGTCTTGTTGGTAGAAATGCAATTACATTAGAGAAAAACTGTGGATATGTCTTGAGATATTATGATTATGAAAAACAGCAACATAAGCCACCATTAAGACAGAAAAAAGTTAATTGTATTTCATGCTGTCTCCCTGGGCTAGTGCACTGGCATCGACATGATTCACTTCAGCAAAAATGGCTAATTTTTGCAATCCAGTATGCATTTTTTCCCTTAATTACAAATAATTGGATAGTGTAGTTTATACTAATGCCCGATGCCTCAAAGTGCGTGTTCAGGAATAAACGGCTAGTTGAGGTAGAGGGGGAAGAAAATCATAAACAGGTGTAACGATGGTCTCCTGGGGGCTGCTTGTCATTACCTTGGAGAACAATGGGGTTTAATCAGAATTCTTACCAGTAGAAGCGAGAAGGGTTGCCCCAGTTAAACATATATTTAATTTTTATTTTTTTATTTTTTTAAAGTCAGAGTCTCACTCTGTTGCCCAGGCTGGAGTATAGTGGCACAATCATGGCTCACTGCAGTCTTGACCTCCTGGTCTCAGGTGATCCTTTTGCCTCAGCCTCCTGAGTACCTGGGACTGCAGGCATGCACCCACCACCATGCCTGGCTATGAGTTACTTTATTATCCATCAGTAGTTCTTTTTTGGATCAGTGGGCAAGGAAGAGCAAACACGTGGACTTCACTGCGTGATGAAAAAGAGGCGCACAAGCAGCATTAATATGCATGTATCACAGTGAGGAACGTGTGCTTGGTCGGACCTGCGGACAAGGTAGGGCTCGTGGATCTTGGGGGACAACAGTTTTCTAAGGGGGAACAACAGGATCCGTTTGACCATATGTGCAATCAGTTGAGGGCTCTCTCTGGGACGGCACGCCTGGCCGTCCAATTCCCTTCCAGACAAGTCGCTTATGAACTGATTAACGGTGGTGATGATTTAATAAGAAACCACCTCAGAGCCGAGGTTCTCACTAATCTGAGCTCTGTCCCCACAGGTTGGCTCCTCCTTAACTGACCTCCTGGGCCTCAGTTTCCCCACCTTAAGAATGGGGTTAATATCAAGGGGCTTGCAGGCTGTCATGTGGATTAAGATTAATGAAAGAAAAATGCACACATGGTACCTGGCTTACAGAAGGCACACAGTGAGTGTTGGATCAGAAACGTGCTGTCATGGGCCCCGAGGGACACTCTTCCTGCGCCTGTAAAACCACACTGTGAAAATCCAGGGCAGTGGGTCCTCAAGAATCTAATTTCCCACCGTCAACCCTCTAAAGGGTTTCCCTGTGGGTAAGATGATTTGTACTGCCTGTTTGCAGCTGCATTCCCTGTTTATAAAGATTCAGAACCCAGCCAGAGGGTTCTCAGCTGGCGTTGTCTGTTTAGCCGATTAGTGAATTGAGGGCTCACTTCTGTGGCTTCAAGAGGGACCGTACCCCAGGGGTCATGAACAGTTACTATTTGGGACCGATGGCCACAGGCTGTCTGCCGCAGCGGCAAAGACTGCAAACAGGCATGGTCCTGGGTCTCCTGCAGGCTGAGTTCTGGTTCTGCAGTCGCTTCAGAGCAGGGAGCCAGGCCTCCTCAGGGGACGCGGTGAGAGGGAAGCCACTGAGCTGTGGAGGGGGGCTACCATCCAGGACCCGGGAGGGAAGGGGTTGCTTGTGCCCTGGAGGCTTCTTGCTTGGGCTCCAGGAGGGGGTTCTGATTAGGTGACCAGAGTGTGTCGCGTTCTTGGGCATTTTTGGTGAGATGCTCGTTTTTTTCATGAATTCGACACGTTTATTAGGTTGTTAAGTACCAGGCCATAGCAAACCCTGGGGAGTAAAGTAGAAGCCTGTGCTAAGGTCACCAGCCTAAAACACAGGACACCAAGTGACATTTGAATTTCAGAAGAACAATGAGTGGTTTTTTTTAGTATAAATACAAGTATGTGCTCTGCTAAATCTGGCAGCCCTCTCCTGCTCCCAAGGGTTTAGGTCAGAGTTTCTCAGCCTCGGCACTACTGACATTTGAGATCAGACAATTCTTTGTTGTAGGGCATCCCTGTGCACTGTAGGGTGTTTTGCATTATCCCTGGCTACCACCTGCTAGACTCCAGTAGCGACATCCTCCTAGATGTGATAAGCAAATACATCTCCAGATATTGCCAAATGCTCCTACAGGATACACTAGCCCCTGGCTAAGAAGTGGGTTAAGTCAGGTAGGCCATAACAAGTGAACACAACAAAGAGATTGTGGCAGCCACTACTGGTTGTTTACCTGATACCGAGTTCCTTTCTTCCTTGTTAATAGAAACCTGCTCTTTTTTTTTTTTTTCTGAGTTGAGGTCTCACTGTGTTGCCCAGGCTGGGGTACAGTGGCACAATCATGGCTTACTGCAGCCTCTACCTCCTGGGCTTAGGCGATCCTTCCACCTCAGCCTCCTGAGTATCTGCAACCATGCACCATCAGGCCCAGCTAATTTTTTGATTGTTTTTTTTTTGCAGAGATGAGGTCTCCCGATGTTGCCTAGGCTGGTTTTGAACTCCTGGGCTCAAGCAATCCTCCCTCCTCCGCCTTTCAAAGTGCTGGGAGGTGCAAGATGAACAAAAGCTCTTGGTGAGATTCCGATTGGCAAGGAGTGGCGGTTGCTACTCCTCAAAGGAAGCGTCTCCCCAAACATGAGGAACAAGAGGCTCGCAGGAGAAGGAAGCAAGATGAGCAGAGGGGCTGCCCCAGGTCTGGGGGCTCCGGTCAGGCAGGTGTTGCAGTCTTGCAGCAAGAAACTTTCTTTGTGATTTGTCCAGTCTCTTTCCATCGCGTCCTGCTGTCGGAATCATCAATTCAAAGAAGCAATTTAGGCTGGGCACAGTGGCTCATGTCTGTAATCCCAGCACTTTGGGAGGCGGAGGCGAGAGGATTGCTTGAGTCCCAGAGGTCGAGGTTACAGTGAGCTGTGATTGTGCCATCGCACTCCAGCCTGAGTGACAGAATGAGACCCAGACTCAAAAAACAAACAAAGCAGCAATTTGGAGGGAGCAAGTTTAAAGGGCCTGGGAACCGGAAGTGAGCTCAGAGCAGAGCATTAATACCCTTCCTCCAGGCAGCAATCTGTCCTGCTCAAGGGTCAGGCTCGACCCTGCACTAAGCCAACTGATGCAAACCCTGGGGTGAGCGTGTGACCATTCCTGGCCAATGAGATACAAAGAAAAGTCTCCCAGGGGACTCTGCAGGAACAGTTTTTCTCTCCATTAAATCAAGACGTACTCAGAAAGTGGAAGGCCCTGCCTCCTGTCCCCTGGTCCTGCTCTGGGGGCCGTCATGGAGGTGACGGAGCTTGGAGTCACGGCGGTCATAGCATGGTGATGGGTAGAGACTTGACCAGCCTGAAGGCTGAACGTAGGAGGAGTGAGTCTTCGTGGCTGGACCAGCCTGGAGAGCTCTTGTTAAGTAAACAGCAGATGTCCTCAGAGTATTGTTACTCACAGCCTGAAGAGGCCCCCAAGGATCTGGGTTCATGCGGTCAATAATAATGTAAGCACAGCTGTACCAGTGTCTTATGGCTGCTGAAACTAATTACCACGAATTTAGTGACTTAAAAGAACCCATAGTCACTCTCTTGCTGTTCTGGAGGCTGAAAGTCAGAAATGAGTCTTATGGGGCTAAATCCAGGTGCCCGCAGTGGTTCTTTCTGGAGGCTCTGGGGACAGTCTGTTTCTGGTTTGTCCAGCTTCTAGAGGCTGCATCGCCCCAGTCTCGGCCTCCCTGACCTCAGGGTCTTCTCCTTGTATATAGCCCCTTATGTTTGCACTGAGCCTACCCAGATAATCCAGGCTCATTTCCCAGCTCAGGATCCTTGCCTTAATCACACCCACAGAACCCCCTTCTACCATCTTACCTGACGTATTGACAAGTTCCGGGGATTAGGATGGGGACGTTTTGGGAGGGCCGTCATTCAGCCCACCACAGTGAGGATATTGTATCGCTAGCCTAATGATACCGTGAACCTTGCCAGATCCCTTTCCCGTCCCATCACTCGGTTTCCCTATCTGTGAGGAAAGGCACCCCCCTCCTTCCTTTACCATCTCCAGGAGGGTGGTCTCTGTGGTTCATGTCTGTCTTCCGAGTTCCAGACCCCTGCACCTACCTAACGGGAGTCCTGGCATCTCCACCAGGGTGTTTCAAAGGCAGCTCAAATTTAGCACGTCTAACATGAACCCAGGATCTCCCATTTCCCACCCTCCATCCCATGGCTTCCCCCTCTGAGTCACCCCTGAGCCTCCTTGGGTGACTCCGGCCAACCAGGGTGCCGAGCAGAGAGAAGAGATGATTCTGGGGTGTGACTGTGGCCCCTGCCAGCTCAGCATTGACCTTCTATAAATTAGGCTGGCCTGTGCATATAGCTTTTGCTTACCCAAGATCTGGTCCTTCTCCTTGTTAATAGAAATCTGCTTTTTTTTGGAGCCAGTGCTTCACTCTATCACCCAGACTAGAGTGCAGTGGCATGTCCTGGCTTACTGTAGCATCCACCTCCTGGGCTCAGGTGATCCTTCTGCCTCAGCCTTCCAAGGAGCTGGAACCACAGGTATGCACCACCATGCCTGGCTAATTCTTATTTATTTATTTATTTTTAGAGACAGGGTCTTGCTATGTTGCCTAGGCTGGTCTTGAACTCCTGGACTCAAGCAATTCTCCCACCTTGGCTGGCATTTCCAAAGTGCTGGGATTATAGGTGTGAACTGCTTGCACCTGGTCAAAATCTGCTTTTTTGGAGTGCAAGAGGAATTTTCAAAAGCTGTTAGTGAGATTCCGGCCAACAAGGAGTAGCTGTTGCTACTCCCTAAAGGAAGCGTGTCCCTGAACATGGGGAACAAGAGGCTCACAGGAGAAGGAAGCAAGATGAGCAGAGGGCCTGCCCCAGTCTCAGGACTGTGGTCAGGCAGGTATGGCAATCTTGCAGCAAGGGACTTTCTTTGTGATTTGTCCAGTCTCTGTCCATCATGTCCTGCTGTCAGAGTCCCCTCTTGGCTACTACACTGGTCTGCGCATTCCTCTCCAAGGCACCTGCAGCCTGCAGTGTTCACCTTCTCCCCGGGTTCTGAGCGAGACCAGAGCCCAGCCTGCGCTGGTGGCAATTCCTCACTGCCGTGGGTGCCTGGTGCCTGTCACAGAGAGACAGCACAGCCAGGGGTTCTGGGTTGGGTTTGGGTGCTCACTGTGTCAGACACTGGTCTAAACACTTTATGTTCATTCTATACATTTTTGTTTAGCAAGTATGAATACTGTGCCTGCTGTGAGGAGGTACTGCTCTGGTTCTCTTAGAAAGCAAGAAACATTCTGGCTGGGCTCAGTGGCTCAGCCTGTAATCCTAGCACTTTGGGAGGCAGAAGTGAGTGGAATGCCTGAGCCCGCGGGTTCAAGACCTACCTGGGCAACTTGGTGAGACCTTGTCTCTACAATAAATCAAAAATTAGCTGGATGTGGTGGCACGCACCTGTAGTTCCAGCTACTTGGAAGGCTGAGGCAGAACGATTGCTAGAGCCCAGTGAGTCAATGCTGGGGTGGCCATGAGTTTGTCACTGCACTCCAGCCTGGGTGACAGAGTGAGATGCCTATTCAGAAAAAAAAAGAAAAAAAAGAAAACAAACATCCAAAGATATAAACTGCCATCATCAGTTCTCCCCACACCCCGGTGCCTGAAGCCACCACTGTCCCCACTGCAGAGGAGCAGGTACCTGGAGCCGCAGGGGAGAAGGTCCAACTGGAGTCTGGCACCAGGCCCAGCTCTTCCCGTGGGGACCCCTGGATTTTATGAAAAGCCGTGGTCAATTATGCTGATGGCCCAGTCTACAGATGAAAAGGCTGAGGTGCGTGCCCAAGTGGCTGAGCCAGGACCCAGCCCAGGCCGGACCTCAGTGAGGAGCTCTTTGAAGAAAGGAGGGTCACGTTCCCTGGCTGTGCCTCAGTTTCCTCATTTGCCAAGTGGGGTTCTCCTGCCCGGGTGGCTCACAGGGAGGGTGAGGGAATGGAGTCGGGCCAAGGCTCCCAGAAACTTCCCTCAGGAGAGCACCTGGGGGAGGCCGGGCTTGGGCTCTGCCCCCAGCGTCCTTAGTGGCTGGTCACGTCCCCTCTCGGCCTGCAGGCTCCTCACTGAGCTCCACGCCCTGACTGGGTGGCTCCTTCCCGATGGACGGGGGAGCTGTGGTGACCGCCAGGATGGACCGGGGTCACTCTGACGGGCAGACCTGGCCCCGAGGCTCCTCTAGGAAAGTGCATTCAGCGAGGCCATGCTGGGCTCTGGCTTCTGGAAGGGAAGCCAGGGAGTTGCAGAAAGAGCCTTTGTGTGGAGAGGACAATCACACGTGCAGCCTTGGCTGGGAGTGAATCCTCCTGGGGGACGCTGGGCAAGGAACTCAGCCCCGGGGCCAGACGTTCCCGTCCTCGCTGGAGTCCTCCACGGAGGCGGTGTTCTCTGAAGAGCGCGTCACTCTTCCACAAGACAGCAGTTCACAGAGCAGCTCCTGTGTGCCAGGGACGTGCTGGGGATGCAGCTGCGGACAGAACTGACCAAGGCCTGGTTTTCAGGGAACTGACGGTGCAGGGGGTTGGAGCGGGCGGGGGGTCAGCAAATGATAAAGACGCCCCGCCCCCATGGGATGTATGATCACGTAGACATATGCGTGTATGTGTTATTCTAGGTATGACAAATGCTATAAAAATCAATCAAGCAGGGTTTTGTGATTGTCTGGGGAACTACTTTAGATCATGGGGCACGGAAGTCCTCTCTGAGGTGTGCCCTTTGGACAGAGGCCTGAAAGGATTAAAGGAATGGGCCGGGCATGGTGGCTCATACCTGTAATCCCAGGATTCTGGGAGGCTGAGGTGGGAGGATCGCTTGAGCCCAGGAGTTCAAGACCAACCTGGGCAGTGTAGCCCTTGGTCCCATGGCCCCCTCCTGTCTGTGTAGCGAGCCCTGGTGTGTCCACTCTGATTTGACAACACAGCCGCTGCTCCCCTTTCTGAAATCCTCTTTTGAGGCTGCCCACAGGGGTTCACATTGCCTCTTTGCAAGGCCCAGATGGAGTTGTAGCCCGGAGGTCAAGGCTTCTTCGTGATGAGGATGGGCAGCCCTCAGAGCTAGCCAGAGAGGATGCCTTGTTGAGAATCTCATGGCCTGAGTCCCATGACGGGCCTTTTATGGGGATTGTCCAGGCAGCCTCCTGTCCAGATGTGCCCCTTGGAATGTTCTACATCTGTGAAAGGAAGTGTTGATTTGAAAGAGGGGTATCACTTGCTGGGAAGAAGTTACTGAGTCTTTGAATGCCATTGACAGGTGGGCTTTTGTGGACATGCAGTTTATTATGACAAGGTGTCTTAACACCCATCTCTACTGCCACTAAAATATTTCTGCACAGGCTGGGCATGGTGGCTCATGCTTGAAATCCATGCTTGAAATTGGGAGGCTGAGGCAGGAGGATCACTTGAGCCCAGGAGTTTGAAACTAGCCTAGGCAATATAGCAAGACCTCATCTCTACAAAAAGTCAGAAAATTAGCAGGGCGTGGTGGCAAGCTCCTGTTGTTCCAGCTACTCAGGAGACTGAGGCAAGAGGATCGCTTGACCCAAGGAGGTCAAGGCTGCAGTGAGCCATGATTGTGCCACTGTACTCTAGCCTGGGCAACAGTGAGACCCTGACTCAAAAAAAATATTGATATTTCCACGCAGTCTGAAAGAGCAAGTTTACACAACACTCACATATGTCTTTAAAAACAAAACAACAACAACAAAAAAACCGCATCTACCCAGCTTCTAAGATAAAAACTAAAAGTAAGATACCCGGCTTCCAAATCATTCATTCATTTGTGCCATGAAGTCTACAAAGCTCCTACTAAGCGCAGGGCACCGGGATCAGGAGGAGAGAGATGAATCAGATCTCGCTTTTGGGGGCCCACAGCTGGTGGGGGAGATGCACACGGACATAAACAGCCCACAGGGCACTGCGGGTTAGTGCCGTGAGAAAGATCCCTGGGTTACAGAGGAGGGAGGGATTGCCGGCCACTGGGGAGCTGGAGGAGGCTTTTTGGAAGGAATGCTGTGTCAGTTAGCTTGCTTTTGTCTGCAAGTAACGGAAACCCCCAACAACTCTGACTAACTTAGTGAGGGAGTTTATCTCCCATGTTGAAGACTTGTAGGTACATCTCAGGGGGTTGGTTCAGCAGCTCTGCGGTGGCCCCAGAGATTCAGCATCTGCCCTGTCGCTCACTCAGTCGGCTTTGTCCTAAGGCTGGCTCACCTCCTGATCACAGGATTGCTGTCACCAGCCTCTGGGACCATGGGCACCAGGTGCCCTGGATGAATACAGGAGAACAGCTTCTCACAGCGTGGACTCCAAGTGCTTTCCTTGGTCGATTGGCCATTCTGGTGTACCTGCCCAGCCCTGGACGGATGAAAGTCAGCAGGACCACACGGAGTCACCCTGGAGTGGGGGAAGGGGTTGGCTCTCCCTAGGCCAAAGGGGCAGAAAGGGAAGAGGTAGACCCCTTCACAGCATCAAGGTGATCTCAGGAAACCAGGAGGTGGGCTTCCACCCTGTGAGGGTGTAGCAAGAAGCCGCCATCTATGAGCCAGGAAGCAGGCCACACCAGACAACGACTCTGCCAGCGCCTTGATCTTAGACTTCCTCTAGAACTGTGAGGAATGACCTTCTGTCGTTCAAGCCACCCAGGCAATGATATTTTGTTACAGTGGCCCGAACTGATAAGACCCCATGTTAGTCCACTTGTATTGCTCTAAAGCAGTGGTCCCCAACCTTTTTTGGCATCTGGGACTGGCTTCATGGAAGACAAATTTTCCATGGACGGAGAGGGGTGTGCAGTCAAACCTCACTGCTAATGTTAACCTGTGCTTGCAGCCACTCCCCAGTGATAGCATCACTGCCTCAGCTCCATCTTGGATCATCAGGTATTAGGTGCTCATAAGGAGGGCGCAGCCTAGGTCTCTCACAGGTGCAGTTCACATTAGAGTTCATGCCCCTATGAGAATCCAATACCGCTGCTGATCTGACAGGAGGTGGAGCTCAGGTGGTCATGTGAATGATAGGGAGCAGCTGTGAATACAGACGAAGCTTCGCTTGCTCACCGGTTGCTCACCTTTTGCTGTGCACCCCAGTTCCTAACAGGCCACAAACCGGTGGCCATCCATGGCCCAGGGGTTGGGGACCCCTGCACTAAAGGAATACCTGAGGGTGGGTAGTTTATCAGTGAGAAGAGGTCTACTAAGGTCTACTCAACTCACGGTTCTGCAGGCTGTACAAGAAGTCTGGTGCCTGCATCTGTGTCTGTGTGGTCTGCAGGCTGCTTCCACTTGTGGTGAAAGGTGACAGGGACCCACGTGTGCAGGGACCCACCTGGCGAAAGAGAAAGGGGGGAGGCAAGTGCCAGGCTCTTTTTCACAGGAGCTAATGGAAAGAGCTCATTACGATGGGACGGCACTGAGTCATTCAAGAGGGATCCACCCCCATGACCCAAACACTTCCCCTGAGAACTGCTTCCAACACTGGAGATCAAGTTTCAACAGAGATTTGGAGGGAGCAAATATTTAAACTACACCAGACAGCCTCCCAGGAATCTCCTTTCAAATCTTTCTCTTGTCAGGTTGGCCGTTGGCTCACATGAATGTTTCCACACTCTCTTTGAAGCTGTGGGACTGCAGCCAGAATCCCGAGACCTCTGGAAAAGCCCAGTTCGATGTCTTGCTACGCTGGACTCGCTGTCTCAGATGAGAAGGACCTTTTCAGGCAAAGAGACAATGTTGGCATCTGGGGCTGTCGCTAAGGTTCCTTTTCCACCAATGAGGGACCCGAGTGTGATCAGTGGTCAGTGGTGTTGGCCTGGGCCAGCCCTGCTGGCCTGCAGCCATGGGCCCAGGGAGCTTGGATCCTGCCTAGTCCAGCCCTGTTCATTTGAGCTGGGTCCCAATAGCACCGCCTGACTGCGTCCTGGTGAGAATCAAGTGAATTTGTGTCCCCAGACGCCCAGACCACATTCCCCGGCACATGGTGGACACCCTGTGTGTCAGTTCATTGTCATCTGCTGATGCCAGTCAGGGTCACAGTCACACTGGGTCTGGGGCAGCCCAGGAATCAGGGCTCTGGACTCAGGACGTGAGATTCTACAGGGGGGCGTGAAGAGCTCGCCTGTAATGGGTGGCTTTACGTCTAATCGCTCTGATAGAGACAGACCAGAGAACTCTGGTTATCCCTAAGGTACCCCTCCTCAAAGTGCTGCCAGATGCAGACAACAGGCACTCCAAGCTCAGGGTTTGGGCCTGAGGCCTTTCCCCTTCTTCTTAATTTACAAAGTCCAGCCCCTAAGCCCCATGACGGCAGACCCCTGGCACTCTGCTCGGTCTCATCTTGGGATAAAGCACCATCTCTCTGAGCGCCTTCTCTTCCAGACCTCCTCTTTCATCTGGAAGCCAGGAAGAAACAGAGACTCTCTCTCGATGTTGGGAAATGCACCCCTCGCTCCTTTTCAAATCTTTTCATCTTCCTTCATTTTCTGGTGAAAATTTTGGTTTGTGTTTATCTTTCCTTTCAGGGATGGCAGATGCTGAAGTACCTGCTGGCTGTGAAGCAGGTTGTAGACGCAAGTGATGTTATTACCGCCGTGATGCTGAAGGCACGCACACCCGCCCCAGTCCTGCAATTCATCCCATGCCCGACAAACAAGGCTGAGTACCCGCTGGGTGCCAGGCACTGGCTGCTGAGGATGCAGTGGCGCCCAGCCCGGCCAGCACCCCTGACCCTCTGGAACTTACATCCCAGGAAAGGAGTAGTGACATGACAGGTGGGAGGGCAACCAACATGGGGCTGGGAGGCCCACTGAAGAGCTGCCACTTCATCTGTCAGCCGCGGGTGGACATATTTAGGGAAGGTCGCTCCTGGTAGAAGGATCTGAGGTGGGACACAGAGACGGGAGCTGAGAGGGGGCAGGACCTGACTCATTCATTCTTTTTTTTTTGAGTTGGAGTCTCACTCTGTCACCCAGACTGGAGTGCAGCGGCTGCTCCCGACCACCGCAGCCTTAACCTGCTGGGCTCCGGCGATCCTTTCGCCTCAGCCTTCCAAGTAGCTGGAATTACAGGCGTGCGCTACCACGCCCGGCTGATTTTTTGATTTATTGTAGAGATGAGGTCTCTCCAAGTTGCCCGGGCGGGTTTCGACCTTGCGGGCTCAGGCAATCCACTCACCTCGGCCTCCCAAAGCGCGGGATTACAGACTGAGCCACCGAGCCTGGCCTCATTCTTGATTGGAATGCTGGAGGGTTGCAGGAGGTGGAGAGGTGCCCTGGGCTGCTTTGGCATGACAAAGATCCCTCTACCCCTGCCGTGTGGGGAGGGGCTGTTGGTGGGCAGGAGGGGAGGCAGGAGGCCAGGGGAGGCTAGGCCGCCATCCAGAGCCAGCAGACACCGGGCAGGTGAGACGAGAGTGTGCATGTTCCGTAACGTGTAGAGAGTCGCCCATCTGAGGGACGAAGGCTAGCACCCGCCTTGGGCTCAGGGCCATCTGCAGCTGTTGATTGTGGTGATACCGAGGGGCTGACTTCAGAGCTTCCTTCTCAGCCTGTGTTTCTGCAGGGGAAGGTCTAATCCAGGGGACAGAATTGATCCCAGTATAAAAAACACACGGAGTTGATAGGGCCAGGAATGAAGGTCATCGGAAGGTTATCACATGCGGTATAATAATCAAGATGAAATCAATCAACAATGTAAGGTATTGTCCAGACATGGACTGTCTCCCCCTCTACCTGGCTTCTTTCTGCTCCTCCCACAGGGCGTGGTCTCTGGCTGAGGCTGGTCTCTGCAGGATATACATATTCCCAGTCATGAGTCATGGGGTGCGGGTGATTGAGCAAAGCTGAAAACAATGTAGGTGTCACTCTTGATCAATGCCATTGATTATAAACCTGCTTGCTGTACTGTCCTGAGGGGTGGATTCTTCACTGACTGGCGGCCATCAGTGCCTCCTGTGAGTGCAAATCAACCAATGTCTTTCCCTGCTGGACCTCTATGTGACTTCTTTGGGATATGTAAAGAACCTTATACACACACTCTCTCAGATTTGGAGCTGCTGTGTTACAAATGCTAATCAGCAATAATATAGAATCAACAGTCAATATAAAATTGAAAACAGTCATATTAACAGTGACGATGCCCAACGTTTTAAACCCTTGCATCCTGTGGGAAGACAGCACACTGAGCACTTTACTGAGCTCTTCTGCCTTAATCTACAATAGTCCTCTGAAACAGGGACGATCATTGTCCTCGATTTACAGATGAGGAAACTGAGGCACAGGGAGGTTAAATAACTTGCCCAAAGTCCCACGGCTAGTAAGTGGTGGGCTGGGATTTGAGTCCAGAGCACAGGGTTCTAACCTGTTCCTATCCCTGGAGAACCGTTTTTGAAAATGTTCTCATGAGTGACCATGGGTGGAATTTCTTGGCATTCCAGCATCTGGCTTATGAAATGACAAAATGCAAATGGCTTCTCCCAGGTGTTTCCTCTTTCCAGACGCCGTCTTCCCCTTTGTGACCTCCCACTCTCCAGACCCCAGTTCCCTGCCCCGCTAGGAACAGGCAGGTGTGCCTGATTTCTCACCTCCTGCTGAGCTGGAGGGGGCCCATCTGGGTCTCCAACTCCAGCAGAGAGTGATGTCCGGCTTCCTGTTATGCTGGGATCCACCTGCAGATAGAGAATGAGGGGCTTGAGCCAGGAGATCATAAAACCAGAGACAACAGCAAAGATGGCCATTCTTGGGGGTAAATGTTAACTGAACTGTGCTGTGCAGACAGACCTGTTCTGACTGGGCTGGAGCAGCCTCCTGTGGCCGACGGCATGAGCAATAAAGATGGAAACATAATTTACAGAGACCGGGCGACTGAATACTCAACGCCGGGTAAACATTGCCTTTGGTGCCTATGCTGAGCAGAATCCTGCCATGTGGACATTGCAGGCTTCAGGTGCAGTGTCTACACAGCAGGGCACCCCCTCTGACCATGCAGAGCCTAGCAGCGGCCCTGAGACTCAGCTTGCAGGGGAGCTGGGTCCTCTGTGAAGTTTTGGGGGGAATTTGTAACTGTGGGGGACCCTTTTTGCTCCCCACCTGCATTAGGGTGTCATAAATTCTGAGGTCAGTCCTTTTAGAAGCCCGAGTTCTGTGCTGAGACTTTCCTGCTTGGGCTCATCCCATGTGATGCCCCAGGAGCAGGGGGCCAGCATCCGTGGTCTGTGGCAACTCCTTGGGAGCTGTTCCTGGGGTCAGGAGGCCAGCTTCTCGAGGCCACGGCTGTTTCTCTTACTCTTAGCCCATTTTTTAGATCCTCTGCGTGGTATCATGAGAGTACGTTTACAGGCGCCTGCTGGAGGAAGTGCTGCTGTTTGCAAGTTCACGAGTGGGTGGAAGGATGTGTCTAGGTGCTGATTTGCACAGCGATGGCTCCAAGGCTGCCCACCTGGCCGCCTGCTCCATTCCCCCCTCCCGTCTGTGCTTCCTGACTGTGACTGGATGTGAAAAACAGCGTTTCCCAGAATCCTGTGCAGTTTGGGTTCTGTGTCCCAGTTTGGCTCTGCTGATTGAATCCCCTTGTCTGGATCTGAGAGGTAGAATTGAGGCAGAAGCCTCCCCCAGTGTCCAGCTCTCTTGAACCCTGTAGTGGCACAGGGTCCTGGGAGTTGGGGCACATCAGGGATGAATGTGTTGATCTGAGCCTTCAAGGGGCCTTGAGAGCTAAGCCGAGCAGAAGGTGCGGCCAGGTAGGAAAGTCAACCCTGTAGGACCTGGAAGACTGAGCTGGAGACATGGGGTGGGAGGGTCCCAAGGGAGTCCCAGCTCTTCTTGCAAGATAAATGGAGCTCTTCTCCCCCAAGAACTTTGTTTGTTCTTGGGGGAGAGAATACCAGACCTCCCTCCCCCATGAGAATTTTAGCTCCAGGAGGGAAGGGGTTTGTGTTCACTGTCATGTCTCCAGCACCCAGGGCCGTTCCTGGACCATTACGTGTTGCAATATTATTTTAATAAATGATGGTTTTTTTTTTTTGAGCCAGAGTCTCACTCTGTCACCCAGGCTGGAGTGCAGTGGCATGCTCACGGCCACCCCAGCATCGACCTGCTGGGTTTAGGCGATCCTTCCGCCTCAGCCTTCCAAGTAGGCAGAACTACAGGTATGTGCTACCATGCCCAGCTAATTTTTTGATATATTGTAGAGACAAGGTCTCACCAAGTTGCCCAGGCTGGTCTTGAACCTCTGGGCTCAGGCAATCCTCTCGCCTCGGCCTCTCAAAGTACTGGGATTATAGGCTTGAGCCATTGCACCTGGCCAAAATTATGGTTTTAATTTGCATTTCTCTGATGACTAGTGAGGCCGAACATTTTTCATGTATCTGCTGGCTGCTTGCATGTCTTCTTTTGAGAAGTGTCTATTCATGTCTTTTGCCCATTTTTTTTTGAGTTGGAGTCTCACTCTGTCACCCAGGTTGGAGTGTAGTGGCACACTCATGCCCACCTCAGCGTCGACCTGCTGGGCTCTGGCAATCCTTCCACCTCAGCCTTTCAAGTAGTGGAAACTATAGGTGCGTGCTACCACACCTGGTTAATTTTTTATTTATTGTAGAGATGACATCTCGCCAAGTTGCCTGGCCTGGTCTCAAACCTGTGGGCTCAGGCAGTCCACTTGCCTCGGCCTCCCAAAGTGCTGGGATTAAGGCTGAGCCACCGAGCCTGGCCTTTTGCCCATTTTTAAATAGGGCTGTTGGTTTTTTCCTTTTGGCATGTTTGAGTTCCTTGTAGATCCCGGATGTTAGGCCTTTGTCAGATATACAGTTAGCAAATATTTTTTTCCCATTCTGTGGGCTGTCTCCCCACTCTCTTGGTGGTTTCTTTTGCTTTGCAGAAGCTTTTCAGTTTGACGAGGTCTCACTTGTCTATCTTGTCTCTTATGGCATGGGCATCTGGGGTTTTGATCAGGAATTGGTCGCCTACTCCAATTTCCTTAAGGGTGTCTCACAAAGAAGGACAAAATTATGTAATTTGCAGCAACTTGGATGCATTTAGAGTCTATCATATTCAGCGATCTGCCACAGAAACAAAAAACTGAGTACCACATGGCTTCACTCATAAGCAGACCCTGAAAATTTTCATACTTTAAGAAAGGGATTGGCAGTAGCGGGATACTGCCAGAGGGTGGTGATAGCATCATAAGGGTACCTGATCTCAAACTAGGTGAAGTGGGGACCAAGGGGAGGTTCACATTTTACCTGTATGATGACCATTTATCTACTTAATCCTGAATTGTACCCCACATCTTAAAAAAAGAGACAAAAATAAATAAATAAATAAATGACAAAGGCAGCGATCCCGTCTGCCCCTTTCAATCCAGCACCTGGCAGAGTGCCTGGTGCATAGTAGGGCTCAATACATATTAGCAGAATGAATGAATGAAGTCTCTCAAGCCCCCCCACCTGCCTGTTCTACTGTCTTCAGGACCCTATCTGCCCCATCTCATTCCAACATTCCTGTCTCCTGGCCTTCTTGGGGAGGGTGTGGGGGGGATTGGGGAACCCCAGCGCACTCCCCCAGAGCCCTGTTTTAACAGCCTCCCTCCTGCCAGTGATGAATGTATGAATGTCTCTCAGTCCTGGGAGCAGAGGCTCAGGCTCTGGGCAGCTCTGCAGGCTGCCTCCAGGTGCAAGGCCCACCCGGAGGACGCTTCCCCACCCTGAGCTCTGCTCCTGCTGTGCCCGAGGGGTGATGGCACCTCTTCTGATTGGCCCTCCGCCCGCCAGCCACATTCCGGAGACGAGCTCTTAGGCAGGCAGACGGGGTCCCCAAGAGTCGAGCATTCAGTCCTCTCCTACTTTGTGCTAAAAACAGCCTTATTTTCCCAACTCGGAGGCACCTGTACAGACCAGAATAGGACAGCATATTTTTAGCAGATTGCATACGGCACACCGGAGCTATAATTGACATCTCGTTTGCAGGTGGGAGTTTCCAATCCAGGGTAAGAGTGACTGACCCTGGCGCCCCTCACCACGGCCTCTGTCCCGGGTGCCCATGTGGGAAGGAGCCTCTGGAGTCCCTGGGTGTCCCGGGGAGGGGAGGGGCCTTTGCGGGCATCGCTCCCCGCTGTCTTCCATGCCTTTGCCCTCCGGCCCATCCAGAAGGCTTGATCCTGCCCAGACCCCAGTGCTGTCCTCCTGTGGGGATGCCCTGTCTAGGCCAGTGGGATAAAGGTGTCCCGTCACGCTGGTGTCACCTGTCCCACACTCCAGGCTGCCCCGTGGAGGACAGGGCAGGGGTTACCCAGCTGAGGCAGAGGCAGCTGGTGACCTCAGCGTTCCTGGTGGTAGCAGGGAGCCCAGCTGCCTAGAATGAAGACTACAATTCCCAGGCTTCCTTGGGGCCAGAAAGTGGCCAATGGGGTGTGAGCATTGTCTCTTATTCGCTGGTTGGAGAGAACAGGGGAGGGCAGCCTAGGGATGGAAGGTTAAGGTAGAAAGACCTTCAATATCCTTATCTGTACAACTGGTGACAGATCAGGGATCCCTCTTAGTGGGCTTCTGGGCTCCCCCAGCCCAGCATGGAGATAAAGGAAACGTTTTTATTTCCTTCAAAGGAGACTTCAGGCACCTAGCTAGTCCTGCAACCAATAATCAGGGAAGTAAATGAATAACCCACCAAGCAAGAAAGTAACAACAACTTAAACAATAACCACCCAAGTAAGCCAGAGTCACAGGATGTTTGCTTTCCTTTTAGAAACTAAAGGTAGGGCAATCCTCTTGGGTCCCCTCCCACTGTGGGAGCTTTTCTGTCTTCTCAATAAATCCTGCTTTCTAAAAAAAAGAAAGAAAGAAAGAAACTAAAGATAACCTCCTAATACATTAAAAAATAAATAAATAAAGACAGTGTTGGCTAGGTTCGGTGGCTTAGCCTGTAATCCCAACACTTTGGGAGGCCGAGGTGAGTGGATTGCCTGAGCTCGAGGGTCTGAGACCAGCCTGGACAACTTGGTGAGACCTCGTCTCTACAATAAATAAAAAATTAGCTGGGCATGGCAGCGCGCACCTGTAGTTCTGGCTACTTGGAAGGCTAAGGTGGAAGGATCGCGGGAGGATCATAGGGCGACGCCGGTGTGTTCATGAGCATGCCACTGCACTCCAGCCTGGGTGACAGAGTGAGACTCCAACTCAAAAAAAAATAATAAAGTGAAATAAAAAAATAAAGAAAGTATCTCACTATGTTGCCCAGAGTGGGCTCGAACTCTTGGACTCAAGTGACCCTCCCTCTTCAGTCTACCAAAGTGTGGATACAGGTGTGATCAAGCCAGTATACCTGGCCTAAAGATGACACCTTGACATATGTCCTTGGGTTGTTTTTCAGAAACAAGTACTCCCCACCAGATGGAAAATGCTGACCTCTGTCATGTAGACCTCAGATAACGGGGAGCTGAGGACTGAATGCTGACTACCACATTTGTTCTAAATTTCTTCCTGAGGAGCCTGGAAAGAGTCAGGCCTACAGGCCAGACCTTAACATTCATTTCTGGTGACCTCCACGTTTTTTAGACAAAGCCTTGTTTTTCTTTTGCAAATTGCAAATCAAAGAATCTCAGAATCCACCTATGACCTGTTACCCCTGACTGCAAAATATCCAGCCGGTTTGGGCCTAAACCAATAACCTCCATGTGCTGATTTATGATTCCACCTGTAACGTCTGCTTTCCTGAAGTGTTCCCCTGCCTTTAAAATCATTCTTGCTTATGAGCCACTGGAGAATTCAACTCTTAAGCATTAACTGCCTGATTCTCTTTGCTTGGTGCCCTTCAAGAAAGCTTGCTTTCTTTTGCTATGAGTCTTAGTGTCAGTGTTTGGCTTTGCTGTACTGGGCCCCTGGGTCCAGGTTTGCTTCGGTAACATTGGGAGGGTGTTCCACCTACTTCCTCTGCTTTTATAAATTAGGAATTTTTCTTTTGCCAGATGACAGAAGGGTCGGGAAAGGGACTGTTTCACCGTGACTCAGGAAGAAATGGGGACCGAAGGGAGGATTTTTTTTTTAACAACATAAATATTTATTCCACACACCAAGGTTCCAAATAATAGCATTTTGCTTTTGTGGCATAGCCAGGTGAAATGGTGGTAACATTAAAAAAAAAAATACAGGTTCAATTTTGACAAAAGCTCAAGGAAAAAGCAGGTGAGTGGAAAGAGAGGCAGCTGTAGTCAGAGCACCTGTGGCCCTGAAAATTCAAGGAATTCAGGAATCCCCCGCACCGACCTCCGTCTGTGTATTCATGGCCTGTGGTCTGGCTTGGCTTACCTGTGCCTGTTATTTTCATAATACATTTGTTCAGGTTACAAACAATTCTGGCTTGAAAGGACCACAGAGTCTCATTGTAACCCAGGTGCTCGAATCCCAGGTACGTGGGACGTCCACCGTCAGCCTGGAGATTTCTGCAGGTCCGGTAACTCTCCAGCTCCTCCCAGCCCTCATTTCTGGCCTCTGCTGAGCTCTGATGCCCGCTCTCCATCCCGTAGCTGGCCTTCTGGCTTCTGCAGGAGTCCATCCATCCAAGAAAAGACAAACAGCTCCGACCGCAAAAGGTATCAGGCCCAGAGAGACAGGAGAATGGGGCTCCAGTCACACCCTCTACACCCATGCCTGGGGCAGTTTTTAAAAAATTTTAGATTCAGGGGGTAGACATGTGTGTTTGCTTCACGGACATACTGTGTAGTGGTGGGGATTGGGTTTCAGGTGGCCTGTTCCCTAGAGAGTGAAAATTGCGCCCTGTAGGAAGTTTCCGAACCCTAACTCCCCTTCCCTTCCCCCCTCATTGGTGTCCCCAGTGTCAATTATTTTCATCTTTGTGACCATTTAGCTCCCATGTATGAGTGAGGACACGTGGTGTTTGGTTTTCTGCTTCTGAGTCAGTTCAGTTAGGACGGTGATCTCCAGCTCCATCCATGTTGCTGAAAAGGATGTGATTTCATTTTTTTTTTTTAAATGGCTGCAAGAGGCAATTGTCTAAAGGTGTTTTGTTCCCGACTGGCCGCCTCACCCATTATCTTCATGTTCCTGGAATTTGTGATAAAAAAGCATAGCCATCCAATGGCTTACGTTATTTTGGTATAAATTCTTGCAATTTAAGAATGGCCTCTTCTTCTTTCCTTAAAGACCCCCTGGTAACTGCTGCCATATTCAGGGCAACTTGATCTATGTGTCCAGTGCTTTGGGCTTGAATACACGCTATACTTTATTGTATTTTCTGAATCTCGTTATTTAGGATTGACACATCCAAGCATGGTTTGGGCTCCTTCTCCTTGATTTTTACCTTCCCAAATTCTGTGTCCCTGGCAGCTGTGATGGACGGAGTTCACCAGTGACTTTGGAGCCCTGGTCCTCGGCCGTTTCTGCCGACTCCAGCATCCGCATGTGTTGCCTGGCAACCCCATCCCCTTCCACCTCCTGCCTCCTGACCTGCCCTCCACAACCCCACTCGAGCCTCAGTAGCTCCCCTCCTGAGCAACTCTCATCTCAGCTGGCGAGAAATGGATTTTCTCACCCTCTACACTGGTAATGATCACAGCAGCCACTTAGCGGCTGTCTGCTCTGCGCCAGGCATCAGGCTTGCGCCTTTTACACAAGATCTCATCCCTCTGTGCCACAGCCTCATGAGTGTGGTCTGTTTTCCCATTTTATAGACAAGAGAGCTGAGGATCAGTCAGGAGAAGGGACTCAGGGGTCATGGGGGAGTTGGGGTACGCTTGGGGCTATCTCTCCCTGGGGCCCAAACTCTTAACCACTGCTCACTGTTTACCCAACTGAAGTCATTCACCTGTCACTGTCTTGACTTTGTCCACGTCCACACTTCCCAGGGGGCTGCTTGGCTCCTGGCGTGGGCAAATGTTTTCTGAAAAGCACCGGGGAGTGAATATCTTAGGCTCCATGGGGCCCACGGTGTCTGTGTTGCCACTGCTCCACTCTGCTGTCAGAGTGCCAGAGACAATCTATAAACAGATCAGCATGACAGTGTCCCAGTAAAACTTGATTTACAAAAGCAGGCGGTTGGCCCGCGGGCTGTTGTTTGCTGATCCCTGATTTACTCAATAGCTTTCTTTAAATAAACCCATTTTGTTTTCACTAAGCAACTCTTATTAGAAAGGAAAACTCTATCACCAGGGTAAGTGGGAAACCAGCAGCTCATGCTGGGAAGGAAGGTAACTGTAGAAATACGAACGGTACCCCTCAATGGAGGGGCTGCCTTCTGTGGTGAGCCCGGGGCCTGTTCCTTTTTTTGTCAGAAAGGATGAAAAGCTGGACTTGGAGAGGCGCTAAAGGCACATCAGCCCCAAATCAAGAGGTTTCCTTTGAGGGCACGGAAGCACCGAAAAAGAATCGGATGGGGTGGAATGTTACCAAGAGCCGTGCTTGTCTCGAGAATTGATCACCCTGGGATTGTGATGCTCTGAGCAGGAGAAGGGAGCAGGGAAGGGCTCTGGAGCTGGGGGGCGCGGGGCAGGGGGCTGCTTTGCGGGGCGGTTGGGGAGGAAGGACACAGGACAAAGGACGTGCATGACGTGCATGTGGCCCTGGCCCTGGCTCCCAGACAGTTCCGAGGGGCTGCCGTGGTTCCTGCCAGAGCTTGGGACTTGCAGGTGGGTATCAGCTACAGCTCAAAGGGTAGGTCGAAGGTGACCATTCAAGGCATTTGTGTCAGAGAAGCTCCCACTGCAACAGTAGGAAATGAATGGCCTCAGCTTCCCTTTGTTATTAGGGTTTGTTGTTTCCCCCTCATTCCTCCTCTTCTTCCTCTTGCTTATTCTCTCCTTATCTATCTATCTTCTATATCTGTCTATATCTATCATCTATCATCTATCTATCTATCTATTTATTGTCTGTCTCTCTATCTTTTATTACATTTCCATAGCTTTAGGGGTACAAGTGGTTTTTGATTACACGGATATATTGTGCAGTGGTGAAGAAGTCAGGATTTTAAGTGTACTCATCACCGGGTGCACATTGTACCTGGTGGGCAATTTTTCATCTCTCCCTTCCTCCCCCTCCCCACCTCCCAGATGCCATTGTCCCTTGTACCATTCCAGTTGGGCTCCCACTTATAAGTGAGAACAAGCAGTATTTGGTTTTCTGTTCTTGCGTTTCTTCACTCAGGATAACGGCCTCCCATTCCATCCAAGTTATCTATGCACACGCACACATGTTTTGCCTCCCTTAAGAAATATTTTGGCTGTCTTTTATTTCTGTCGACCGCTTCCTCGACTTCCCTTGTGGACAACCAAGCAAAGAATTAATTTGGATTTTCTGCAGTGTCAGGGCCCCTCTCAGTAAATTACCCCACTGTCTCTCGGAAGCCCTGGGAACTTAGTTTAACACTCTCTTGCTCCTTGTGTCCCCATCAATGCCTCGTGTGTCTCCTGGCTCACCCACTTTTGATGCTGCCAGCAGCTCTCCCACTGGGTCCCTTCCTTATCCCCCCGGGAGCCTCCGTCTTCCCGTGTTCCTGGCCTTAACTCTCATTTCTGTTCTCACTTCTTTGTCCACCAGCATTCCCATGTTTTCTATTCCCACTGAAGCCCTTATTTTACCCAGCATTGGGTTTTTGAGCTGAAAGGAGAAGGAGAGGATTCTGCCTTTATCAAAAGCCATTACCTGAAAAGCTAAATGCGGGAGGACATGGCGGGTACTGCAGCCTCCCGTGCAGTTAGAGCAATGGAGCACGGCTGTTTAATTCTCCAAGACAGACGTGGAGGAGAGGGATGTTATCTCCTCAGTGTGGGCATGCGATTAAGTGTGACGGAGAAAAGAATTACACACGTCCCCACAGCAGGCCGGTAAATACCATGGGAGGCGGTGGTTTAAATCCATTCACATCAGGCTGGAAGGAACGCTCTAGGAAAAATTCCACAGGATTAAGTCATGGGAACATTGCCTCGGCAAATCCCCGTGGCTCTTCCTTATATCCATCTCCAGACGTCTTTGGCCCCGAGTATGCAGGTCTGCAGGGAAGTCAACCAGCAACAGTGTCAGGACTGAGGGGGTGAGAAGCTCACAGGAACCTTGGGGGTGAGACTTCGGAAGGTACCCTCACCTTCAGTCGGGCCTGGAGTTCGGGCTGCGAGAGAGTATGGAGTCAGTCCCAGAAGGCTCAGTGGTAGAGGAGGACGGGGCATTTCTAGATCACCATTGGAAACTGGGAAGTGCTTAGTCACGGTCTGGTGTGTTTCATGGCAGAGTTATGCCCTAAGGAATAGGAGTGCCATGGAGGGCTGGATGTCATTCCTGCATCCAGAAAGTATTTCTTGAGACCCTACTGTGAGCCAAACATCGGGATGCAACAGGGAAGAAATCTGACAACGCCCCTGCCCTCAGGAAGGTGGACAAAAAGCAAATAAATCCATAATGTAGTTTCAGAAGTGCACAATTTGTTTACACATTTTAATATCTAAGTATTAGTGATGTGTTGCAGTCTGACTGGCTGTGTTTTTTCTTTTTTGGCATTGATGAAATTCTCTAGTATTTCAGGTAGTACTAATTCCACTGAGAAAGGAAAAAAAAAATAGCCCAGTGTATCAGTCAGGGAACAAACGACTCAGTCACCAAGGAGTGGCTGAAGGGAGTTGAATGAAGAAATGGCCTGCAGAGGAGGGCAGGGCTGTAGAAGCCAACAGGGTGACGCTGCCCCAGGACCAAGTCCCAGCTGCCTGGGGCTTGAGGGAGCAGGTGAGGGGGCAGCAAGCTTGAAAAAGGGTTGAGCTGAAGCCTTGGAAAAGGGGACGGCGATGGGAGCTGCGGGTGTCAGGTGATGCGGCCACTGCCAGAGCTTCAGCCTGCCGTGTGGGAGCATGGGAAGTTGACATCTTGCCTCCCTAACTGCTGCCCACCCTCCTGTCGTCCACCATCCCTTTCCATTAGCCAAATTCCCAATGGAGGCCAGAGGGTCGGGAGTCTGGGTGGCCCTCGAAGTCAGCAGGACACGACGCAAGGTTGAAAAGCTGGACCTGCAAACAGAAGTGACAAGCACACAGCCTAGGGAGAATACACCATGCGGGGACCAGCAGTTCTGGTGTGTACAGGACCAAGGGCCTTCCTGGGATGCAGGGCTTCAGGGCTGAGACTGGGAAAGTCCTGGGTGAACCGGGATGAGTCTCACCCTCATAGACAGTGACAGAGGGGAAGTCAGGAAAGGCCACTCTCCAAAGTCGTGGCTGAGCTAAGATGCGGGTCCTGGGCACTTGGGGGAGTGTCCCGGCGAGGGCAGGGCCTGGGTGGGCCGAGCGTGGGGCGCAGGAGTCGCCAGGGAGCCTGCGGGCCGGTCAGAGCGGGCAGAGGGAGACGAGTCGGGGGACGAGGCTGCCAAGTTGGGAAAATCCTGGATCACGTCCGGGGCCTTGTCTCCGCGGCGGGTGCTGGATCTGACCCGCGAGGACCGAGCCGCTGGGGGGTTTGAGCAGAGGAGGGACAAGACCCTGGTGGTTTTACCGGGAGCCCTGAGGCTGCCATGTGGAAAACGGCCTGCAGGGGGCGCGGTGGAGACGGGGGCGGAGAGGAGGCGCTGGAATATCCCGGGCGGAAGGTGATGGCGGCCTGGACCAGGAGGGGCGGTGGGCCGGTGGAGGCGGGGTGGGATTCGAGATTTGTGTGGGGGAAGAGCCGACAGGACGTGCTGACCCGCCGGGAGTGACTGAGGGAGAGAGGAGGCGAGAGCACGTCCAGGGTCACTCTCCAGGGCTCCCACAGAGACATGCCTGGGACGCCTGGGTCCGAGGTCCCTGGGCCGTGGTGAGTTCACAGCTAAGGCTGTGCTGGCGGCACGGCGAGCCTCCCGGTGTTCTCCGGAATGTTCTGAGGGTGGAAGACGAAGCTAGAGTGAGACCCGCCCCGAGGCGCCCCCACCCGGCACACGTGTGCTTCGATGTCCCACCTGCGTGGCCAGAGTGGCCCCGTGGCTCTGGACGTGCTGGGAGATGGCCAGGTTGTCTGCCGCCAACCCCGCGGTGTCGGTGTTGGGAACGCGGAGACTCACGCAGAGAGACGCGAAGACAGTCGTGTCCTTCCAGCCCTGGCGCGGTGAGGGGACGGTCCTGGACCCTGCCGTGGTGGGTCAGCTCAGGGGGAGGCAGGGCCGCCGGGGTGCCTGTCCAGGGAGCAGGTTCCGGGTGGCCCAGAGAGGAGGAGCTGCCTGCGGGCCGGGCTGGGCGGGGAAGGCGGGAGGGTGCGGAAGGGGGTCCCAGGAGGAGCCAGCAGGACGCACAGAGGTGACTGGATCGGGGCATGAAGATGGGACGGGCTGGAGCCATTGACACCATTAGGGCCCTCTGGCTGCAAGCGACAGACGCCTAACTCCATCCAAAGGGGGGCTTAGCTGACGGCTCTAGGGGGTGTTTTAGGGCACAGGGAAGGCTGGGACCAGGAGCAGGGAGGACAAGTCCAGGGCCACCAGGCGGTCTCAGCTGCAGGAACTGCCCGCAACCTGTGCAGAACTTCCTGGCACCTGTGACCCATCCGGCCTTGGCACTCGAAGGAGAGATTCTCAGAGTCAAGGCAGCCTCATGACATCCCACACGAGGATTCAGGGAGGCTGTGCAATGTGTCTACAGTTCCGTGGCCCCCAGTGTAGAGGGAGGGTGCAGATCCCACCCACAGGCTCCCAGACTCAGATTTTTCTACCGAGCCAAGTTTCCCAAACCTCAGACCCTCCCTAGAAACCTATTCGACTTTTATCATTTGCATATACTGCATCTACTAGGGTGAAAATTTTTCTTTTAAATTAGTTTACTTAAAACACCTTTTTATTTATCTTAGGCAATAGTCTCAGTGAAATCATGTATTTGATGCACCACTTTTTTTTCCTAATACACATCAAATGCCTTTATACAATTAAAACAGATACTATTTATGAGGGGAGACCCCCCCCAAAACCTGGAATTATAGTTTAGAGGGCAGGCTGCTTGTAGTACAGGCTTCTCTTGATAGATAATTGTTCTTGGAACCTGTGGGCACAAGTGTGCCAGCTAGCATTGTTGTGAGAGACTGCATTCGGCTTCAGTGAATTTTTTGGAGATTCTTTCGAAGCGTTTGCCTATTTCATGACAGGTGATTTATGAGCACACCTGCCCACATCTGAGTGTTCAGCAGTTTTTGGCCAAACACGGCATGACCCCGTGCCCCACCCTCCCTATTTACCCGATCTCACCCCGAGTGACCTTTTTTTGTTTCACTGGATGAAAAAAGTCCTCCAAGGGGAATGTTTTGCTGATGTGGAAGAAGGAAAACAAACAAACAAACAAAAAACGGCAGAAGCACTAAGAGGCACCCAAATCGACGCGTTCAAAAACCGTTTTGAGCAATGGAAAAAGCATCTCAATGGGTGTATTGCATCACACGGAGAGTACTTTGAAGATGACTGAAGTTTAAACATGTAAGAAGACATGCACAATTTTTATTAAATAAATTCCAGGGCATCCCCCCTCATAATAAGAGCCCCAAATCGTCTTTGTGGGGTCCTTGCCACTGTTTCCAAAACTGCATGATATAACTCAGCAGCATTTCTATTGGAGGTTGATGCAGATTCCTTGCGTTCAAACTTCTTTTTAGCCCCGAAACTTTTGCGGTTAAAGAGAATGTTCTATCAAGCTCTAATTTGCAAAACCACTGGAAGCGGAACTGTTGGGCTTGGAATGGAAGCTGGGAGGAAAGATGTCCAGCCCACCTGTCTTGCCCCTGGCCATGGGCTGGCCTCAAGACACTTCCTTGGAATCTAAGACTGGAAAAGATCCCAGTCAGAAGATGCTGGTGCCAAGCACAGTGGCACACGCTCTCGTGGCTGCAGGACCAGGCATGCATGTGCGTGGGCGGGGCCCGTGTTGAGAAAAACAAGCTCCAGCCCCAGGTAAGCTTGTGGTAAACGCAAGGCGGGCACCACCTCCATCCTGCAGGCTTCCCAGGCTACAGAGGCGGGAAAGCCAAAACCTGCCTCTCCCAGGCTCCTCTGGATACGACGGTGAGGTCAACTGTCTTTGGCTGCCGATGCTGGGGCTCGACTGTGTGTGCCAACTACTGCGACATTAGGATGATGGAAGGTTGGGGAAGCGCGTCCTAGATTCAGGCAGCCTTGAAATGCACTCCCATCACAGATGGCAGGATCAGGGAGAGTGTCATTGAGATGTTCCCAAGCGAAGCAATGAGACGGGAGCCGTTTTATGTCAGTACTCAGGAGTGTGACCACGACCGAGGAGGCAGAGGCGGAGTGGCTTCCTTTCCTCCTGGGGGCGGCAGTGTAATTCTTAAGTGAGTTAGCCAGTTTCATCAGTGTCAAGGACAGCTCAGCCTCTGCAGATGGTGGGTCAGGGTGCGGGGGACTCACTCCCCTTTGCTCCCGGTGGAGAACCTCCAGGGTCAGGGCTCCCGGGTCGACTTAGCTGGGCGGTGCCATCACCAGGCCACGGACTGCTCCAACGAGGCGGCAGGACTTTTCCTCGCTGGCCTTTTCAAACTTGCTGTGGTGGGTCCCTTTTTAGTCCACGGAAGATGGATGATTTCATTATTTGTGGCGCTCAGCAATAAATCTCCAGCGGCAGCTAAAGCGAGCTCTTTCCCCACACTGTGTCTTCCGCGTGCTGCGATTCATCACGTTTAATCATTCGTTTACCTTGAGCCGCTGCCGGCCTTGGGGAGGCATCCCGTGGTGGACCGGACAGCTTTACCCTCAGAGGTGGGAGAGGGGGGCAGGAAGGGATGGGCCAGGGTGGAAGGGTCGTGGCTCATGGTGGGCCACAGCCAGGGTCAGAGGCAAAGGAGTGTCCCCCAGAGGGAAGTGTGATGGCAAAACCCTCTGGGGACCTCTACACCTGGCCCCACTGGCCAAGAAAATCCCCTACGGAAGAGGCAGACTTCACGCCAAGAGGAAAAGAAGAGAAACAGCTGAGGAGTGCCCTGCCAGGGGAGAGTCAAAGAATTTAATTCAAGATGAAATGTGCTCTTGTTGGTGTGTAATTAATTTTTCCCCCCAGTGAAAGGCTTTGTCTATCACTCGGGCGTTTCAATGGCGAGCGCGTAATTAAGGTAGCGTGTGCCTCTTTAGTCTGCGAAGGGGCTGTTTGTGTTAACATGTTGGGGAAGCAAATGTTGCTTGGACGCCTTCCTGGGTCTAAGGAGGGAAAACAAAGAGTCAAAGAAAACACCTTCAAACAGAGACTTGGCTCTTGCAGGATGATGTCATCTGGTAGATGTGAGCAGGGCCGTCCCCATGAATGAAGGGGCCACAGGAACCTCGGTGATGGGGAACTGGGTAGGGGGAATGGAGACTGCACCCCCAGACTGTGGGAACTGGGGTCGTTACTCAGAGGCCGCGTAGAAAGTGTACACAAGGGAGCCCGGTTGGATGTATTTTTTTCAACACAAATGTTTTTGTTTGCATAGTAAACACCTGGGAATTCATTTTTGCAAAGAAGTGCCTGCTCTTGTTTTTCTTGAAACACATGGCTCTCTTGATCTATCTTTTGTTTTGCTGCTTTTAATAGAGAAGTGGGTAGAGAGATCTGTTTTTACTGTGGGAAACGAGCCCAGCAGTCTGAGAAATAAACACGTAAGGATGACTCGCAACCTCACCATGGAGGGGGAGCAGACTGGTGGGGACACGGCAGGTCTGAGCTTGCCAGCTGGTCCAGTGACCTTGCTGTGACTTGCTCAGGCCATGAGCTGCCCAACGGAAGACTCACATCAAGTTTTCCATGTCTCTGATTTTGCAGAGGAAGATGGAAATCTCAATTTCAGTACGGAGTGTTCTCATTTTTAATGTTGGAAACCAACTGTGCAGACCCAGGTGTTGGGGGCTGGCCATGTCTCCCGGTTGGATGTGGCCTGTGGTCCTTCACTGGTGTTTGGGGTAGACCATTAATCTGTACACTTTTGTAGCAAAATATGCTTCTAATTTTGGTGAGTGATTCATTCCATCTGTTTAGTACTCAATTTTCTACCCGCAAAATCAGCTCCTTCTATTTCTGGCCGAGTTTTTGTTTAATGGATCTAAAGGCTGCTTATTTATTTTCCATTGAGTTTGATTTATGTAGAAAATGTCCAGAGAGACCCAGTCTCCACAGACCAAATCTGAATGCCCACAGGTCTTTGCTCTGTATCTCTGGGCTCTGAATTGGTTGGAACGTAGCTTTGGCTGCTGTGGTAGAGACAGTGGCTTACTCAAGATGGAAGTTTATTTCTTACTCATGTAAACAGCTGAACTGGTGTGGCAGTTCTGGTCCCTGAAGTTACAAGGATTGATTTTCCCTCTGTCTTTTTGTTCCTCTCTCCCTAGGCCATCAGCTTCCCCTACCTGGTCCAGAGGCCCCACCCCTGTCTGTGTTTCAGCCAATGAGAAAGAAAAGAAGAGCCGGGCACACCCTTCTGGGCTCAACCTGGCAGGTACACCTCACCTGTACTCATATTCCATTCAGCAGCGCTTACTGACCTCAGACCACTGCAAAGAAGGCTGGAGATGGTGGTCCTTACACTGGGCTGCTATGCGCCTGCTAGACTGCCAATTAACAGGGATTTTATCACAAAAGGAAGAAGTGTATCCAGATTATGGAGGACAGCTAGCCCTGGAAGCAGATGAGAAGGAGTGCGATTTAGAGTGAGGCACACAGCAAAATTCCAGTCTCTCAAGTGGGATTCTCAGCTAGCTTTCGGTTTTATTCCTGACAGATGGAGATTTTTTAAAAAAATTTTACTTCTTTTACTTCTAGTTTTCTTTCATATTTTTGGTCACATTTGAACTTTGATTTGCTTTATCTTTAAGCAGTTTTGCTAATTTTTTTTTTTGCCGAATGCATGTCTTTTAAAAGGAGTTTTGCTGAATAGTAACGCAAAAACAACACCAAAATTTGGGAGATGAAGCTAAAATGGTTCAGAGAGGAAAAATTATAGCTTTAAATATATACAGAAGATGCCAAAAAATGTATACACATTCTAAGAAAGGAAAAAACTGTATTAAATTTGTAATACTTAGTGGCTCAGCCTGTAATCACAGCACTTTGGGTGAGTGGATTGCCTGAGCCTGCGGGTTCGAGACCAGCCTGGGCAACTTGGTGAGATCTCATCTCTACAATAAATCAAGAATTAGCCGGGTGTGGTAGTGCACACCTGTTGTTCTGGCTACTTGGAAGACTGAGGCAGAAGGATTGCCTGAGCCCAGCAGGTGGATGCTGGGGTGACCGTGAGCATGCCACTGCACTCCAGGCTGGGTGACAGAGTAAGACTTCAACTCAAAAAAAAAAAAAAATTGTAATACTCATTATATGCCAATAACAAAAGATGAATATAAGTCACATTTGACTTCTGCAATTACAAGAGGTGCTCAAAGTGGTTCCCATCAATGTCCAGACACTTCTGATTTTGGCAAACTAAAAGTCATACATAAATAACATCTCTTAAAATGGTGTATACTTTTTTTTGGCACCCCTGCTGTATTACAAAGGAAGAAGGGTCAAAAATCAATAACCTAAGATTATACATTAAGACACTACAAAAAAATCAAAGGAACCCCTAAACAAATAGAATTAAGGAAGATAGAGATAAGAACTAAAATTAATGAAATAGTAAATGAAAAACAATAGATAAAATTAACAAAGCTAAAGGTTAGTTCTTTAAGAAGATCAACAGAGTTGATAAACCCATAACTAACATTTTTTGGACAGCTTGATTTTTATCACTTAGTTATTTGTAGAAATGTTAGAGTCGGCAGATGAGGCTAGGGAAACTTCAGGGCTGTAGGAAAGTTCCAGGTTCACTGACGCCTGTAGCAGCTGGTGCAAAACCCACATGCAAGCAGGCAGCCTAGCACCTACTTGTTAGACTCTTACCAGACATGCCTGCAGTGTGATGGTCTTTTATCCAGGATGCTTGAGGTCAGGATCCCACAACCAAGGCAGGACTTAGCTTAGAGACCCTTGGAGCAGGTGCGTCAATAGTCGAGGTTGACCTAAGATGACAATGACCTACTTTACTTTCATTATATGCTCATTATAATATCATTAGCATTGTGATTTTACAAAATCTCCACCTGCCAGGGTGCCACGACAGTCCCCATATGACCCTAGAAGGCTTGAAACTCCCCCGGGGGCCTGACATGAGGGAGGAATACAGAGACCCAGCCCTGAGACCACCCATCTCTAGGAAAAGCCCAAACCAACTCCTCAGGCCCCCTAAGAATAAAAGTTATAGTTTAACAGTTGAGGGGGGGCAGAAGCCACAGCTTTCCAGGGACTGTTT
Source organism: Cephalopachus bancanus (assembly GCA_027257055.1). Classification (NCBI taxonomy): domain Eukaryota; kingdom Metazoa; phylum Chordata; class Mammalia; order Primates; family Tarsiidae; genus Cephalopachus; species Cephalopachus bancanus. The sequence goes on along the minus strand of JAPVLO010000451.1, from coordinate 977,016 downwards.
CTGCCTGCTCCCTTCTCTCCCCTCTCTTGGGAGTGGGCTTCCCTCTCTCAAGAGTGTCCTGTTCTTTGCTTAATGAAGCTACTTGCTTACCCCCTTCTCTCTGTGTCTGTTTGGAAACTCATTCCAAACATGAACCCAAGAACCTGTCATTCACTATCTCAAGCTGGGAGTAGCACCCCTTCTCCCAGAAACAGAAATGCTTTCAAGTGATCTTGGGTAGCTCTAAATTAAAGTTATTTTTTGTAGTGACTGTGCACATTCCACTGGGCAGATATGCTTGTGAAACGCTCATTCTTTCAGCAATGGAAATTCATTTTGTTTCCAATTTTGGGTGACTATAAACCACACTACAGTGAACATCTTTGTGTATTTTGGTACCAGTTGTATTTTTATTTCTATGGGATGCATTTCAAGTAGTTTGGGGGCTGGGATCTGTTCTTCTATGACTTGCCTTTTTATAGCCATCACCTCTTTTTCTTGTCCATTTCTAGGAGTTCTTTGTATACAATTCACAAATTAGCTCTTTGTTTGTGATTGACTTACACGTACTTTTATGGATTTATATGAAGACTTTGTTTAGGTAATCATTTTATGTTCACAAATTTCAGACTTTAATATTTTCAGCATTTGAAAATACACTTTTCTCCACCTTGGTTTGTAAGGTGTTCCCAGTCTTTCTAGATTGTAATTGCAACAGCCTAGATTTTCTTGCAAAATTTTTATGTAAGGCGTAAGGCTGGAGGGAGCTTCGTTGTCCATGGCCGGGCCCTACCCAGGGCAGCCTTCTTCTGGTGGCTGGCTGAGCCAGGAGGATAAAGGCCTGGGCGTTTGGGCCCAACGTGGGTCGACTCCTATACTCAGTGCTTGTTCCAGAGCTTCCATGGGGTTTGCTGAGGCAATGTCAGCCTCTCCCCCTGACCAACCTGCCCACCCCTGCTTCCTTTCACAAGGTCGATCCTTAAAAATATCTTGAGTTGAAAACTCCGTCTTAGTCTCTGCTTCTGGAGACCCCGACCTGAGGCAGAGACACGGGCCTGTGTGGAGGCTCTGGGGGAATCGCCGTGGCCCAGCACTATTCTCCGTCTGGGTCTTAGATTTCGTTATCAAGTCCTCAGAATGAGGGGTTTCTAGGTGAGTGAAAAGTACCATCTGTTGTATTTTGGGGATTTTGATCTGTCTGTGACATCGGAACAGCCTTTTATGGTCATTTTTACGTATCTAGCTTGAGGTCCAGCCCGGCCCTCTCAGCTGATGTCCGGGCTCATGCATTCATCTGTGTTCTGGAGCTCTCTACATCTGACAGTCGTGGGGTTTCCCTCGGCCCCTCCTCCCACAGCCTGCTCCCAGTGATGGCTGCTGCCCCCACCCAGGTGCTCAGGCTGACACCCCAGCTCCCCCCCCTCCCAGCATCCGACCTCCTGCACCTCTGTCCCTCTGCCGTCCACACGGACCCAGGACCACACTTTATCCCGCCTGCCTGCTCCCTCCACGGTCCCTGCCTGTCATCTCTCTGCAGATTATCGTGCCAGGGCCCTCCCTGACCTTCCTGCTCAGCCTCCCCTGAACTTTGTCCTCCTGTCAAACGACTCAGATCGGCCAGGCCCTTGCATGAGCCCCCGCACCTCCCCCTGGCTCTGTGCAGAAGCCATGGCCCCTCCCTGGTCGACAGGGTCCAGCAGACTTGGGCTCTTTCCATCTGCTCTTTCCTGCTTTTCTGCCATGTCCCCTTGCTCCGGCCACAGGGCCTCTTGCTCTTTCAGGACAGACCAGGCGCTTCTGGAGGCCAGGGGTTCTTTATCTGTTCTGACATTTGCTGCGCCCAGAGACTGCAGCCGTGTCTGGCGCCCAGCGGGCCCCGACTACACATGCGCTGAGCAGATGGGTGAATTCTCAGCTTCCCCTCTCCGGGCTTCTGGGCTGGGTGTTTGGCATCTTTCGAGAACCTGGATTCTGCACAAAGTGGCCTAACTTGGCCACGGCAGACTTCACTCTCCTGCTGTGGCTGGGCTGGTTCTGAAGCCCGTTCCTGCCCTTGGTGGCCGAGTTGGCTTTGCCAAGAGTGGACAGGGACTCGGGCTACTGAGAAGAGCTGTCACCCTGGGGGCTTCTCTGAGGCTTCTGCACAGATGCCCTCTGATGTTTCACAGCCACAAGTGCTGATGGCAGCGTGACAACTGTAGCCTCAATTACCCAGCATCTCGCTTAATAGGACTACCAAGACCCACAGGTGGCTCCTGAGGGTACCTCTCCAGAGATAGCTTCTTTGAAACTGGCCACCCTGGTCTCATCAGGAGAAGAAAGCCATGGATACAATATGTGCATTTTTGTTTCTTCTTCCAGTGGAGATGCTACAATCAATGTTGGAAATTGTCCGCATGCCAAGACCCCATGAACAAAGACTTTGAGCATTGTCACCACTCTCGAAGGCGAAGCTTCTGCCTCCAGCTCCTGCACAGGCCAAGCACAGGCAGAGCTCAAAGTGAGGGATGTCTGTCCACCTGGGTGATGGGACAGACCCTGGCTGCTGGCCCAAAGGTTGGCCACATCTGCCTAAGCCCACTTCTCTCCCTGGTTATAGAACAGTGTTGTCAGGATTGCTTCAGGGGTAGGCCCTGCCGTCCATCGCAGCCTGGGGAGAGGCTCGGGATGCCTGTCCACCCTTCGCGGGCCTGCTGGGATCAAGCATTTAGTGAAGGAGCCGCCATCATATTTTTCTGTCATACAGGATCCCTTTCTCTTCCATAATTGCCAAGGAACACGTGCAGCGGTGCTTTGGGACCCTGTGGGTGTCCTGTTCCCCCAGATCTTTCCCCCAGTACTGTGGCACCCACTGATGGTCCACATATGAGTCAATTGCAACATTTTCAAATTCTGTCATTCCTCATACACATCAGCTGGTGTTATTCTGGAAAGAACTGTTCCTGGTTCCAATCATCTGTTTTTAGTACCGCTATGAACTCATAGATTCCTTTTTAAAAAAAGGTTGTGTATGCATACTTGTTCTCATACATTTTTTTATACTCAAGCATTTCTACACTTGTCCAGGGGAAGCCCCTTGACCATGGCTTCTGTTTCCTCTGGACTCATCCCTGCCATATTTTGTGCACTCCCTGGCTTTCTGGCACAGGACAGCCGACTGGAATCCTTCAAAAGGTCCACATCCCAATAGTGGGAGTGGTGAATGCACTGTTCTACATGCAGGGAAGGGAGAACCCATGACAGCCCATGACTGTCGTCCTTGACTGGATGCCGAATTGAAAATAAAAGCTCTAACTCCGGACCGTATGTCAGATTCTCTTGATGTCGGTTAAATGTCTTGGGTGTGAAAATACTATTGAGATTATGAAGACATATCCTTTTCTTTAGGAGTCACATGCTGAGGTGTTTAAGATGAAATATCATGACCTCTGCACCATACTTGCTGGTTTCACCAGAAAAGGAAACACACACACATTAATGTACAAACTCTTTCTCTCTCCCCTCTCCTCTTCCCTCTCTCCCCTTCTCTCTTTCCCCCTTCCTCCTCTCTCCTCCCTCCCCTTTCTCCCCTCTCTCCCACCCTCTCTCTCTCTCTCAACAATGCCCATGGAGACAGGCAACCCACATATGACATGGTGTTACTAGCTGGTGAACCTATATACAGTGATGCTCACTGTACTACTATGTACGTTTCATCTTTTTTTTTTTTTTAAACTAAGAACTTCGGAAAAATAAAATGAAAACAAAGTGAAAAACACACCACAAGTGACAGGTACTGGCATGAGGATTGTGGACAACTGGTCTTAACCTGCTCTGAAAAAACACATCTTCTTGTTGCTGTTAATGCTGTGACATGAGAAACTGGCCAATTAAAACCCAGGCAGCTCTGATGAATAGTTTTTCTCTCTGTTCCTCAAAACAAAGATCTAATGCCAAAAAGAGGGAGAGAGGAAGGGAGGGAAGAAGGAGGGATGGGGGGCAGTGGCTGGTCAGAACATCTGGGCCGGGCACTGTGTTAAGTACTTTCTCCTACATTGTTGTTCTAATTCCAACAATGACTTCTAAAAGACAAAACAGCACAAGGCTCACAGAAGTTGCAAGTCTGTCCCTTGTAAAACATTGCTCATCTCAGACAAGGATACCCAGTAAAGAAATATGATGGAACCAATTAGCCCTAGGAGAGACTGCCAAAAGCTCCCTGAACTTAGAGAGTTTTAAAATCCTGGCCAGGGTGTATGTGTTTGTCAAAGGAAGATTTACAGCAGGAGGGTTTTGTCCCTTGGGCTGAAACACCAGCAGGGACCCCAGTCCTCTCTCCTAAATCCAACCTTGGCCTGAGGATGGGTCTTGGAAAGAAAACGGGGTCCCCTTTTCTTCTTACAGTTTGTGGGATGTGGCCCCGAGGACCCATCCCATCAGGGACTGCCATCTCCGGCTTCCCAGTGAGGACAGGAGGCCCCTGGGGGACGAGACAGACTAGGGGTAGCTCTGAGTGGGGTGGTCTAGCCTGGGTACAGCCTCCCGACCCCTGGCCCATGCTCCATGGGGTTCAGCTCTGCAGGCATAAACTAAAGGGCTCCCCCACTGCTTGAAAATGCTCTTACAGAAGAATCTCAGGACACAGGAAGGCTTCAACTCCACGGTGTGGTGGGCCATAAGTGGCTGGAGAGTGAAAATCAGGGTGAGCGGGTGGGCAGGAGTGTGCGGCTTCCTCCTCAGCCCCAGCCCCACCCAAGACCTTGCAGCTGTGGGAGGAAGGAGCCTTTTCTCAGTCGATGAAGATGTGCTGATTGCACTCCAGTAGAGACGGATCCGCCAATCCAGGTGGCTCCACTGACCACACTCCCCTTCCGGGCGGTTGACTGTGTGCTTCCCACAAGGACAGCGAAGCTGAAACAGCCACTAAGTCAGCTTCTCAGAAGGAAAAGAACCTTTGGTGAATGAATTAAAATGAAAGATTTCTTGACTATTGAAAGCCCGCAAAGTGGTTCTCACTCCAAAGCTGAAAAGATAACAGCCCCTCCCCCGACCAGCGTGTCCATCGTTCATTTGGGAAAATGCTTGTTCCAGGTCAGAGACATGTCAGGCGTGTGGCTGGGTCTGAGGATGAGATGTGGGACAAAGGGGGACACTCACCAGTCAAACAGAGGACACGGAAGGTCGCCCCCGCCCACATTTCCCGGATCTGGTGTCTCTTGAGATTCAGGTAATGACGGCCCAGGAAGGAGCCGACACAGTGTGTGCAAAGTAGGCAGGGTTGGTGGATCGTTTTTGCTGACTGGAGCCTCATGGGGGGATGGCTCCAATGGTGCTTCGGGCACTGTTCTCTGAGGTGAGGTCCTGAGGGCTCCTGTCCTCCTCACACCCTCATCGGCAGTCCCGGACTAGGCAGGACTGACCTTCTCTCCACAGCGAGGACCAGAACAGGTGGGGTCTGCCGTGGGGTGGGCAGTCCAGGGAGCCGAAGGGGAGATGGAGGAGGGGTGAGGGGTGGGGTCAGTGCCTTCCGACGGAGGTGTGGCCACGCAGAGCTGGGAACTGAGGCGCATCTCCAAGGGCAGAGTGTGGGAGGCAAGTGGTGGAGAGCCCCCAGCCCACCCTATTTCCCTGCCTCAGGGAGGACATGGCATCGGCTGGGGGTACTGCTGGAATTTGGGTGGTGTGCTGACTGACACTTTCCTCTTCTTTCTGTGTGTGTCTGGACGGCAGATGATAGGCCCATCTTGTTACAAGCTGTCACACTCCTTTACTCTCTGCTAGGCACGTTCAGCTAGAGTCACGCGTCTGAGGCCTGTGAATGGTATGTCCAACTGCCCCCAAGAGATCCCTGAACTTGGAAGCTTCTGATCGCCACGGAGTGATCATTTCAGCACCTAGGACAGCTCAGCACACAGTGTGTGCTGGGTGTCTCCTGACTGCTGAATCCACATCCTAGGAGAAGGGGGGAGTGGGTGGGTGGTCCTGATGAGTAGGGTGCTCTCGGCACAGCGGTTTCAGGGCTCACAACCCGAAGTGGGTGGAGGGAGAAAGCTGGGGTCTTGGACATGGGAGCTGCAGGGAGGGGACACCAAATTTGATAACCGTGATTTCCAACCAAAAGTCAGAGCTAAGCATGAGGTGTGACTGCAGTGGTGGGATTGTAAGCTGACCCTTTAGGGACAGAAAAGTGTCCTGATTTGTAGCAACTACCAATTTCCCTGGTGTAATACTCCTGCCATGACTGACTTCAAGTTGCCAAAGGTTTAACTATCAGCTAGTAAATTTCCTGAACACGTCACAGTTAGCTCTCACCCCACTGGGGTGCCCGCACCCCACTGGGTGTGAATGACTAGGCTGGTCCCTCCTAGGGTCTCACCAAGGATGTGGGTGGGCCTGTACACCTGCCATGCAGCAGGAATCATGACTTGAGTCTCCCCAGAGTCTGACAAGGAAGATCTGGCAGATTCAGACCAATTAGCACCATGGAAGTGAAGTCAGCAGGGCCGAGGGTGAGGCCAGATCTTCCAGAGGGAAGGAGGACTATGGCAGGAGGCAGGGAGGTCCAGAGGAGGCTCTGGAAGCCGTGAGGGTTTGAGTCGATGACTCTTCTTTGATTGGGCGGCAGAACTCAAGCCGGGAGGGAAAGAGGCCGGTGCGGCTGCCATCTCATCAGGAGAACGATGCAAACAATGAGGGCTTGATCCAGTCTTCTCCGTCTTAAAAATATGACAGGTGAAAAAAAAAAAATCTGACAGGTGTGCCGCCATGACCTAAGTGTGGTTGAACCGGAGAAGACACTGTCACCAAGTGTAGTTTTGCTTTCTTTGATTGAGCCTCAATTAAGCCATTTGTTCGGAAGAGGTGGCAATGTTCTGTGGCTGAGAGCAGGACTCCTGTGCTAAGCGACCTGGGTCTTCTCCTGAGGTTGCCGATCTACATGGACAGCCTTTCCGTGCCTCCATGTCCGCATATGTAAAGTGCGGCCGTGGGTGCTGGGGCTGGTGCTTCGGAGGGGCGGATGATTGAATAATGCAGGGTACTGAGGACAGCACCTGGCCCAAAGTAGGTCCAAAGTAATGTTAAGTAACTCACACAGCATTTGCTATCAAACTTTGGCACCCGATTTAACTGGGTTTGCCTCGAATGGGCTTTTTATTTGTATGGATTGTCCTCAGGTAACAAAGACCTCGTTTCATGACATGTGGTCCTGGCTGGAAAGAAAAGCCACATGGTGTCACAAGAGGACCTGGGTGTGAGGGTGACAAGAGACGTGTAACAATCCCCCAAGGAGGTGACATTTCATCTGAGACCTGACTGGTGATTAGGCTGCTGGAGGTAACTGGGTGAAGGGTCAGGCTGGGGGTGGGGAAACTTTCCAGGAGGAAAGAACAGCAGGTGCAAAGATCCTGGGGTTCCAGGAAGCCAAGGATGCCCAAGATCAGTGAAGAGACCAGTGTGGCCACGCCCAAGTGGACACAGTGGTGGTGGTGAGAGTGGGATGCAGGGCAGGGACCGGGGTGGGGGGTGTTTGGACACCTTCTCAAGGGCCAGTGTGTCCTCAGGGTGTGATGATGATGGGTCAGAGCTGCTTCTTTGGACATCCCTAGGGAACCGACCTTGTGGCTAGGGCTGTTTCTTCCCTGCTCATTCCTACCAGGGCCAGCTTCGTGGATGAGCACTGGGTGGGCAGAGGGCCTTGGCTGCAGGAGGAAATCAGAGAAGGCCCTCAGGAAGGCCTTGGCTAGGACCTCTGTGATGCCGCAGGACCTGAGGGTCAGGTCAACGACGCCATCAGCCTCAGGGCAGACCTGACGTGGGCAGCTGGAAGCTCAGGACTGGGGAGGGACCCGTCACGGCTCAGGACGAAGGTTCCTGGTGTTGAGGTGTCAGGCAGGATTAGCCCAGGTCAGGACGCGCAGATCTCACGGGGATGCAGGTTTGTGGTGGGAACCGGATGTCACTGACGCATCTCCCTGCAAACAGCTGACTCCCAGGGAATGCATGGTGTTAGTCACATTGTTATGATTCCTGGGGGTGAACACAGATCTCTGTTTCATCTGTGCTTATTGCAGATGAATTAACTATGTCATTAGTAACACAAGCAGCATTCGGAGTGAAAAAATAGCCAAGAATAGGTGATGCAGTGAATTCAGTGGCACGGACACGCGTGAATAATGAAGAGGCGCCACGCGGCCCGTTCCACGGAGACGCTCACTCCTCGGCTGTCGTCTCTCCCTGCTCGGCACAGGCAGGACCTGGCTTTCCAGCACGGAGATTCCCCAGTTAAATCTTGTTTGTCAAGAAGGCGAGATGTATCTGTGTCTCCTCAGGCTCCTGTTGTGATCAACTTTGCAGTGTTTTCTCTGGTCAGAAGAGCTTCTCTTTTCTGCTCGGAAGAGCTGATGGTTGCTGTTTTCCATCTTCCATCGCGAGGCAGAAACGCCACAAGGCCCCTGTCAGGTGATCAATTACCCTCCTTAAAGGATCCCTGGAGTCGTCATCTGGAAATTATGGTTCTGAAGACAACAGAACGCCCACTTTAACATACTGTTGCATGCCAGAGCCAGCGTCCCACCCCCGCTGAGTCATAGAGCCGTAAATTGCCCGTGGTAATGACCCCGGCTCCGAATGCAGTCACTGGCCTCTGCACAGACAGATGCTGTCTGTCACGTCTGGGGCTTCGCTGTTGACACTGTGTCTCTTTCAGCTCCTTGGAAGCCCTGTGGCGATGCTCATATTAGTGATGCATTCTTCCCTGTCTTCCAATTCTGAGTGTGCGAATTTATATCCCTCGACAGTTCTCACAGCACTTGTGCCATCTGTACCACTGTGTGGGGAAGGAAGTCCTCAAGTTCAAGGTCCTTGGCAGGTAAACAATACGGTCTCAAGTTCACAGACATCCTCAGCAATCAACACCCGCGACCCCATCAAGCAAACAAGGCCTTGGCATTTGAAGTAGGGTCCAAGGGCTTAAATTATAGACACTGACACACAGATATAAGTAACAAAGGAGAGGTTTATTAGCTAGGTTCGGCCATGGCCTGTGACCACTTGCTGGATAACGAATTCCAAAACAAGGGCCCTAGCTGCAACACAGGGCTGTCTTAAGCAGTTTAGATTTACATCCTGGTGGACTAAAGATAGAACTTGGGACGTTCCAGGGCTCTTATCACATTGTTCTGCTGGCGTGGGCTAGCAAGCAAGTTTACAGAAGTAGATGTAGCCGGTTATGCAGGTGCAGTGGATAAAGGTGCCATTAATTTCACAACAGTTTCCAGGAAGGGAGTGAAGCCTGTGACACTTGCTCCAAGGTCAGAGCTGCTTCTTTGTTCCCCCATACATTCCCTTCTTTGTTCTCTCTTACATTCCCCCCTTTCAATTGTGCCAGGAGTCAAATCATTGACTCCTCAGATAAGGGGCTGTAGTGGGACCTGAACACCTTCATTTTTACAGGCATGATGCTATTTTTATGTAGGTAAGGAGGAGCTTGATAATGCAGGGCCCTATAGTAATACCTATTAAGAGAAGGCGGAGGGGCCCGGCTACTGCTGAAATTAGGATGGTAAGCAGGGGGACCAGGAGCAGAGAGATTGATACCAGTTTTCTGAGGCCTGATTTTGTAACTCTCGCTGTTTGATGTTTTCCCTTACTTGAGCGAGAGTTTCTCGTATTATCCCCGATTTGTTGGTATAGAAGCAACAGGCCTCTCCTAAGGCCTGCATAAACTCCCTTGTTTCATGAAGAGGAAATCCAGGCCTCTCCTGTTCTGAAGCACTACTTCAGCTCGGGAGTTTACTTGTTCTTTCAACTGAGATATACTCAATTGTACTAAGCTTAAATCTGCATTGACTTGTGTGCTAAGTTGTTTGAGATTCTGGTCCCCCACAACCAAGGAGGCTGTGCCCAGGGCGGCTTTCCCCGCAACCCCTAGACTTACAAGGAGAGGCACTAATATGAGAATGGCGCGTTATGCCCGTGCGAAGCCTGGGAGCTGGAGGTGCTCCCTCCTCTCGGTTCCCTCATATATGTATACTTGGGGCAAAATGTGCACCAGAATACAGAGCTCTGAGGTGGTCCATGGGTGTTTCAGGATGCCTGGAGGGGGGAACTGTTTAATGGGAACTGCGGGGAATGGAGACAAGTTCCCTTTTCTTAACTCCCAGAGTTAGAGTCGGGTGGGTACCCCAGGGACATAGCTTTTGAGACTGGACCTTGGTTAGATTGAGGATTCGTATATCCCTCTCAGTGTTCCCTAAGGGGGAGATGGCCCCGATTCCCACGAAGTATGGGGGTCGGGGATCCAGGCATAGCCAGCAGTCTTTCGCTAAGTTGGGGCGAGTGGCATGAGCAAGCCGGTGAACTGCTGACAGCATAGGAAAAAACTGATTTTGGGGTGGTGGAGAAGGCACAGGGGTTTCTTGCGTGGAAAGGGTGGCGGAAGGAGTGGTTGCCACAACGGGGCTAGAAGGTTCAGGTACCCGGAGAATGATATTACGGATGGGGCCGACTGGGTTGAGGGCGCGGGGGGACCGGCTTTCTTTGAATAGTAAATGACATTCCAGGGTCTAGTCCTGATATATATATTCTAAGTCCCCATGTTTTACCTAGTTCCCATACCTTTTGAATACTAAAGGCGTCCCAATAACTGTGAGCTTTAGGGGATTGCAGGTTTTTGGTTGGTTCCAAGGGGAGGCAGTTAGTTTCCTACTGAGAGATACGTGTGGGTCCTTGTTGCCTTTCCAAGGAGCAATAGTTTCACAGCCCCAGGCAGCACAGTGAAACTGCTGGGGCTTGTGGTAGTGGGTAGGCCCGCCAGCTGGGCAAGTGTAGAAACCTACTTTAGCAAGATGCTTTTTGTTTTCTATGTTGCTATACCTGCCCCCTGGAAGTTCTGGCTGTGGCTTCCCCATCCTTTGGGGATCAGGGAGAGACTGGGCCATAACTTACAATGGTCAAAGTTAAAAACCAGCTGTCTATCCCCGTTGTAGGTGATCCGTTAAGACGCAGGAGTAGTTTCCCGGGGCATAGTAATACCGCGAGTGGGGCTGATAGGCCTGGCTTAGGGGAGTAAGACTAGGATTTTGGGGCTCACAAGAGTCTTATCTTTAACAGGTCCTCCTTGGCAGCCGATTTGACGATTTTCCATGTCTCCGGGTGCCTGTTGGTGGCCGCTTTCACCTGTGAGTGATGAATCCAAGGACAGACGCCGCTGACTTTAATGGCAGTTGGTGTTGTCAGGATCACCACGTGAGAGCCTTTCCGCTCGGGGGCAAGAGACTCGGTTTTATGCCGTTTCACCCAAACTCGATCACCAGTTGGAACGGGTGAGGGATTTCTGGAGCTGGCTTCTGGAGGGCCGCCTGCACGGTTTCTGTTACAGCCCGTTGAACTTTTTGGAGTGCCTGTAGTGACTGAAGCAAGTTATGGTTAGATAATTCTGCCACGTTTTCTATTCCAATTTTTGGGAGTAACGGCGGAGGCCGTCCAAAGAGGATTTCGAAGGGGGTTAGGCCTTTAATATAGGGGGTACACCTAGCCCTTAGGAGGACATAGGGAAGGAGGGTCACCCACCCCTCACAGGTCTCCAGGGTTAATTTAGTTAAGGTCTCCTTGAATGTCCGATTCATTCTTTCTACCTGACCTGAGCTTTGGGGATGATATGCACAGGGTAGATTCCAATCTATCCCCAATACCTTTGCTTTATCTTTTGTGAGCTTTGAAATAAAAGCTGGTCTATTGTCTGAACCTATTGATATGGATAGGCCATATCTCGGAATGATGTCGTTTAAAAGTTTCTTGACAGTAACTGAGGTGGTCTTGGCTTTAGTGGGAAATGCCTCTACCCATCCTGAAAAAGTGTCCACCAGCACCAACAGGTACCTATACCCATACTGTCCAGGCTTTACCTCTGTAAAATCTATTTTCCAATGTCTTCCAGGGGTTAATCCCGGTCCCAGACTCCTTGGGTGGATACACTGACCTTAGCACTGTTGGTTTGTTGGCAGGGCACGCAGCCTTAAATAAGCTCCTGCGCCAGCTGATCTAGGCGGGGAAGGAAGAATTCCTTCCATATGAGTTCAGTCAGTTTTGTTTTTCCCAAATGAGTTCCTTCGTGGAGTTGGCGTAGAAGTTGCCGCCCCAAAGTTTGTGGGAGGAAGATCCTACTGTCCTGGAGTTGTAGCCATCCCTCAGGGTTATTGATTCTGCCCAGTTTTTGTGCGATCAGGAGGTCTTCATCAGTATACTTTGGTGGCTCGCTCAGCACGGAGGGGGTGGTGGGGTGGGTGGGGAGGGTAATGTTAGCAAGCAAGTGGTCCTGCAATAAGCAGCGTCCTTGGCTGCTCGGTCCGCCTTTCTGTTTCCTATTGCCTCCTTTGAATTCCCTTTCTGATGACCAGGGCAGTGGATAATGGCGACTTGTTTGGGGGCCCATATAGCTGCTAGAAGATTCAGGATTTCTTCTTTGTTTTTAATAGCTTTTCCTTCTGCAGTGAGCAATCCCCTTTCCTGGTAGATTGTCCCATGCACATGCGCCGTGGCAAATGCATACCTGCTATCAGTGTAAATATTAACTGTTTTTCCCGCCCCTGTCTTTAGGGCCTCTGTTAGGGCGATCAGTTCCGCTTTCTGGGCTGATGTCCCTGGTGGTAGGGGCTCCACCCAAACAGTTTCTTGCAAAGTAACCACCGCCGCCCCCGTGTCCCTCACTCCATTCTGCACAAAGCTGCTGCCATCCGAGAAGAGTGTCAGGTCAGGGTTATGTCTGGGGACGTCCGTGAGATCCCAATGTAGTTTCTGGAACTCCATTACCTCGTAACAGCAGTGCGGGGGCTCCGAGGAGCTCTCTTCCAGCAGCAAAGTTGCAGGGTTTAAGCTAGGGGTGCGCTGGAACTTGATCTGAGGCTGGTCTAGCAACAGTGCTTGATAATGAGTTATGCGAGCATTAGACATCCATTTATCAGGGCCCCTCGAAGCAAGGACTCTACAGCATGGGTGGCTGCAATGGTTAAATCTTGTCCCATGGTTAGTTTGTCTGAGTCTTTTACTAGTACGGCAATGGCCGTGACAACTTGCAAACAGGGCGGCCAGCCCCAGGCCACTGGGTCTAGTTTTTTTGACATGGAACTGGCCTGTTCCATGGCCTGAGCTTTTGGGTCAGGCCCCCTCGGGCATGCTGCGCCTCTCCCACAAAAAGATGGAATGGCTTCTCTATGTCCGGCAGGGGTAAAGCCGGGGCTGAAATTAATGCATTCTTGAGGGCCTGGAAAGCTTTTTCGCCCTCAGGAATCCATTGAAAGCTAGCCTCTGGTCCCTTTGTGATTTCATATAAAGCCTTGGCAAGTTCAGCAAATTTCGGGATCCAGAGCCGGCAATATTCCACTGCTCCTAGGAATTCTTGGACCCGCCTTTTATTACCTGGGACTGGAATGCCTGTTATGGCCCGTATGCACTGGTCAGTTAGAGACCTTTTACCCACTTGGAGGTTGTAGCCAAGGTAGGTGGCTTTTGTTATGCAAAGCCAGGGTTTGAAGCTCTAAGGAGGTCTTGGGTTGCATGCAGGCACTCACCCTTTGTTGTTGTTGTGATTAGCAGATCATCCATATATTGGAACAAGGTTACCTCAGGGTGCTGTTGCCTAAAATCCCGGAGGTCTCAGCGCAGGGCTTCATCCAACAGCACAGAAGAGTTTTTGAACCCTTGGGGGAGCCGGATCCAGGTTAATTGGCCATTTTCCCCCTTGTCTGGGTCCGTCCATTCCAAGGCAAACATAGACTGGCTTTGTTTGACTAATGGGATGCTAAAGAAGGCATCCTTTAGGTCCAGGACAGTGTAAACTTGTCTTTCAGGGGAGAGCCCACCCAAGAGGGTATATGGGTTGGGGACCGTGGGGTGAATGTCCTCCACCCGTTTATTAACCTCCCTCAAGTCCTGTACTGGCCGGTAATCCCCTGTGCCTGCCTTTTGGACCGGCAGCAACTGAGTGTTCCAGGGCGAGTGGCATGGTGTTAAGACTCCAGCCTGCCGGAGGCGCTGGATGTGGACCGCTATACCCCTCCTGGCCTCCTGGGGTATAGGGTGCTGCTTTACTTTAATGGGCATTGCTTGACTTTTGAGCTGCACAATGACCGACAGCTGGTGGGATGCCAGCCCGGGGGTGGGGTGGGGGGAGAGTTTAGTTCGGCCCATACTTGGGGAAACTCAGTCTGTAACTGAACTAGGAGGGAGGCATTTGACGAGTCCAGGGAGAGCTTATTTTCGGTTAGCACATACTCCTCACTTAGAGGGACAGTGACAAGAGCTCTTGACACCTCTGGCTGGCTTAATTTTATAGTTGCTGTGGTTTCCTGGAAACCTATGCTGGCTTTAAGCTTATGTAGGAGTTCTTGCCCTGGGAGTGGGTACAGGCAGTCTGGCATTACTAAAAACGAATGGGTCACTTCCCCCTTTCCCAGGTTTACCGTCCTTTTGGTGGTCCAGGGGACTAACTGGGTTCCGGTAGCTCCTTGGACCAGAGTTCGTTTCTGTTGAAGGGAGCCCTTGTCCTTTTGTAGTACTGAGATTGCAGACCCCGTGTCCACTAGAAAGTGGACAGGCTCACCCCCAATGGCCAGCTTTACCCTGGGCTCTGGGGGGGGTGTTACTAGAGCCCCGGCCCCATCAGTTTGTAGTTGAAGTACTGGAGTGGGCAGTGGTGGTGGGTACTCCTCTGAACATGGGAAGGGAACCTGCGGTCGGGATGGCTTGTTTGGGCAATCTTTTACATAGTGCCCAAACTTTTTGCAGTAGGCACATTGGTCCTTTGCCAGCAGCTTCCTTTTTGCATTTCTGCTACCCCCTTTCCCTGCTGGTTGCTTTGGTTTGGCTTCCTCCAGGGCTGCTGCAACCACTTTGGCCACTCTCTTAGCTTCCCCATCCTCCTGGGAGTCCCGATTGTTAAAAACTTTCTGAGCTACCTCTATTAATTCTGACAAACTTTTGCTTTCGAAACCCTCAATTTTCTGCAGTTTCTTTCTTATGTCCAGAGCTGACTGGGAGGCAAATGCTATGACTAGTGCCCTCCAGTTTTCAGAGGCTTCAGGGTCTATCAGAGTGTACATCTGGTAGGCCTCCGCAAGTCGTTCCAGAAAAGCAGTGGGAGATTCTTGTGGGCCCTGAAAAACCTCGCTTACCTTGGATAAATTTGTAGGGCACCTCGCGGTGGCCTGGAGACTTCCCATTAGAATCCGGCGACAGGTGGTGAGATGCTCCCTAGCGTGATCAGCGTTGGGGCCCCAGTTAGGTCTCTCAGTGGGGAAGACATGCTCCATACGGGACTGCTCCACAGGCCTGCCATCTTGTCCCAGTTCCAGCTTTCTCACTTCCTGGCAGATTCTCTCCCTCTCTTCCGTGGTGAAGAGAGCTTGGAGAAGCTGTTGGCAGTCATCCCACGTGGGCTGGTGGGTAAAGAAAATAGTTTCTAAGAGTGATATAAGATCTTGGGGGTCTTTCAGAGAACAGCAGGTGTTGGTTCTTCCAATTGTAAAGGTCACTAGTGGAGAAAGGGACATATACCATAAAATGCGGGGCTCCCGTCCCACCCACGTCAAACCCTGTGGCCTGTCTTAAGGGGAGAACCACTGGGGTCTGCGTCTCTGGTTTTTCTGAGGACGAATCCGGCCTCGTTGGTTGACTGGGACCCGTTGGCTCTCCTGAGGATTGATGGGGAAGCGGGGATAGATGGGCTGATAGGGAGACCCGCTCCTAGTGTGTGACAGGCTGAGCCCTTTGTTTTTGCCCAGGTGCAGGGTATGGCGGGGGAATATTGTTGTCCTCTGGAGGACTCTGGAGGACTGGGGTTTGACTTTAGGAGTTTCCTGTAGAGATAAAATATGAGAATAGTCATCATTTCTTATCCATGATGGTTGTTGTATAACCAGGAGCTACCAGGCTGTAATATATGGGATCTGGTTTGGATGATGGTGACAGATGAACTGGCAGACTCCCTCCACTACAGTGGGATTGAAAGTCCCCTTTGATGGCCGGCTGCAATTAGGGAATGTGGGCCACTCAAGGGAGCAAAAGGTGGTAGTTTACCCTTGTTTAACTGGTCGCCCAAGTCTTGTGCCGCATTCTGAAAATCCTTGAAGCGGCACAAGACCAGCAGCAGAGGAGTGTCAGGCTCAGAACATTGCTGTCCCATAATATCGACAGGTATGACAGACACAACAGTGACAAACACCAAATCTGAAAAGACAAGGACAAGGACTGAACAAAGAGACTTAACCGCCTGAGGGCGAAACAGGAGATCCTGGTGACGTCTCACTGGGGCCTCAGACCCTGGAATTAGTGCTGCATCCAGCTTTCCTGAGGGTCTCTACAGGAGTGCACTCAAAACAGAAATCAGGAACCTGACTTACCTCTCTGAGGGCTTCCAGGGGCGTTGTGAGTCTGCCAGAGATACAGGCCCAATCGAACCCAGAGAGTTCGCAGGGATGTAGCCCCACAAGGTCCGTCAGTTAAAATGGGTGCAATTTAAGTGCTTGGTTATCTCGGACGAGCCCCAAATGAAGTAGGGTCCGAGGGCTTAAATTACAGACACGAACACATAGTTATAAGTAAAAAGGAGAGGTTTATTAGCCAGGTTTGGCCATGGCCGGTGACTACTTGCTGGATAACAAATTCCAAAGTGAGGGCCCCAGCTGCAAGACAGGGCTGCCTTAAGTAGTTTAGACTTACATCTTGGTGGGCTAAAGATAGAACTTGGGACATTCCAGGGCTCTTATCACATTATTCTGCTGGCGTGGGCTAGCAAGCAAGTTTACAGAAGCAGATGTAGCCGGTTATGCAGGTGCAGCGGATAAGGGTGCCATTAATTTGGCAACGTTTTCAAAACGGTTTCCAGGAAGGGAGTGAAGCCTGTGAAGCCTGCTCCAAGATTGGAGCCGCTTCTTTGTTCCCCCTTACATTATCTTCTTTGTTCCCACTTACAGCATTGTTGGTGAATAGCAGGTGATTGATGAGGTTGTCGGCATGATCCATGGTACCTGATCTGTATCCATATGAAATAAGAAACCATTTAA
Source organism: Cephalopachus bancanus (assembly GCA_027257055.1). Lineage (NCBI taxonomy): Eukaryota > Metazoa > Chordata > Mammalia > Primates > Tarsiidae > Cephalopachus > Cephalopachus bancanus. Next base: position 959,998 of record JAPVLO010000451.1, on the reverse strand, counting down.
GAGGCATCAGGAAAACATGGCATCCGCCCCCCTTTCGGTCATTTAACATAGACTCATTCCCATATGAAATTAAGTCTTTTTCTGGACTTGGTGGCTCAGCCTATAATCCCAGCATTTTGGGAGGCCAAAGCAAGTGGATTGCCTGAGACCGCGGGTTGGAGACCAGTCTGGGCAACTTGGCGAGACCTCGTCTCTACAATAAATAAAAAATTAGCCAGGCTTGGTAGTGTGCACCTGTAGTTCCAGTTGCTTGGAAGGCTGAGGTGGAGGATTGCCGGAGCCCAGCAGGTCGAGTGAGTGTGCCACTGCACTCCAGCCTGGGTGACAGAGTGAGATGCCATCTCCAAAAAAAAAAAAAAGAAAAGAAAAGAAATTGAGTCTTTGTGATGGTGACGTGTTAAAGATCCTGTGTAGGCAAATTAATATCACAGAATCAGTGAGGGAAACAGGTTATTAAATGTCCCCTCATGTTCTCTCCTTTCAACTGGCAGAAGAAAAAGAAGGCTTAGATGCAAATGTGCATTCGTGCCCAAGTATTCACAAGAACCCACATAGATCAAGAGCAGGCAAGCTGGGGAGGGGGGTTGTCCCAGATAATTCGGGTTAAAAAGACTATCAGAAGATCAGAGTCACAGCTTGCAGTTCTGTAGCAGTTGACCATTGTGCCTTCTTGAGAGTGAGTCTCAAGGTTCATGCCAACACATGTCCTGTGACATTTAGGGGAAATGCTGAAACATCACTACATTCCTCGAGCCAGGGTCCCCCGTTCACGTCTCAGCCCTGTCCTCTCTCTGAGAGCCGCACCAATCATTTCCTTCCTCCCAGTCTGTAATCGACACAGTCCCTTGGCAAACCTTGGTGTTGCCCAGCTCAAGACAAAGGAGGCTGAGGGTGGGAGAAAGCCTGCGTCTGTCGATGTCCCCAGAAGGGAACTTGGATGGACATCCTGAGATGCGGCCTGGGAAGAACGGGTCCTTGCTGTGACGAATGAGCTGTGTAGAAGTTGCAGCCACGAATGGAAAGTCAACTTTCGGACTTTCCAGAAATTCCAGTGAGAGGGCTCTGAAGCATACACCAAGCCTTCATATGTCTTTTTACAAGTAGTTACTTGTTTATTCAGGAGACACTGGCTGTTCCCTGTGGCTCACAGTTAGTTGGTTAGCTGCTGGTATAGACCCCATCAGTCAAGACCTTTCTTGCAAGCAGAACCTCGGGTTTGCCCAGATGTTGGGAGCAATGTGCTCTCTGGCACCCGTGATGGATTATCCGTTGTCTGAGTCAATTTTGGCAACCTCATTTACCTTTTAGCAATTGGTGTTGGGGGCACGTGAGCCAGGCTTAGTTGGTGAGGTGTAATTTCGGAGTCCCTTGGCAAGTGGCTTCTGGGGTCTCTTATTCAAACAGACCTGCGAGGCACTCTCTCTCTCTCTCTTTTATATCTCCTTTATTATTGTCCTGCTTCTGAGAGGACGTGATGTTGAGGAATAGGGCAGCCTTCTTTTCTCCATGAGGCACAAGGCAGCAGCCAGAGCCAGTGCCCTGATGAAGGGAGAGTCGAACTCTGGAGCCATAAGAAACCTGTGATGAGGTGACCCACTGGGGACTCGCCTCCACGTGGTGGCCGACCCTCATCACGGCAAGCAGTTCCCCTTGGAGAAGAGCTGGCTCTCCACATGCTCCATCCCTCCATCTACAGGAGCCCAGAGGTGCCAGGAGGCCCTGGGCCTCCATATAAGCCCACCCTTCCCTGGCCCACAGCTCAGATGACAGCAGCCCACAGGAGGCCCCCTCTGTGTGAGGCTGGGAAGACCCCTACCTTCCTGCTCCCCATCACACAGCTTCCTCAGAACATTCCATCCTGGGATCGTCAGAACTGGCCTTGTGATGCTTTCCATCCCCATTAGGGTCTGGGGCAGGGCATGGTGCCTTGTGCCTGCAATCTCTGCACTCAGGGAGGCTGGGGCAGGAGAATTGCTTGTGGCCAGGAATTTGAACTGCAATGAGCGATGACTGTGCCACTGCACTCCAGCCTGGGTGACAGAGCAAGATCACATCTCTAAAAATAAACAAACAGACAAACAAAAAGTCAGTCTCCACATGGAGCCCAGGGATCCTGGATCATTCTGTATCCCCTGGACTCTCATCCGAACATGACTTCATGGGAAATGAGGACGAAACCCTGTTCCTCTGGCTCCGCCCACCCTGTTGCTCTGTTTGACTTTCCTTTCCAGTATTATCATCATCTGCTCTGTCTTCCCAAGGTCCTGGGCGAGGTGATCTCAGTCCAGGTCTCCCAGCACAGCCTGAGGCCCACACCAAGAACTCGGCCTTGGGGACTGCAGTCCCAGGGGATGAAAGGGGGAAGAGATGTGAGGAGGGATTCGGGAGCCATGACTGCTGCCCAAAGACCTGCTAGTCACAAGGTCACATGGACTATCTCCAGACAAGCTACATCACAAGGTCATGTGGACCATCTCCTGACAAGCTGTGTCATGAGGCCACCTGGACCATCTCCCCACAAGCCGCGCCATGAGATCAGGTGGGCCATCTCCCAGCAAGCCATGTTGTGAGGTCACGTGGACAATCTCCCGACAAGCCACTTTGTGAGGTCACTTGGACCATCTCTGACAAGCTGTGTCATGAAGTCTCATGGACCATCTCCCGACAAGCTGTGTCATGAGGTGACGTGGACTGTCTCCTGACAAGCTGTGTCATGAGGTCATGTAGACCATCTCCTGACAAACTATGTCATGAAGTCATGTGGATCACCTCTTAACAAGTTGCATCATAAGGTCTCATGGACCATCTCCTGACAAGCTGTGTCATGAGGTCATGTGGACCGTCTCCCGACGAACTGTCATGAGGTCACGTGGATCACCTCTTAACAAGTTGCATCATAAGGTCACATGGACCATCTCCCAACAAGCCGCATCATGAGGTCACGTGGACCATCTCTTGACAAGCTGCACAGAAGCGCTGCTCCACAGGACAGTCCATGTGAAGCCATGACTTTCTATATGAAAATCATCTTCTAATGAAAGTTTAAATGAAAACCATTTTTATCTAAAATAAAGACACATTTATTATAAAAAACAAATAGCCCTGTGAGTCTCTCCTGCCACGTCTCAGCTGGAGTCAAGACCCTGAGCGATAGTAGTGAGGCCACCTTTTCCACGCCCAGATTCACATGCGTCCCCCTCCTGCCTGCTCTAGAGGGAAGCTGCCCGTTAGTCCAGCATTCAATGCTCACTGTGGTCCCACACCCAGTGACAAGTAGGGCGCAGGGATCATTTCCGGCTGCCGTGACCCACGTCTCCTCCCCAAAGCGGCCTGACCTCCTTTTGGGAATCGCCTTCCTAGGTGGTAGAGCTTCAGGGGTTCCTGGCAGTGCCTCCCTCATGCTGGTCTCCCAAGGGGCAAGCACTGGTCTAAGTTGACCCGTCATGTGCTCTTTCCTGGGACTTAGGGTGTCTGAAGGAAAGAAGGGAAACGGAGGTCTCATGTCCTGGGGGCAGCTCCTGACTCTCTTGTCCCAGGCGGGGGTGCTGGACCCCATAGATCCTGCGGTTCAGCCCACTCCTCCTTCCCTCCCCTGCTTTTCTGTCTGGAGCTTCTGCCAAGGCCTGTGTACCTTCACCTGCCAGCGAGTCCCTGTGGCTCACGGCTGAGACCCTCGATGGCACCGGGCTCAACTGGTTGTCCTGGTGAGGACATCGCTGGACACCTCACACTCCTGCTGCCAGAAGACATGAAAACCCTTTGGGGCCAACTCTTTCAGAACCCTTCCTTGGAAACTCTGGAATCCTGATCTGGAGAGAAATGCTCAATGGCTTCCCATAAAGGGTCTCCTTTGGGACGAATGCGGGACAAAAGAACCCGTGCTCTCACAGTGAGTCTTGCTCTCTTCATGATAAGAGAGACCATCGTATGCATCAGAGGCCATCGATCTCACTCTGGTGGGCAGCGCAGCACCAGCCCAGCTTCCAGAAGCCCTTCTCTTTCTCAAGCCAACCAAATTACACGCAGTCTGAGCAAGAATTTTCACAAGCAGTGTGTCTGGCCAACTTCCAATCACGTACAAATTAAAAAGTAATTTTCTTCCACCCTCCCTCCCCTCCTCCCCGTAGTGAATTGTGGAGCTTATACAAAGATTTCTGAGGACGACTTTCATGATGAAGACTTCATCTTTGTACAGAAGTAGTGTGAATGAGCCCTGCAGCAACCAACCAGCCTGATCCAGGATTTTTTCTGTCTTTGTTTGAGTGAGGATTCTTTCTTTTTTTTTTTTTTTTTTGAGTTGGAGTCTCACTCTGTCGCCCAGACTGGAGTGCAGTGGCTGCTCCTGGCCACCGCATCCTTAACCTGCCGGGCTCCGGCGATCCTTCCGCCTCAGCCTTCTGAGTAGCCGGAACTACAGGCACATGCTACCACGCCCAGCTGATTTTTTTATTTATTGTAGAGATGAGGTCTTGCTGCCCAGGCGGGTCTCAAACCCGTGGGCTCAGGCAATCCACTCACCTCAGCCTCCCAAAGGCACGGGATTACATACTGAGCCACCGAGCCCGGCTTGAGTGAGGATTCTTTGGGTGTTAAACGAAGACTCTAAATTCAAAATCGGCCCAAATGAAAAACAGGCAAAGAAGAATAGGACTCACATAACTGAAGAGTTCAGAGGCAAGCTGCCCACAGGCATTGTTGTATCTAGGTGCTCAACTGGTGTCATGAGGACTGACAGCCTGTGCCTCTCTCCAGATTCATTTGCTTAGACTTGCTGGTTCAGTGGCAGGCTGCCTCTCTTCTGTGGCTATGACGCCTCCAGAAGCCCCCTGACTTTCTCTCTCTCAGGGGAAAGAGAGCTACCTTTTTCATTCATACCACAGCCACCCCGATTGACTCTCATTTGTAGGATGATTGTCACATGCTCCTCCCTGAACTACCTGTGGTGACTGATGAAAAGTTCTGCCCTGAGGAAGCAGGGCAGGGTCGCATCCACCCTACTCAGTGACAGAGAGCTGGGCTGATGGCTTTTCTGAAGGGGATTCAGGACCCAGAAAGATGGCAGGTGCTGGGTAGGCAAGCCATGGATGCCTGTCTCTCCTGTGACCCGTGGTGCACGGCTTGTGGCGCCCTTCTGTTCTGCAGGGCTCAGCACAGAGCTCACTGGGTGCCTCGCAGCCACAGCACAGGGTCCACGCGTTCTGAGGACTTTTCTTCCTAAATCCCCACTGCTTCATTTTGAGACACAACGCTTGATTCACGTATACTTTTGAAGTTCCACTGGAAGGTGAGTTTCCCGAGTTTGCTCAAAGGGGACCTGGGTTGACAACAGTGGGGGAGGGGGGCAGCCTTGGAGGAGTGAAGGTGACCCTGTGACCCTGGCCACCCTCTGCAGGATCTTGTGAAGATCATTTCTCCCCCACAGTTGAAGGACAGCAGAAGAGAGTCAAGCCTACGTTGACAGGCACTTGACAGCATCCAAAACCCATCTGGCAGCCGAAGTGACATTTCAATAAAAAATTCACCTTGAGCCAAGATATCTGCCGTGTGGCATTCACCTTCTCGGAAGTGGGGGGTTGTTCCCACTGCAGATGACTGTGACCTTGGCTGGCAGGATCCGAGTTCACTGTGAACCCACCTTCCCTCTGAGGACCCCAAAGTCCCTGTGTGTGAATCTCCCCTTCAGCCTGGGTTGGGGGGCTCTCACCCCTGAGTCCTCCCACCAGGGCCTGGCCTCCCTTCCACCTTCCCCAGGCCTGTTCGCCTTGACCTCTCAGGTGCTTGGTGAGAGGCCATTCCTGCTGTGAGATAAGACTGAGATGCCCCCCTGGAGGGTGGGTGCACAGCTTGACTCATCCCTCGACGCCTTGCCTAGCCCCGAGGCTGACGTTCACTCAGCCCCAGCGGCGTCCCCAATGGAGCAATGTCAGGGACACAGAGAATCAGGTTTGGGTCTAATGGAATTATACTCCAACCTGGAGTGCCTATGTCTTCTCTTTCCCGACACCAGATACCAACAAGAACAACCCCAGACAAGCCGTGAGCGGACTCTGGGGTTGCTGAGGTTGGGGCGGGGGGGCTCCACGTGGTCTGCACCTTGGCCTTCGTCCAGAAGACCCCCACGTGGGATGTGGTACTGGGGCCTCCAAAATGCACAGGTGTTTCTAGGTACCTTTTCCTTCTTTTTTTTTGAGTTGGAGTCTCACTCTTGTCACTCACAGCCACCACAGCCTAGACCTGCTGGGCTTAGGCGATCCTTCCACCTCAGCTTTCCAGGTAGCTGGAACTATAGATGCACGTTGCCATGCCCGGCTAGTTTTTTTGGTGTGTGTGATTTTAAAGACGAGGTCTCACCAAGTTACCCAGGCTGGTCTTGAACCCCTGGGCTCCAGTAATCCGCTCGCCTCAGTCTCCCAAAGTGCTGGGATTACAGGTTGAGCCACTGTGCCAGCTCCTTTTCCTTCTTTAGGAAGTAATGCAAACTCAGCCGAACACAGACGGGTGAGTGGGCAGGAAGACTTTTCAAGGACAAGTTAGATTTCAGAGTCACAGGGCGCTGATTTGGAGGCCTCTTGCACTGTCTCTTCTCAGGGAGGACAGTGAAGCCCTGGGGAGGCCAGCAGGTGGGAGGCTGTCCTAAGGCACCAGGAAGACGTTGGAGGTTCCCGAGTCCACACTGACTACGTGCTCGGAAAGCCTGGCTCCAACCCACCTCCCGGAGGCCCCAGCAAGGAAGGGGACAGCTTGGGCTGTGACTGCGGCCATTTTCTCCTCTGCAATTATGATCTCCAGGGAATCCTTCTTTCTGGCACACCTGCAGAGCAAGCACTGTCCTCCTCAACTGGTGGTTCCCTGCTCCGCAGGGCTCTGGCTATTTTGATGGCGTCTTGTCCTCCCCTCCACACAGCCTGCACTCTGATGATAGAAGTGACGAGTGCACTGCCAGAGACCAGAGAAAGTGAGCAACGTTGAAAATAAGAGTCATCCCATCCAACCCCATGAGGGACGGCACTTTAAATAAACCCGTCAGTTGCATCCTGGGGGAAGCTGGGTCCTTGTCACTGAGACCATCTCCTCTTCTTAGTGAGGGCGGGATGTGGGTGAGGGAGGTGGCCCTGGCTCATCCAGGCGCTGCGCAGGGATCTGGCAGTCCTGACGTGGTCATCCTGACAGGAGGGTGCAGCCCTGGTTGGCACAGGCAGGTTGTCCGTCTCACCTGGAGCTGGCTATGAAGGTCTGACCTGGATACAGGCGGGAAACAGCTTCCTTTCTCTCCAACCACTCCTTCCAGCAGCTTCTGTGAGGTGGGCTGGGCGAGGGTGAGGAGAGCAAGGCCAGGCCGTGCAAGTGCAGAGTCAGAGACTGTCATGGTCAGCACTTTGCTCACTGCCAATTTTTCACAGGAAGTTTGATTTTCAAAAATTCTTATTAAAATATTCCTTATCGTGATTACTGAAGTTCTGAGTGTCCCTTTACACTCTATGCCTGGGGTGAGGGCCTGAACCTACTTGCTGTCAGGTATTAGGTCTCAGACCCTGCTTCTTGATGAGCTTTTGGGACGATTCCTCAGGTTTTTGCTCACTTTTATTTACAAGAACAAGCTCATCAATCGTTCTCACTCTCTTCCAGGCATTAAAAGTCCAGGCAGGTGTAATTCTACATTTTAATCTCACGTTTAATTCTGAGCTCTCCCCTCCCCCCACTCAGATCTGGCAAAGGCTCAGGGTCCCCCTCTCCTCTGTTCCCTCTGGTGGTTCCAGGGCTGGGGCGGTGATAGGACAGGGGTGGGCACAGTACAGGAGAAAGGGGCTTTTCCCTTTTGATGCCACCAATGACGTGTAGCAGGTGAACAGATGCTGGAACTCTCATGGGGTGCATTTTGCTCATTCGTTTATTCATTCTCGTGTTGTGCCTCCCAACAGGGAGGCGGCTAGAGGCGTCTCTGTCCCCTACAGGGACTGTCCTTGAACTAAGCCTGCAGACACCATGACGGAGGAAAACCATCTTGGGTACAGTGGCTAAATACACCTGCACAGAAAGACTCCAGCACAGGGCACAGAGGCCAAAAGCACATGCACATTCACTGGTCAGCTCATGAGCATTTATTGACAGACTCCACGATGGCATGCGAGTGTGAATTTACTGTCTGCCCTCATGGAGATTCCAGATCAGAAGGGAAGACAGCTTCAAAGAATACATGGAAATGGTCCTACAGTCACCGAGTGTGCGAAATGTGGCGGAGGAAAAACGTGGGTGCTGGGGGGGGTAGAGAGATTTTCTGGGTCAGGCCTGGGCCAGGGGCTTGGGGCTCAGGGCTTGGGAAGGGAGGGAAAATATATGAAAGGAAGGAAGGTGGGAATTAGCAAGGTGGGAATTAGCAGGGAAGAGTGTTTCAGGTAACAGCATGTGGGGACAGGTAGTGAAGAGGATGCCGTGCCTCCATGGGACCAAGAGGCAACCCCCAGGCTGGAGCCCGGGGACAGAGAAGGATGAGAGCTCTGCATAGCCCAGCAGGTGCCAAGGCCCTGGGTGGGGCTCAGGCTGTTCTGTTTGAGGAACTATGACAGGGCCAGAGTGGAGGGGGTGCGGAGGGGAAGACAGGCCAGACTCTGCTGAGAGCATAAGCCCGTGGAGAGTCAGGGATGTCCTAGGGCCAAGGGACAGTAGGAAAGGATTTTAAGGAGGCGAGGAACACTTGGGGTGGTGTGTATCTTGGGAGTCTCCACAAAGTCAACTCGTAGCCTGAATGTTAGTGACCTTTGCAGGTTTGAGACGATGGGACTGTTCCTTTGCTGTGCGCGAAAATCATGTCAGAAGCACCCAGCGCTCGTTTTCTTAAAGGTTATTCAGAATGATAGGTTTATTTCTCAAATGTGTGATAATTATGCATTTGAAGGTTGGCAGGGAGTAGAAAGGTTACTGAGCGGTGTAAGGATGCTAGAGATATCAATTTAAAACCAAACCACCGATTTGTATACTTTCCAAAGCAATTTGACTGCTGCGTTTCTTTCTTAAACACTGATAGAAGATGATAATGAACACTTGGAATGTTTCTTCCCTTGAATTATTTTATAAGCTTTACCCTCAGAATTTTTATTGAAAATAAAATATCAATTATTAAAGGACCTGTAATATTTTATGAAGGATCCTATATTTTGCAGAAATTGCTAGAGAACATTGTGCTTTTTGCCTGGTAGCTCTTGGCAACTTTAAATAACATTTTTTTCCCTTCTGATTTTAAAAGGCCTGATCCTTTTAGAAAATCTGAAAACACTTTAAAAAGGAAAATAAAGTCCACCCATAATTCTACCACCTACATGTTACCCTTGTTGGTATCTTGATTTGTCTCCTAGCCAACTATTTTCTCTGAATATGGGTGTGTGTGTGTGTGAAGAGAGTGTAGTGTCCCCAGTTTTATATCTTTTTTCACTTCATCAGTGTCATGAGTATTTTCCATGCTGTTGAAAATTTCATGTAGCATATTATAAAATTACCCTCCAACATTCCCCTGTCTGGAAAATCCGTGCATTCTTCTCCATTCCCACATTGTTGGACATTTGCATTGTTTCCAATTTTTGGTGTTGTAATTGATGTTCCAATCAACACATCACTCCATAATCTTGGTGCGTATTTATAAATAGCTCATTAAGATAATATCGTATCTAGCCGGGTGCAGTGCCTCATGCTTGTAATCCCAGCACATTGGGAAGCCAAGGCAGGAGGGTTGCTTGAGTTTAGGAGTTTGAGACCAGCCTAAGGCAACATAGCGAGACCTTGTCTTGACAAATAATCAAAAAGTTAACTGGGTGTGGTAATGTGTGCCTGTAGTCCCAGCTATTCGGGAGACTGAAGGGGGGGATTGCCTGAACCCAGGAGAATGAGGTTGTGATGAGCTATGATCATACCAGCCTGGGTGACAAAGTAAGACCTTGACTCAAAAAACAAGAAAGAAAGAAAAAGAAAAATTTGTATAATGACTGCACCAGGGTATAAGTGCTTTTTAAAAGCTCATAATATGTCTACCAAATTGCTTTTGGAGAGACTGGGCCTGGTGGTCTCCATTGGTGGGTATTCTGTGACTCTGTGACTGTGATCCCCAGGCACCTAGTAGCATGTGTTGAAAGGTGTTTGTGCTACTCTGATTTGGTACGCTTTATTGTCCTTTTCATTTGCAGGGATTCATGGTTGGAGCCAGCTAGTCCTTGGGTCTATCTTCTCAAGAGTAGGATGGAACATGCTTTCAAACCAGTGAGGTTATTTGTGTCCCAGCAGCCTAGTCTGACAAGAAAAGAGCTGTGAACAGTGATCTGGAGTGTAGCTGGGACCTGCCCTGGGCCAGGACCAGATGTGTCCCAGGGTTGGGAAGCTGGGGAATGACTCTTTGGCTCTTAGATGCTCTGAGGGTGCCTCAGGTAACATACAGGCAGTGGACACATCCCAGGCATGCCAGATGCACCCTGCCAGCCTCCTGAGTTCAGGGTGCTACCAACACAGGCTGCATCTACTGTGCATTGTGACAGGGTCTCCCCAAGCACCTGTCTCCCAAGCATCTGTCATGTTGGTGCCCCATCTTCTGACCCCCCCCATCAGACCATCTTAACACCAAGCCCTGCCAGTCGCTTTACCATGGAAGTCATTCCCAGAGCCTATTTCATGGCTCACTCAGAAGGAAGATTAGGAGGACTTTTCCATTTCCTGTATTGAAGGATTTAATTCACGAGGGACGTGGTCAACACGTGTCCCAACAGAGCCCAGTTCCTGTATCATTTGCAATTTACCATCCTGATTAAAACCGCCCACCCCATCACACTCTGCACAGGGCTCCCAGCAGAAGCTGCACCCCTGGCCCTAGAGGGACATCTGGTCTAGGGAACTGAGGCTGGGTAGAGGAGGGGAAGCCGTGAGTGTCTGACTCATTTCAGGAAGCTGATGCGTGGAGTGACACCCACAAATGATGGGAACTCCAATCCCCTGAAGATGGATGTTTCTGTAGAAATACATCTGATAAATGTTTAATTGAATGTTAAGAGGGACCATTATTCACGGAGCAGTTGTTAGCCCCAGAGGATCTCTAGCTCCTGACCTTGTTCAGGTCCATGTTTATATACAAATCAAGGCTCCCCCCACCTACCCCATTATGTTGCAGGCCCTGTAGGATCTACGCTTAGATGCCAAGTAATGCTCCCCATCTCCACATGTTGCAGATCTTGTGAAGGTCCGTGTTTATATGCAAATTAACACTCCCCTCACCATGTTACGTACCTTGTTAAGGCCCATGTTTATATGCAAATCAGTCTCTGCCCACTGTCACTCCTTGATCCGTGTGCCATTCAGAAAAATCTTTGAATCTACCTACACCTTGAAAGCTCCTCTTCAAAACATGCCACCCCTTTAAGCTTGAACCAATGTGTAACCTTCATGTGTTGATTTATGATTTGGCCTACAGCTTCTTCTTTCCTGAAACTGACCCTTGCCTTTAAAAATCCTTCCCTGCCAGCCATTGAGAGCATCAGGATTTAAGCTTTCGGCTGCCTGGTCCTCCTTGCTTGGCGCCCTGCAATAAAAGCTTTTCTTTCTATTGCTGCAAACCTTGGTGAGGATCTTCGGTTTTATTGTGCTGGGCAATCAGAACTCAGTTTGGTTCTATAACAAGGGTGAATTCAATTCCTCAAGGAAAATGGCTGGACTCTTACCACAGAAGGTAGCCACACCGCCAGCATCCACTTCTGGAATTCTGTCCCCAGCAACCGTCCCCCCAGCCTGTCGTTCCTTCTACTTCCCTCCCTCCCTCCCTTCCTTCACCAGACAGAATTAGCCAAAACAAACACACAAAATAAGAACACGCTCTCAATCTCTTAAATGCCACTTTTCATTCATCACGATTTGGTCTTGTATGTGCCTCTCTTTGGGCCTCAGTCTCTAAAATGAGCACAGCATCAACATTCAAGAGCAAGAGAGAAGTGAGAGCTGGGCTGGAGAGTGAGGGGAGGTGGCTTCAACTTGTCACATGGCCTTTGTCGCATGGGAAATGTCAGCAAATAAAATGGATTAAGTCTGTCATCAAGCTGTGTACAGCTGAGAGGTGAGGGCATTTGGAGTGACTTTTATTCAAAAAAATATCACTGTAAAAGGCTGTTGTAAAAGATGCTCTCGTGAGTGATGGGAGCCTGACGCTTGATATATGCGTCAGGGCTTTCCAAGAACAGAGCCCATTGGGTGTGTGTATATCTTGAACACATAGAAAAAGATTCATTTTAAGGAACTGGCTCGTGTGATTAGGGGGCTGCAAGTCCAAGATCTGCAGGGTAGGCCAGCAGGCTAGAGATTCAGGAAAGAGTAACTGCTGCATCTTGTCTGACAGCCATGGAGCTGGAGGCCCAGGAAGGCACCGAGGCCACCCACAGCCGAGTCTGAAGACCTCCTGCTGGGGAGTTCCTTCCTGCCCAGGAAGCCCTGCCTCTCCTCCTATTCAGGCCTCCAGCAGACAGGTGAGGCTCACATGTAGTGCAGGGCAATCTGCTCTACTCAAAGTCTACTGGTTAGATGTTAGCCTCATTTAAAAGCATCCTTGCAGGATAACAGCTGGGCCAAATATCTGGGCCACATGGACCATTCAGGTTGACGTATACAATTAACCATCACCCATGGTCTGGACTCTCAACTTTTTGGTTTCTGAATGCCAAAAAGGGGTGGGATTTTCCACTTTCTGTTCCCTGGCACGGGGGTTCTCTGTCTCAGGACAGCTGCCTCTTGGGACCTGCCATGATCCCACGTTGGGGCCCCGCGGTCCCTTAGTCCATTCCCTGGGCCGATGTGATTGGTCCAGTGATGGGCACATGATTCAAGACAGGCCAATGGGAGAGGAGCCTCTGTGATTGGTTCAGCAGTGGGCCCGTGGTTCAAGGCAGGTTAATGGGAGAGAAGCCTGGGGCTGGGGAGACCGTTGAGGAGGAGACTGCTCTGTCTGCTGGAGCCTCCGAGCTGGGGATGCAGGTTTGGAGCCGCTGGTGCCGTCATTCCAGCTGTGTGATGAGCCTTCCTGAGAGCGAAGCCAACACAGAGGAAGGCAAAGTTGCAGAGAGACGGGGGTGGTGGTAAGGAGAGAAAGAGAGAAAAAGAAGAGTGAGAGTGAGAGTGAGAGAGTGTGGGGGGGGATATGATGATTTTGCAAACACTGGCTCTCATACACAGAAATCAACCTGATGAATGCCCCTGTGAGTTCACCACAATGCTAAGGATCCTGAATATTCTTCTGGGAAAGAAAGAGTCTGGGACAGAGTCTCTTTAGGGCACATGGATGTGGGGTGGGGGGCTAGGAAGGTGAAGATTTTCTTCCTTCTCACTGAGCCTGGAACTGTGCTGGGCACTTTACAAATATGGCCTCCCTGGATCCTCATGAAATCCCAGTGAGGTGGGAATTTTAATCTGCATTTTACAGATAGGCCAGTAAGAGTCAGAGATGAACCAGCTTGCGCAATTTTAGACATCTAGTAAGCGGCAGAGTCAGCATTAGGGGCCAGGTCTCTCTTACTGCAAAACTGGTGCTCTTGAAACAACACTTGTGACTCTGTTGTGAGGTGGGGACTTGTGAGGTCAGTCTGCAAAGGAACAAATGGAGGCTTACAACATCTGATGTGATCTAAGGTTATGTGGCTAACACGTGGCACTCAGAAGATAAACACCCAAGTCAGTCTAACTCCAAATGCCCCATTTCCCTCCTGCCCATCTGCTGTTTGCAGAATGGATGGGGATAGGAAACACGGGAGTGGCCGGTTCCCTCTGAGTGTGAGTTGCGGTTGTCATCCTGACACACAGTCATGGAGAGAGAGCCTGACGTGCCCAATACGGGCTCCTCTCGAATGCACCAGTCCCGGCTTGAATTAGGTGCACAGGGGGCCTGTTATTGCCTAAAAGCCCAGCATCTAGGTAAGTTTTCTACCCAAAATTTTCTCTTGACTCCCAAGCTAGGAACTCCATTTCCCACGGAATAACTGAGATTGCACAACAAAGCAAAGAGATGCCACCGATGCACTCACAGGAGGTTTGCAGAGTAGAGAGAGCACCATAGTCTTAAAGGACATCCTACTGTTACAGGCTGAGAAGAGGCCATTTTGGTTATATTAAAACAGTCATTTAGAAAGAACTTAGCAACTTATATTAAGCTGAGTTGGGCTAAATGTAGAAGCTGTTTGAATTTAAAAGGACGTTTGTCTTTGTCCCCACTTCACTGTCCTTGGATCTAGTAACTGTTGCTGGTACTGAAGGGAAAACAACCATCTTCAATGAGCCCCCCGATAAGCAAAAAGTCTGCATGTCCCTGGAAAAGCCTCCATGAGACCTAAATAAGAAATGGGCTCTGCTGAAACTTTCTAAAACCCAGAAATGTATCCATTCCCTTGGTCTCTAAATGACAACTGCTTTCTTTCATGTCTTTGTATTAATTTTATGTATAATGTGTAATCATTCCTTGTGAATAAGGAAAAAACTGTAACCCAACTAAAAAGAACACAGCCCCAAATTGTTCGAGGTAATTGTAACTTAGAAAAATGACAGGATTGATGTAATCTGAGCACAGTTTGTGACAGTGACTTTTTGGGGGTCTAAATACTGATTAAGAAGAAAACCGAGTAATGGTCATAAGACATGTAGTCATTATTAATCAATTGTGGGAAAAAGATAAGTAACTATGTTTTATTATAAATACTGGATGGAAACACTGCTAAAATGAACAGGTTTTTGGTGAATACATGGCCTGTTTCTTGATCCCATGATATCAGAATAAAACTCCTTACCTCTCCCAGCTTTCTGCCTTGTGTATTTAATTCACCACTGTAGTGGGAATCTTTACAGAGAGAGTCGGGATACTGAGGCCAGGAAGCAGCTTTATTCATGCCAGCACCAGCTCAGTGGATTTGCATCCAAAGGCTGAGCCCCGAGCGCAGGGGGGCATTTCCTTTTATACAGTTTTAACTTCCTTGTCCCCTGATAAGGCTTACTTATTAGTAATATACTGGTTAATTGGGTATTCCACAGCCCAAGTTTCAACAGAGTTACACTTGCATATTACAGATTGGGGCCACATTCCGTCTTAATGTGTATCATCCAAGAAAGTTCTTATCTTATGGTGCTAGAAGAACTCTTTCATTATCCTGGGAAGGCTTTTGTCTTACTGTACTAAGGGGGCCTCTACTCTGTCCTGGGAAGGCCTTTACCTCATGAGACTCTGTCCTGGGAAGGCCTTTACTTCAAGGCTTTTACCAAAGAGCTTCCTGCCCCACCATAAGGAAAGTAGCTGATTGTTGGATTAGTCCATAACACTACTTTCTGGGCTGACTGGCACTGGGCTATCTCAGATCACATGATATCCCCAGACCAATCACTGTAGCTGAGGGTCAACAGGCACAGATTGGCTCAGGCTGGACCACACCCCTGAACTGAGTGTGGCAAGGTGATTCCCCTGGGAAATAGGTGCATGTTACTAAAGAAATAAGAGAGGTTTTCAGGTATATAGTGCACACACACCAAATATTGCCGCACTCCATTTAAGAAAGCATCAGTAAGCACATATGATGCAGACACCCATACAACATTTCTGTTGAAGTTTGGGATTCAAAAAGGCCATGTACCTGATTCAAGTCAGGTAATAGCTAACCCACCCAAGATGGCAACAAATAGCTAACCCACCCAAGATCCACCTGTAGACCCTCTAAGAACTGGACATTTTCCACATTATTTTATAAGTCCCAAAATGTGCACACGATGGTGAAACCATTCATTTCACAAATGTTTACTGAGCACACAGTGTGTCCAGACCCTGAGTCAAGCACAGGGAATTCAGCAGTGGACAGGACAGGAAAAGCCCCCTTTCTCAAGGAGTTGACATCCTGGTTGAGGGTGATAGGTAGTAACCAAGTAAGTGGCCAGGTGCAGTGGCTCAAGCCTGTCATCCCAGCACTTTGGGAGGCTGAGGTGAGAGGATTACCTGAGCTCAGGGGCTCGAGACCAGCCTGGGCAACTTGGTGAGACCTCGCCTCTACAATAAGTCAAAAAATAAGCTGGGCATGGTGGTGCATATCTGTAGTTCTAGCTACTTGGAAGGCTGAGGTGGAAGGACTGCCTGAGCCCAGCAGGTCGAGGCTGCTGTGGCCATGAGCATTCCATCGCACTCCAGCCTGGGTGACAGAGTGAGACGCTGACTCAAAAAACTTCCCCAAAGCACCCCCTTAAAAAACAAGTAAGTAAGTGAGGGAACCAGATAATTTCAGGGAGCGATGAGTGCGGTGAAGAAAATAAATCATGGTGGCATGATTGAGAAGGTGGGGAGGAGTCACCTTGGATCAGGAGGCCAGAGAGGGGATCCTGAGCTGAGCCCTAAATGATGGAAGGAGCTGGCCCTGGGAGGATCTTGGGGAGAGGACTCCAGCAGAACACAAACCAAGAGCAAAGTGCTCCCCCACACTCTAAGTTCACAACACACTACTTTGGAGTAAACAGCAGCTTCTCAGATGTTCCTTCCTTTCTCTGCTCCTGTGTCTGCCCCTTCTCCATGGGAGTGTTTGTATGTCTCTATGATAGCCAGTGGGCTGCTTGCTTAGGCACTGGGCATTGAGGCTGTGAATAACCATAACTCCAAGGCACTGGGTGGTGGGTGGGAGACGTGTGAATGCAAGCGAATGAGATGCTACCTAGTGACGAAGCGAAAGTAGAGTTGGGAGAAATCCTGAAATCTGCAAGAAACCTCTAGTAAGGGAAGTGGAGCCTTTCAGGAAGGGCCTGAAGTCTTAAGGTCTGCAAGAAATCCCCGTTACGGGAGATTGAGCACACTTTTGGAAAACTCCAGAATTGCACAGACCAACCTAGTAAGCAAGAATGGGAAATAAACAGTCTAGGCCTAGGAAGGGAGGTCAGGAGGACTCCCTTAAAATTCCCCCAGACATTTGACCTCTTGGACAAATGTTGGAAGGTTGGGAAAATGATTCCAGAACCAAGAAGAAGGGAAAAAAGAGAATGATTGAAAGTTGTTGTTTTATCTGGACAAAAACAAAAAACAAAAAACAACAACACAAAAAACTACATCAGCCCTCAGTCTTCAATCAGAGTTTGGTTCTAATAAAGATTGTCTTTGCCCAGCTTTAATAATTTATGAAAATAATAACTCCTCTGCTTCATCTGAGGAAAAAGACTATGCCCTTTGGGGGCCACTACAGACCCTTCCCATGTTCCCCCTTAAAACGGGTAATGTGAAAAGGAAAATAAATAAATAAATACATAAATAAAAGAATCCGAGCACCTGGAGAAATGGGAAAAGCCCTGGGATCCCTTTTCTGTATTCCCCCGCCTTATAATCCTCAAGACCAGGAGTGTAGGAGGGGAGAATAGGCAGAAATGAGGATCTATCAGGAATTTGGGAGTCAAAACCCCCAAGCTCCTGACATATTTATCCTCACTTGAAAAGGGAACTGCAACAATGACAGAAAGATATGAAAAGGTTCCCCTATCCTCCTGAGGATTCCGGCAAAAAAGTAAAAACTATTCCCCTTAAAGGAAGTCCCACCGGGACAAGGAGAAATTGGTTTTGTGAATGCTCCACTTACCTGTACAGAAGCAAAACATTTTTAAAAAGAAATGAAATCACACCTAGAGGGCCCACTAGAACTGGCTGATCAAGTTAATCAGTTCCTTAAATCTAACATATATACTTGGGTAAAACTGATGTCAATTATGAATACTTTGTTTACTGGGGGAAAAATGATTAGGGAGTGGCTTTGTCCATCTGGGAACAAAATCATCTCCCAGCTCCAGATGTACAGTCTGCTGAACAGAAGTATCCAAATACTAACTCTAGATGGACAATAATAACCCAGAAGATAGGGTAAGAATGCAAGACTTGAGAGAACTAATGAATACGGGCCTTCAGAAATCTGCCCCAAAGTCTCAAAATGTTTCTAAGGCTTTTACATTTCAGCAAAAAAGGGAGAAAACTCCCACAGCTTTTTTTTTTTTTTACGACCCAGAGACCAGATGAGAAAATATTGTGGATTACATCCAGAAAACCTTGTAGGACAAGAATTGTTGAAAGTAAACGTTGTTACTAGAAGCTGACCCTCCATTGCTAAAAAGTTACAAAAGCTACAGGGATGAAATGAAAGACCCATTAAAAAGCTGTTGAGAAAAGCACAGAAAGTGTTTGTTAGGCGAGACGAAGAAAAGCAGAGGTAAAAAGCTCAAATTATGATAAGCACTGTCAAAAAAGTGGTTCAGAAACAAAGGAGTGGGATACCCCCATGGATGGGCTCCAAAAGCCAGAGAGGGCAAGCTAGAGAAAGAAACAACCCCAAGGGGAATGGGACAGGAAATTTTAATCCAAAGGGAACTTAAAAAGTTTTATAAGATATTGTCAATTGTGGATTAAATCTTACGCAACTAAAACTAAAGGCTTATATTCTAAACCATTAAAAGCGACCCCAAACCTTCTTAAGTGAACTGAGGAAAAATTACAAAATTTAAAAAAGCAAAACTTACAGCAAGACTTAATTACAGCTCCTGTCCTAGCTCTCTCTCTCTCTCTCTCTCTCTCTCTCTCTTTTGTTTAGAAAAAACAATTGTTAAAAGAATATGTTTTGGCTATTTCCTCTACTTTATCCTCTCTTAGATTGAAAGGGCTCCTTGCTCAACCCCCGCCCCCCCCCGCTTGAGTTTGCAGTTCACCAGTTCCAACCTGGAGATTAGATGCTGATCAAGTCCTGGAAGGACACTAAAGCTCCAACCAAGCTGGGAAGGACTCTATCAAGTGCTTCTGACAACTGAGATGGCCATATGGACTGCTAAAAAAGGGTGGACATGTCATACCCATATCAAAAAATCACCAAAGAAAGTTACAGTATCAGAGAACACTCCCATTAAATGGGAAGGCCCTCAAACTGAGCCACTGAAACTGAAATTCAAGAAAACCTAATGCATTCCTCTGTACCTTTTCTCATAGCACTGCCAGTTAGATTTCTTACCATATGTATGTTTATTGCTTTTATCATTAAATGCATTTGCAAGGGCCTTTAAAATCCTGAGCAACCATGGAAACTTTGTTTACCTTAAAGGTTTACTAATTCTAACCACAGTAATAAACAAAAGCATAGGATGGTTTATTATCAATATCACTAAAAGTAACTCCTCAATAACTATTAAGTTTGATGCCTGTTCTGTCCTGTCATGGGAAAGTCTTCACGACCAAAGAAAATTATTTATAGTTGACAGATACCTTTGTCCTAAGACCATTGCTGAAGATGGCCTAAAATGTATCAAAACAAAATATGCGGCGGGGGGGGGGGGAGAGCTGGCCCTTGTGTTAAAAATGGCATAACTTTACTCGCCCCAAATAACCCCTGCCAGGACTGGTCTTGTGTCTTTTGAACCACTCAATTTAAAGAATAGACAGCTCCAGTAAAAAAAGAGAGAAAAAAAACCCTCAAAAATAAAATTCAACTTTTAAGAAGGGCTCCTCCTCCTGGTTGTCAACATTTACAACGTAACCTGTTGTTATTAACAATAACCCAATCTCAACTCATAGACAGAAATCATGTGATACCTCAGAAATACAGGCTAGGAGCAGCCTTATCTGGAAAGGACCCTCTAGGTGAATTTTGGATGAGATTAATCGCAACACCTCCAGTATCTTCACTGTCCATCAATACTACCCCAACCCCTAATCCAAACTCTTTACAGCTTTGGGAATTGAACCAAACCAACCTCAAGAATGGTCCTGGCAAGGTAATGATTATGGAAGTAACAGACTTAAGACAAACTTTAGAGGTTGAAACAGGGTATGGGGACACAAATGCCTGGGCTGAATAGATAAAATATACACTAACAAGCCTTAACAAAAGTGTTTGTTATGCTTGTGTCATGGGTAGCCCACAGACTCAAACAGTACCATTCCCTATTAACTGGGACTCAGACCCCAAAGGAATAAGTTGTCTGTTGACTCTATAAGAAGATAAGACCCTATGGGGGAAGGAGACTTGCCACAGTCTCTCCCTGACCTGCCTGTACAGATGTCAGATCCAAAGGTGTATCCTTCCTTTTCCATAGGTAAGGCGAATCACTCCTCTTGTCTCTCCAGGCAAGGGGACGATTTCACTGCTCCTATACGGCTTCTGCAAACCTGTACCTTGATGTCTCTGGGTCAACTGAAGGCAAGTACTCAAACTTTAACATTCCTCGAGCGGATATTTGGTGGTACTGTGGAGGTAGGACAATTCGAACCCTGTTGCCACCCAAATGGATGGGAACCTTTGCTTTGGTTTGGTTGGCTATTCCGTTCACCCTGGTGTTTCAAAACCCACTAATAACTACTAAAAGAGTCAAACAATCATTACCTGAACCATCAGTACCTGGCTCATTTGACTCTAAGAAATATCTAAATGCTATAGGAGTCCCTAGGAAAGTTCCTAATAAATTCAAAGCTCGAAATCAAACAGTTATAGAATTTAAATCTCTCTTTTGGTGGGTCACCATAAATAAGAATGTAAACCGAATCAATTATGTATATATTATAAGCAGCAAAAATTTATTAACCATATTAATGATGCTATTAAACAATTGCTGGAACGATCAAATGCTATTAATAAAATGACATAAAAATATCGTATGGCCTTCGACATGATGCTAGCAGGTAAAGGGGAGTATATGTCATGCTAGAAGGATAATGCTGTACTTCCCCCAAACTGGTTGGGATCTTGTGTGTTAGGGTCTGTCTGACTCTCCTTTTCCTGCTCCCACTTGCCAGAGGGGAACACTTGGAAGTCCAAGTATACAAGAATTGGGACACCCAAAGAAAACAGCGTGCCTTACAAATTGGCAACTGGAAAAATGATGAGTGACCCCCTAAATGTATTATTCAATACTATGGGCCAGCTGGACATAAAAACCTGGGCAAAGAATGGGACTTGGGGCCATCAGATCCCCATTTGCATGCTAAACTGCATAATTCGATTATAGAAGGTTGTTGAAATTATAATTAATGAAACTGCAAAGGCCCTTAACATGCTAGCCAAACTGCAAACCAAGATGCGCAATGCTATGTATCAAAATCTGGCCTTAGACTATTTGCTTGCTTCTGAAAGAGGAGTTTGTGGAAAATTTAACCGGAACAAACTGCTGCTTGCAGATAGATGATAAAGGAAGAGTCAGAAAAAAATCACCGACCAGATTTTAAAAATTGTTCATGTCCCGGTCCAGACCTGGAAAGGCTGGGATCCTGGGAAAATGTTTGGGGACTGGTTCTCAACTTTTGGAAAATTTAAAATCCTCATAGGTATTGTATTTATAATTTGGGAAATATGCTGCATTCTGCCCTGTCTAGCTCTTTGTCATAAGGTCTGCCTCCAACCTCGTTGAAGCTATGGTCAAAAGGAAAATTGGCAGCACATGTTATGGAAATACCAGCCTTAAGCCAAGATGATACTGTTTGGCTCTAAAAGGGCCCGAGCATCAAAGGGGGGGAATGAGGCTGGGGTCCTTCTAAAACAAAGAGATAAGGGCCTTCCCAGAACAGAAAAAGAATGTGTTAGAGAGAAAGTGACATGGCATAGCCAATGTCTAAGTGTGCATGAGTAACCCAGTTACAACCCTGTGCCACAGAATACCCAGTCAAAAATACAGGTTGTCCTAGAAGGGAGACAAAGGGGTTAAAATGTCATATAAGGCAGTGCCCTGCTGTGTTTTGGGCTCAGCCTTTGGATGTGAATCCGCTGGGTCAATGCTGGCACCAATAAATGCTGCTTCCTGGCAAAAAAGCCTCAGTGTCTCATCTCTCTCTGTAAAGGATCCTGCCACAATTTGAGGATGAATGTCTCGTTCTCCTTGGCTGATTACCCAAATAGATTCTTCCTTGGCAATACTCATCTCAGGAATTGGCTTTCTGTGCAGTGAGCTACACAGAACCACAGCCGAACCCCGGGCGTTTCAGTAATAGCCGTCCCAGTTGGTAATTTGTATTTCTTCATCTTTCCTTTCAACAAATGGAGGGGTGCAAATTCTGGAACTCCATCCCTTTACGACACAAGTTCCTTCAGGTTCTGGGGGTTTGTCCTTTGAATGTTATTCATCCATTCATTTGCTCGCTCACTCATTCATTCCACAAATAGTTATGAAGTGTCTGCTACATGTCTGGCTCTGTTCTGGGCATGACGAATGCAGCTATGAGAAAAACAGATGGAAAAGAAAAATCACTGTCCTTGTGCAGTTGCATCCCAATGTAGAGAGGTAAATGCTGACACACGAGTCAGTGAAGGTACAGCATGTCAGCTTCTGGTCAGTGGGGACGTGAGCAGGGAGTGTGGAGGGCGTGGAGGGTGTACTATTTAATTTAAATTTTTTTTGAGTTGGAGTCTCACTCCATTTCCCAGGCTGGAGTGCAGTGGCACATTCAAAGCCACCCCAGCGTTGACCCGCCGGGCTCCAGCAATCCTTCTGCCTCAGCCTTTCAAGTAGCCGGAATTGCAGGTGTGCGCTGCCACGCCCAGCTAATTTTTGCTTTATTGTAGAGACGAGGTCTCACCAAGTTGCCTGGGCTGCTCTCGAACCCGTGGGCTCAGGCGATCCTCTTGCTTTGGCTTCCCAAAGTGCTGGGATTACAGGCTGAACCACTGAGCCTGGCTGAGGGTGTGCTATTTTAAAAGGGGATCAGGGAGGCCTCCCCGAGACAGAGATATTGAAAGAGAACAGGCCTGAGACTATCTTGAAGACAAGTGTTCCCAGCAAAGGAAATGGCCGTGTAACGGTCCTGGGGTGGGCGTAGACCTGGTGTAGTGAGATGTAGTGAGGAGGTCAGTGTGGTTGGAGAGGAGAGAGAGGGACAGGGGTTGAGGGGCGGGAGGAATCAGATGGGTGAGAAGGATGGAGTCAGGTAGGGACCAAAGGCTTCTACTCTGAGTGACTGGGAGCAGAAGCAGGTTTTGACCAGAGAATCAACAGTATCTGACTCCTCTTCCATAGTTGGCTCAGTCAAACTCATTGCTTTATCAAGACTGGGCCACCCCAGAGGCCTGTGGCTGAGGGCTGGGCTCCGCACAGTTACTGACACAGCCCCGCCTGGCACCCTCATGGCTGGGTGGCCCAGGGCCTGCTCTGCCCAGGCTTCTCATCAGTGGCATTTCTCACGTGTGTCCCCTCCTGAGTTGGCTTATTTACGAGCCTCATTACACCTCAGCACGGAGAAGGAGGTTCAGCAAATGATTCATAAAACATCTTCTTAAAGGTTAACGGTCACTGTTGTAGGAGGAAAGGGCCACTGAGCCGGGATGCTCTCTTTGATGATGTGGATTTTTCAATTAAGTGAAAATAAAGAGTCTTTACAGGGACCTGATCTGATTACCAAGCAGCCAAGGAGGGCTTGGGTCTTGGAAGCTGAAACCACCAGCTTCGTGTGAGCTACATGTGCTTTAAAGAAGTTGACAAATAATAATTGTACCTATTCATGGGGTACATCATGATGTTTCAGTACACATAATGCATAGTGATCAGATCAGGGCAATTAACATATCATTTCCTCAAACATTTATGATATCTTTGCATTGGGGACATTAAATGTCCTTCTAACTATTTGAAGCTATATGTAATTGTTAATTTACAGTCATCCTACAGTGCTGTAGAACACTAGAGCTCACTTCTCCCATCTAGCTATAATTTTGTATCCTCTAACAAATCTCTCCCTAAACTTCACTTCCCCCTACCCTTCCAGCCTCTAGAATCTTCTGTTCTACTTTTTACTTCTATGAGGTCAACTTTTTAACCCTTCCATATATGAGTGGGAACATGCAGGTTTTAACCTTCTGTCCCTGGCTTATTTCACTTAATGTAATGTCCTCCAGTTTCATCTATGTTGCCATGAATAACAGGATTTAATTCTTTTTTTAGGGTTGAATACTATTTCTTGATGTACGTATACCACATGTTTTTCATTCATTCATCTACTGTTGAACATCTAGGCTGATTCCATATCTTGGCTCTTTGGTATATGAGGGGGGGCCCAACAAAAACCAGAATTACTTTTTTGGAGGGTGGGTGCCTTGTAGTACAGGTTTCCCCACTAGGTAAGTGTTCTAGGAACCCATGGGAATCAGTGTACCAGCTAGCATTGTTGTGAGGGTCTGCATTCGGCTTCAGTGAATTTTTTTTTGATTCTTTCAACGTGTTTGCCCGTTTCATGATGGGTGACTGACGAGTACACCTGCCCACAACGTGCTGAGTATTCAGCAGTTTCTGACCCCTGTGCCCCACCCTCCCTAGTAAACCAATCTTGCCTTGAGGGACTTTTTTTGTTTGTTTCTTCAAATAAAAAAGGTTCTCAAAGGGAAATGTTTGGCCGATGTGGAAGAGGTGAAACAAAAAATGGCAGAAACACTAACAGGCATCAGCACTGATGAGTTCAAAAACTGTTTGCAGCCATGGAAAAACACATCTCAACAGGCATATTGCATCAAATGGAGAGGACTTTGAAGGTGCCTGAGGTTCAAACATGTAAGAATAAGTACACAATTTTTGTAAATAAATTCCTGGTTTTTGGGGGGTCCCCCTTGTAGTTTCTTTTCCTTTGGATAAATTCCCAGTAGTAGGATTGCTGGATCATACGGCAGTCCTATCTGTAGTTTTTTGAGGAACCTCCACACTGTTCTCCATAGAGTCTGTACTAGTTTACATTTCCACCAACAGTGTATAAGAGCTCTCTTTTCTCCACATCCTCACCAGTATTTGTTAATTTTTTGTCTTTTTGATACTAGCCATCCTAATTGGGGTGAGATAACATTTTACTGCAGTTTTGATTTGCATTTCCCTGACGATTCGTGATGTTGAGCATTTTTTCATGTATTTGTTGGCCACTTATATGTCTTCTTTTGAGAAATGTCGGTACAGATTGTTTGCCCATTTAAAAATGGGATTGTTTGTATTTATGCTATTGAGATGTTTGAATTTCTTGTATAATATTCTGGAGAATGAGTAGTTTGCAAATATTTTCTCTCATTCTGTAGGTCATCTTTTCACTCTGTTGATTGTTTTCATGCTGAGCAGACACTTTTTAGTTTGATATAGGCCCATTTGTTTATTTCTGCTTTTGTTGCCCATGCTTTTGAGGTCTTATTAAAAATATATTTTTCTAGATCAATGTCTTGAAGCATTTCCCCTATGTTTTCTTCAAGTAGTTTTATCTTTTTGGTCTTTGATCCATTTTGAATTGATTTTTGTATTTGGCAAGAGATAGGGCTCTAGTTTCATTCTTCTGCATATGGCTCTCCAGTTTTCCCAGCACCACATATTGAAGAGGATGTCCTTTCAGTGCTTTTGGCAACTTTGTCAAAAATTAGTTTGCTGTAGATATGTGGATTAAGTTCTAGTTTCTCTACTCTGTTCCATTGGTCTATGTAGCTGCTTTTATGCCAGTACCATGATGTTTTGGTTATTATAACTTTGAAGTATATTTTGAGGTCTTATAGTGAGATACATCCAGCTTTGTTCTTTTTGCTCAAAATTTCCTTGGCTATTTTGGGCCTTTAATAGTTCCACAGAAATTTCAGGATTTTATTTTCTATTTCTGTGAGGAATGTCATTGGTATTCTGATAGGGATTGCACTGAATCTGTAGATTTCTTTGTGTAGTGCTGCCATTTTAATAATACTAATTCTTCCAGTCTATGAGAATGAGATGTCTTCCATTTGTTTGTATCCTCTTAAGTTTCCTTTATAAGTGTTTTGTAGTTTTCCATGTAGAGCTCTTTCACTGCCTTGGTTACATTTATTTCTAGGTATTTTATTTAATTTTTATGGTTATTGTAAATGAAATTGCCTTCTCAATTTCTTTTTCAACTAGTTCTTTGTGTACAGAAATGCTACCGTTTTTGCATATTTATTTTGTATCCTGCAACATTACTGAATTTGTTTATTGGTTGTAAGAGGTCTTTTTTTTTTTTTTTTGCTAGAGTCCAGGTTTTTCTATATTAAGATTCTGCAAATAGGGACAGTTTGACTGAATCTTTTCCAATTTTGATGCCCTTGCTTTCTTTCTCTTGTCTAGTTGCTCTGGCTAGTACTTCTAATGCTATGTTGAATAAGAGTAGTGAGTGTGAGCATCTTTGTTTTGCTCCAGTTCTCAGAGGAAAACCTTTTGGCTTATCCACTTTCAGCAAGATGTTAACTGTGGACTTGTCACATAGGGCCATTACTATGTTGAGGCACTTTCCTTCTATACCTAATTTATTGAGTTTTTATCATGAAGTGATGTTGGATTTTATCAAAAGATTTTTCTGCATCTATTGAGATGATCATATGACTTTTGTCTTTCATCCTATTGATGTTATATATGATGCTTATTGATTTGCATATATTAAACCATCCTTGCATTTCTGGGATAAATCCCACTTGGTTATGGTATATTATCTTTTTGATGTGTTATTGGATTAAGTTTGTTTGTATTTGGTAAGGAATTTTGTGTCTGTGTTCATCAGTGTTATTGGCCCACAGTTTTCTTGTTGTTGTTTTTCTTGTTGTGTTATTGTCTAGTTCTAGTGATCAGAGTTATGATGGCCTGATAGAATGAGTTAGGAATAATTCCTTCTGCTTTAATTTTTTTGGAATGGTTTGAGAAAAATTGGTGTTAATTATTTTTTAAAAGTAGGGTAGAGGGCCAGGTGCGGTGGCTCATGCCTATAGTCCCAGCACTTTGGGAGGCCAAGGTGAGAGGATTGCCTGAACCCATGGGTTTGAGATCAGCTTGGGCAACTTGGCGATACCTCATTTCTACAATAAATTAAAGAATTAGCCAGACGTGGTGGCGCATATCTGTAGTTCCAGCTACTTGGAAGACTTAGGTGGAAGGATCGCTGGAGCCCAGCAGGTCGAGGCTGTGGTGACCACAAGTGTGCCACTGCACTCCCACCTGGGTGACAGAGTGAGACTCCAACTCAAAAAAAAGAAAAAAAGTTAGGTAGAATGCAGTGGTGAAGCTATCCAGTCCTAAACTCTTCTTTGTTAGAAGATTTTTCATTACTGATTCAATTGTGTTACTTGTTATTGATCTATTTTGGTTTTCTGTTTCTTCTTGGTTCAGTCTTGGTAGGGTGTGTGTGTCCAGGAATTTACCCATTTCCTCCAGGTTTTTGAACTTCTTGATGTGTAGTTGTTCCTAGTAGTCTCTAATGATCCTTTGTTTTTCTATGGTATCTCTTTTTCTTTTAGTCTAGTTAGATGTTTATTGAATTTTTTTTCAGTCGAGGTCTTACTCTGTCACCCTGGCGGGAGTGCAGTGGCAAGATCACGACTCACTGCAGTCTCAGGCTCCTGGGCTCCAGCAATCCTCCCACCTCAGCCTCTCAAGTAGCTAAGACTACAGGTATGCACCACACTCAGCTACTTTTTTTTATTTCTTGAAGATATGAGGTCTCAGATGTTGCCTAGGCTGGTCCTGAGCTTCTGTGCTCAAGCAATCCTCCTCCCACCTTGGTCTCTCAAATTTGCTGAGACTTAAAGGGCCAGCCACTGAGTGTGGCTTTGATTTTGTTTCTTTTTTAAAAGACCAACTTTTTGTTTTGCTGCTTTTGCATTTTTTTTTTTTTTGAGTTGGAGTCTCACTCTGTCACCCAGACTGGAGTGCAGTGGCCGCTCCCGGCCACCGCAGCCTCGACCTGCTGGGCTCCGGCGATCCTTCCGCCTCAGCCTTCCGAGTAGCTGGAATTACAGGCATATGCTACCACGCCCGGTTGATTTTTTGATTTATTGTAGAGATGAGGTCTCGCTGCCCAGGCGGGTCTCGAACCCGCGGGCTCAGGCAATCCACTCACCTCAGCCTCCCAAAGGCGCGGGATTACAGGCTGAGCCACCGAGCCTGGCTTGCATTTTTTTTAAGTCTCAATTTCATTTATTTATGCTCTCCTCTTGATTCTCCAGTCAAATCTTAACAGTTTATTTGTTGTCTTGGTCCTTTCTTGTGGAGAGGGAGTGAAGTGCTAGGCTTCTCTAGTTAACCATCTTGCTGATGTCCTACAAGTACTTTTGTATAAGCTGCTCCTAGGAAGAGAGGAGTGGGTCAGGTGGCCCCAAGTTCTCCTTCCTGTTTGACATGTGTTTCCTGCTCAGCACGAGTGAGCTCTCTGTGTGGAGGACCCCAGGGTCTGACCAGACAGTACCCTCTGAGGGGCAGGGAGAATCTCTCTTTCTATCTCAATGCAGGCCATGGCAGGTGTACAGATGAGCTAGATGACACGGGCCCTGCTCAAGGCCCTGGGGCTAGGAGGGAAGTCAGCTGGAGAGCTTTCCTGGGTTATACCTCTCCTGACTCACACAGCATTTCCAAGAGAGAGAGCGCTACAGTGTCTGTGTGTCCATCACGATGAACATCAGCAGCTGCCATGACTACGGCCCCCAAAGCTCTGAGGGGACACACAAGAATCCTTTCTTGCTCCTGTCACAGTCTCACCGGTTGGGGTAGCTCTCCTGACTGGATCTCCTCCATGTGGTGACTCAGGGATTCAGGCTTCTTCAGTCTTGTGATGCCACCATCTCCATCATGTGGGTCCAAGAACACTATGTGAGCGGACAAGAGACCAGAGGCACCTGTGGGGGCTTCGTAATCCAGCCTGGCACTCATTCCCTTGGCCAGAAGCTGGGGACATGACCCTGAGTCCCCTGCCAGGAGGCTGGGAAGTGCCACCTCCCTGCGTGCCCAGGAGGAGGAGATGGGGGTGGTGAGTAGGGGGCAGCCCTGCCACCCCTGGTGAGATGGCAGCTGCAGCTTTGGGACCAAGTGGGTTATTCACCCAATGGGCTCTGTAATTGTGAGCAGACCCAGTTACTGGTGCTGGGGACCTGGCTGTGCACGAGACAGACACAGCTTTGACCTGTGGAACGTCCATTCCTGTGGGAGAGATGATCACCTAATAAGCAGAACAGACCTTGGCCCCAGTATGAGTCATGGACAAGGGCAGGAGGAAGGTTAAGGAGGCAGGGCTAGAGAGCGCTGGATGTGAAGAGATCAGGTAGGCCCAGGGAGACAGGGATGTCAGCTTTGCTGGCAGGACTCAGGGTTCATTTTGGGCCCACGGGAGGCTCTTGGGGGCTGGGGGCTGGCAGGGATGCCACTGGTTCCCGCCACTGGTTCTCCTCCCCTGCTGCTGTGAGGAGAAAGGCCAGGGTGGAGACCGACACACCTTCCTTGTGAGCTGCCAGGGCAGGACAGGGTGGCGGAGGTGGGGGCGGAGTCTGAGTCACCAGGGCTCAGCTCCAGAGAAAGCAGGTGGGGCTAGGTGTGGGGAGGGACCTGGCAGGAAATGGCCCCCGGGGGGGGGTGTTGCTTATCATTACCTTCTCTGGAACCTGCAGCCCAGGGATGTCTCCTTGGCATCGGAGGCCTTGATTCCGAAGGACTTTCCTCCCCGTATCCATTAACTGGGGCTTATCTGAGCATCTGGCTGTACAGAAAGGATCGGATAAGTGGAGTGTGAATGAATGAATGAATGAGCGAAGAAATGAATAGCTGGTCTGATTCTCAGTAGAGGTAGAGGCAAATTATGGTCATGCTGACCCAGGAGAATATTCAAGAGAAACTCCCTGTTCCTGAGGACACGGGCAGGCCACTTCCTCTCGGCCTCAGTTTCCCTGTTGGTAAAGTGCAGGGATGGGTCTCAACAAGCTGGAAGGACTCCTGAGGAGATGCGCTCCCAGGACTCAGTGGTGTGCGTCTTGCCAAGTCCCAGAGGGGTGTGGGAAAAGGCTCTTACTCTGGGGTTGGGGGGCCCCACGTGAGCCCTCTCCCTGGGAGCAGGCGCGGTCCTTGAGTCCCACGTCATCTGTTTCTCCCTGCAGCTTGGCTTACGGACCCCACGCGATCTGGCCCTGCTGCCTCCCCAGCCCCATCACCCCACCCCCTTCCTCCTAACGAGGGCACTGCCGCAGTGAGCGTGACGGGGACCCCAGATCACAGTGGCTTTAATACGACGGACAGTCACTCCTCTTTTGCTTAAAGGCCGGGGCCAGTAGGGTGACTCTTCTCTGCAGCTTCCAGGGTCTTGGGCTCCTTCCCTCCTGCTGCTCTGACACCCTTAGGGTGTGGCTTCTCCCCCAGGGTCCATTCTGCCTCCTGCCAGCAGGGAGGGAAGGGACATGAGGGCACAGACCTTCCTCCCTTTAAAGACAGCAGCTGTGCACAGGCACCGCTGCCCCATTGGCCACAACCTGGTCACATGACCACACAGATGCAAGGGATGCTGGGAAACGCCAGATGAGTCACTCCTGAGGGGGTGAGGGGGCGAGGGGGTGAGGGGGTGGGAGGGTGGGGACATGGGAGGGCGTGGCTGACTGCCCTCCCTCACGCATGTTGCTCCAGCCTAGGGCGACACACGGCCCCAGCTTGCCCAGGTTAGAGGGTGCTCCTGGGACACAAGACTTTCAGTGTCAAATGGGAGCAGTTCTAGGCAAATCATCCCAGTTTGCCTGGGACCCAGAAGGTTATTGGGATACGAGATTTCTAGTGTTAGAACTGAGAAAGTTCTGGGCAGATCTGGCCAAGGTAGTCCTCTCCACTCCAGTCCTCCCGACCCAGCCTCAAGTAGATCAAGCTAGTGTCTGCCTCAGGGCCTTTGCATTCACTGTTGCCTCTGCCTACAATTCCCTTTGTACAGGCTGTAGGGTGCTCCCTCCTTTCCTACTCAGAGGGATTACCTGCTGGGAGCCCAGCTGGTGCGTGGTCTGCTGCACTGTGAAAATCCCACCATGCCCTCAGGAGAGTGGAGAATGAGATTATTCTTACTACTCTTCCTTGCCCACTTCAGCTTCAAAATCTCTGAGGATTTGTGGTTTTCATTCTCTTCACCTCTGAAAGGAGCATCTCTTTCAGCTCCTCACAGCTGTGGCTGGGCTCACCCATGGTCTGATAAGCCTGATATTAATAATAACCTGAAAGAAAATCAGGTATTAAATTCCAGGATTACGATCTAGGAAACAAAGATTTTAAAGAGATGTGTGAGCCTAATCAAAGACAAAGGGTGTGGATTAAAAGGAAATTTGGGTCAGAGAAACTTCATAAAATCAAGCCCCACCTCTTGGTGAGTTCATTGGTACAATCCTCCTGGAGGGCAACTTGGCAATTTGTTGCAGCTGCCAAATAAAAACGCATGACTTGTGGTCCCAAAGTCCGTTTACAGGAATTTGTTCCAGTGAAATAATAAGAAAAGTATGCCAAGATGCATCTCCGAGGGTGTTTTATAAGAGGAAAGAAGCAGAAAGCCTAAATGCCCGCTGGTGGCCCTCTGCCCTGGCACCCAGTGGCTGGACACAGGCTGCATTTTCCCAGCCTCCCTTGTGGGGAGGTGTGTCCCCGTGACCAAGTTCTGGCCAATGGGAGGTCATGAAAGTGTTGGGCGCCATTTTCGGAAACACCCTTACAGCTGTCTTTGGTCTCATTTCTAATGTTTTGCTTCCTGTCTTCCTCCCTGGACTATGGATGTGATGGTTGGTACTCTTTCTGTCATTTTAGGCTGTGAGGATGAGGTCCACATTCTAGGAAGCACAGAGCAGTTCTCTGGAGAGAAACAGGGTCCTTAAGAATTTTTTGTAGTACTGGACTGCCATCCTCTGCCTTGGTTTCTGTGAGAAATAAACTGTCTTAGCTAACTTAGATCTCTGCTGGATGCAGCTGATAAAAACAGGACATCCACTGAATACATTATGGTACACCCATAAATACCAATACTAAAAGCCTATAAGGTTGATATGCATAGTTCTCAAGGTGGAAAAAATTCCATAAAGATTCAATTGCAAAGAAGCGGGTTTGCACGTGTATATATGAAAAGTACTGCTCTATTTTCATAAGGCAAAAACACATGAGAGCATTGTACATGTTTTTATTAGGTCACTCTGTCATCTAACTATCTGTCATCCATCTATCATCTATCAATTGTCTGTCTGTCTGTCTATCTATCTATCTCTTCTCTGTCTGTCCATCCATCCATCCATCCCAGGAAGCTATGCACCAAAATAATATTGTCTATCTTTAGCTGATGGTGTTAAGAGGATGTCAAAAAAAATTTTTTTTAAGTTTTACTCTATGTTTGAAATGTTAAAATGAGTGTGTGATTTTATTAGAAAAAAAGTACATCAATAATTTTAGAAAATATATCATTTAAACAGACTGGGACTAAGGAAAAATGGGAGAACCTCCTGTGTGGTTGCCACTTCCTTTTCATTGAACGGTGGCCCCGGAGAACAGCCCTCCTGCAAGTGGAATGTGCCTCTTTCCCAGCCCCTGCCCATCTCTGACCTCACGTGACAAGTTCTTCGCAGCATCTGCCTTGCTGGGGCAGGGGCAAGTGGACATCAACTGATGTTCAGATCCTGGGACAAGAAAACAGAAGGGACTGTCACCTCTTCAGGATGGCCCCTCATCTCAAAGCTGGGGATTTCTCCTGTACATTTCTTACAGTTTCGCCCAGGAAACTTTATAGTCTTGCGCACTCTCTCTCGCTCTTTTCTTCCCGAATGGCAAGCTTTTAGTGGCATTCCAGCGAATATATTTGAAAGCACAAAATATGCAAAAGGACTGGCCTCACAATTTCCACATGGCAACGTAAATACCAAAACCATTACATTGGACCGACGGCATGATCACTTTGAAACAAAGAGCAATTGCTTTCACTGGGAACAGCTTGCACTGTTTCCTAGCCTTTGTTGTAGAAAACTCATAAAGAAAATCACATGAAAAACACTTAGATTGGTAGAAACCAAACAAATGATTTCGGCCCACGAGTCATAGCATTGGCTTACTTTACAACAAAACACTTAAACACAAGCCTGGCATTAATTTGTGTTTTGTTTCTACTAAGCTCTGAATTCTGGGTGGGCCTTAGTCTCTGAGGCCTGAGGAGGGAAAAGAACTTAGGACATGACTCCAATACACACAGTTATCATCTAAAGACTTGTCATCAAAACTTTGGTCAAGGTCCTGTTGCTCACTGCACAGGAAGCCAGTAACTGAGACAAGTACTGCCAGGGAAGAAAGTCTTTTATTTGGGTGATATCGACCAGGGAGAATAGGAGAGTCATTCTCAAATCCATCTCCCTGTTCCACTGAAGTCGGGGGTTTATAGAGTGGGGCAGGAATGTAGGAGACAGGAATTAGGGAGGAGTAAAGAAGAGAAGTTGGCAAACAGGAGAGGTCTGACATCTCATTGCCTGGACTTGGTGATCTGATGAGTTTCAGTTCCTTGACACTGTAGGCCCAGGGATTGGTTTCCTGAGAAAAGAACTCAGATATGACAAGTGTAAATTTCAAGCTTTGAGGTCAGAAGGGTCCATTTCTACGTGTATTCAAAAAACTGCAGCCATTAGTTCTATGGAAAAGTTGGGCTGGTTTCAGACTTACTCCTGGTTATGTCCCCGAGTAAATATGCCGGTGGTCCTCCTTGGTGCTGGACACACAGGTGCTGGTGGCAGAATGGAGGACAAGGTGGGCAGGGCCCCGTCCTCAGGGAGCTTGTGACTTCCAAGGAGGAGACAGTCGACATGTTGACAAAGAAGTGAGGTGACAGCAGTGAGTGACGAATGCTATGGAGTTAGTAAATTTAGGGTTAGGGAATAAAGTGTGGGTTACTGAGGCTGACTGGGGCTACAAGTGCCTGAAAAGCCCAAGGCAGATGAGCTGCAACAAGAGCATTTTTTTCCTTATGTGAGGCATCGTCCACAGACACTCAGTGGGTACAGTGTGGTCAGTGGCCAACACAGCATCAAGGCCCAGGTTCTTTCCAGCTTTCCTCTGCTCTCTTGGCCCTGGCTTCATCCTGGCTGGTTCTGTTGTGGCTGTAAAATGCCCACAGCCATTCTGACACCAGACTCCAATGTGGCCAAATTGAGAGCAATGAAAGAACCATCTCTTGAGGCGATGGTTCTTAAGGACACAGAGCTTTTCCCAGAAACCCCTAGAAGTCCTTCCCTCTTGTCTCATTGGCCAGTGCTCGGTCACATGTCCAGTCCTGGGTCACATGTCCAGTCCTGAACCAATTACTGGCAAAAGGAATGGAACTGCAGTGACCACTTAGACCAATCAAAACCCCCACCCCACGTGGCCCTGTGGAGGGGGAGCAGGAAGTCACTGCGTGAAGGAGGAAGAAGGGAGGAGATGACCATGAGAGAATCACCAACAAATGGCCACGGAGTCTGACGGGGAGGATATTTTAATTCAGGTGTGATCATGGAAGGCTTCTGGGAGGAGGTGACATTTGAGCTGAGCCCTGAAGATGGGGAGTTTGCCAAGGGAACATCCGGGACCATAATGTTCCACACTGTGCAAAGCCCTGAGGTGCAACTAGCTAGGCATTTCTGAGGAATACATAGGAAACCAGTGTGACGAGGGAGCTTAGTTAACTCTTGGAAGAGAGGCAGGACAGGAGGCAGGGAGACTCCAGACTGGGGAGGCCAGAGAGGTCGGGGGGTTGTGTCCCCATGGTGAGTAACCTGGATAGTGTTTGTGTTGAAAACTGGCACCATGGCAGGGATCCAGGTCTGGCGTGTGGTCTTGCCGTCACCCCTGTATTGTGATCCCCTCCCTCGGTTACCCAGGGTCCACCGTCTTCGAAGTTCATTGCAGAGGAAGACATGACCATGAATTTCGCAACTTGAGCAGTACTCATTCATTAATTCACCGCTTCTGTGGGTCAGGAATCTGGGTCTCCTGTGTGAGGGTCTCCTATGGCTGCAGAGAGAACATTGGCCAGGGCTGGGGCTGAAAGTCTCCACCGGGGAGCAGAGCCAGGCTGGGGTGGGGTCCCTCCAGCACACGGCCCTGTGGAGGGGGAGTAGAGGGCCGCTGTGCAAAGGAGAAGGAAGGGAGGAAATGACAGTCAGAGAATTACCAACAGGGTGATTCTGGGGAGGATAATTTAATTCAGATGTGATCAAGGAAGGCTTCTAGGAGGAGGTGGCATTTGAGCTCATTCCTAAACTCACTCACATGGCTGTAGAGGGGATTTGGCTCCTTCTGGGTTGTTTCACAGAGGGCCTCAGTCCCCATCAGGTTGTTGGCTGAAGGCTGTCCTCGTCCCCTGCCACAAGATAAAGGAAGGATGACATGAAAACTTACATCATCACAGAAGTCACCATCTCAAGTCACCTTGTCATGCAGTTGGCATCCCAGCAGTGTGGAGGTAGCCTACTAGCTAGAAGCAAGTCACCCAAGGAGAGGACATCCCAGGAGAGGGGGAACACCAGGAGAAGGGGGTCACCAGGGTCATCCTGGGAGCTGCCTTCCACAGGGGACGGTGGCACACAGCCTCTCAGATGCCTCCAAGGACCCCCCAACTCCGGCATGCAGGCCCTTTCGTGTGACCCCTTCCCCATGGGTGAGGCCTGGGCCTTGATTCTAAGCAGTGCGATCCGGCAGACGTCACGGGGCGCCCCTCCCACATCTATGTGCCAAGGTTAGGACTCTTTCCTGGGCTTCCATGAAGAAATTGTCATATTACAAAGAGGCGTGTGGCAAGGAGCTGAGGGCGGCCCCGAGGGACCGAGGCCATGTCTGAGGCCCTCGGGGAGCTGCCTCCTGCCCACAGACGTGTAGGCTTCAGGGCCAACTGGGAGAAGACTCTGCCCCCTGATCTTCAAAAGAGACCCCAGCCTTGGCCGGCATCTAAGTTTCCACCGGCATGACATCGGGGGCCCCAGCTGAGCTGTGGCCAGACTCCTGACCCGCAGAAGCCTGAGATGAACAGAGGTGTGTTGTTTTAAGCCGCTAAGTTTGTGGCAATTTGTGAGGCAGCGGTCGAGAAGGAATACACCCACTTAATCCCAGTCGCCGAGCTGGCCCTTCTAAAAAGCTCCCGCTAATGAGAACAACTTCAGAAATGCGCTGACATCTGTCACACACAGGCAGTTTCGCGTACACACCTCTACTAACCCCTCTTATGTCTGGGTGGGAAAACAGTGATTAGCAGAGCCTGGGAGCATGTGAGGCGTTTAATGGATGTGCAATTTCAAGCCTTCGGAGCTGGCGGAGGGCGGCGCTGATCGCGGCACCTCGGCAGGCAGAGAGGCTAACAGGGTGTGGGGTTTTGTCCTCAGGAGATACGGTGGAGGGGAGGGGGCTGCGGAATGTTCTTTGGTTGATGGTGGGTTGTCCAGAGGATGCCAGGTGCAGAGCAAGAGAAGGGATGCAGAGGGCCCCAGGGAGGCATTTAGATACCAGGGAGCCCCGGGGATCAACTTTCTGTGTCCCCCGTTTCCTCCGTGGTCACCAGTCCAGGCCACCCTCCTGGTGGGCTCTGACAGCCTGCTCCCTGGGTCCTGGATTTCTCTCTTGTCCCCTGTTATGGTAAATTCTCAGCGCTGTAGCCAGAGGGATGTTCTGAACTTCCCAAGCCACCGATCCTTCTATCATGCCGAAATCACAGGTCCAACCATAGGCAACGTGACCCTGCTGGTTCCTCCGGCCCGTCACCAACCCACTCTCTCTTGGGTTCACTGCAGAGTCCGAACGACCTACTCTCCGTCTACAGGCGTGTCCCTCTCCTCACCCACCACGGGCCCTGAGGCTGTAATGGAAACTGTCACGTGGCCACCAGACAGATTCCCAGACAAGGCTTCACTGGCTCACATTCACATGAGGGACACAGACTGGAGGAAGAGTCCTCGGCTGGCTCCTTGAAGGGGGCTGGCCAGGGCCTTTTCTTGGATAAGGGAGGGGTGAAAGGAAAGGTGTGTCAGGGAGGGTTCTCACCACACAAGCGCAGCGTAGACACATGCTTCTTCATGCGTCGCGTGTGCAAAAGACGGCGGCTCAGTCCCTCCCAGCGTGGGGATTTTGGCACTATGGTGAGGCGGAGGGGTCAGGATCGGCTGTTTTCTGGACTTGTGCACAGGCGGGTGGAGGGGTTCATTCTTCTCAAGCAAGATTTGTGGCAAAATGCTGCTCATCTCGGTGTCTGCAGGTAACTTGCAGGGTCTGGCGGTCGGCGGCTCTGTGTGGACGGATCGGGGCCAAGTCCCGACCCCGATCTGTCTCACTCGCACGCCTGCCCCAGCCTGCTCTCTTCTCTCTTGCTTTTCTCCTACTCATGGCTGAAGTCCCAGCACCAACTGCCACAGCTGCTCGCACGAACTCTGGACTCCTGCCACCCACCCCCTGTCGCCTTCAGCACGTGCATCACTCCACGCTGCTTCACGTGGTCATGCACCCCGCAGCCTTCTTCCCCAGGGACATCCCAGGCTCAGGGGTGCAGAGACCTCACTGTGTTCCACAGCACCCCATGCCTGGCACGGTAGGCACCCATGAACATTTGCCGGACGAGTGAGTCGTGCCTCATCAGGAACGTGGCTGAGGGAGTTGGAAGTCTCCCAGGAAGACATTTATACCTAAAAAGGAAAGCCTTGTGGCATCTGGCCGGTGTCACTGTGGGGTCTCTGGAAGGCGGTTTAAAGGCCTGCAAGACCACTGAAAGCCCCTCAGGCGATGCTTGGATGAGGAGTTACTGCTGTTTTACAAACTCTCTGGCAGAGCGCCATTCCTGTGGGTTAAGCTTGCTTGTCCTTTGCCAAAGGGTTTCCTTCAAAGCTCTGCCTGGCCAGATGGAGGCCCCGGCTGCCTGGCTGCCCCCTTTCCGCCGCAGCTCACAGTCACGGATGCCTCCCAGATGCCCCTCCTTGGACAGCCCCATTCTGCAGGCCAGAGCGCTGATGGCCAGGAGGGGCGCAGTTAGTTAGTGTCCTCGTCTCTGAACACTGCCCACCTGGGGAAGGGAAGGGCCCAAGAACCTGGACAGACGGCCCCTAGCCCCACTCGCCAACGTGAATATCCCAGGAGCGTTGCCTGAGTGCCTGCTCTGTGCCACTGGCGGAGGGTGACAGGCAGTGAAGACACAGGCTCACAAACGGGTTAGACTCTGGCATGCAGTGGCCGGCACTGTGAAAGAAATAAACAGCACCTGGGGGTGACAGCCATTCTGCTGCGGGCCATGTCAGCGGGGCAATGAGTGACAAGGAGGGGCTAGCTGAGGAGGTGGCGTCTTGGGCCTGGAGGATCAGAAGGAAGGAGGCATGTGGAAATCTGGGGGGTGGGGTTCTGGTTCTTGGCCGAGGGAACAGCCAGTGCAAGCGCCCTGAGGTGGAAGAGGGTTCAGCAAGTTCCAAGGTCAGAGGGAAGGTCCCTGCGGGAGCACAGAGGAGGGACAGGTCAGGGAGGCCGGCAGGGAGCCACCTTGTGCCCCACGACGAGGAAGGAGAGTTTCACGCCATGTGATGGGCGTCACGGCTGTCTGAGCAGGGGAGTACTGCCAGCCTGTGGCTGCAGCATGGATGGCAGACCGGGAGGGGCGGGGTGGCCCCAGGTGTCAGGACGGGACTGGTGCAGTAGCACACAGGTCCATCAGGATTGTCAGGGGAATAAACGCCATGCAAGGCTGCCGGCCTTCTCCTTCAGCCCTCGCTTGTCTCTTGAACAAGTGCGCCAAAAAGAAAGCAAAAGCAAAAAGGCACCACAGAACCCCAACCAAAACCCAGGCAACACCCCCACGTTGTCTCAGCTTCACCTATTGACGAAGCCTGGGCCACCAGGTGCTTGAGGAGGAAAAGACAAAAGCCTTATGATTTGGACTGTAAATGCTGAATTGAAAATACACTGTATTTCAAAACGCTTCCCCAAAGA
This sequence comes from Cephalopachus bancanus, assembly GCA_027257055.1. NCBI lineage: Eukaryota > Metazoa > Chordata > Mammalia > Primates > Tarsiidae > Cephalopachus > Cephalopachus bancanus. Next base: position 921,334 of record JAPVLO010000451.1, on the reverse strand, counting down.
GTGACCGGGTGCCCTCCAGGGGAACGTGTGATGATTTGGGCGGTTCTTGAGCCAGCGTGGAACACTGTGGGATTTCCCCCACCCTGTGCGAAGTGGGTCCCCTTCCCAAGCCTCTTGCGGTTTCTGACGCGTCATAGAGAGTCTCGGTTCAGAGCTCAGGTGGCTTTAACGCCTTCCAGTGCCTTCTAAAATCCCCCAGTCAGAGAGAGACAGAGGGCACTGGGTTCCTGGTCTTTAGCAGGCTCTGGCAGAAGGCAGGGACTTTGTTTTTGAGGGTTCTTTTCTGTTCATGGCAAGAGACACTGATTTTTCGTTTGCGGTAGTGGAATATCACTTTCTTTAAACTGTTCTAAAACAGTAACTGATTTAAAGATAAACTTTGACTAGGTCAGAGTACAGATGGGATGTAGCTATTTTAGAAGTCCTGATGGAGGCAGGGGCGTGTTCTTTGTACGTACGAATCAGGTCATGACGCTTCCTGCTCAGAACCTTCCAGGGGCTTCTCCTCCCACTCGGAAGCAAATCCAGACCCCTTGTGGCGGCCTGGGTACGCCACGTGACCTGGGTCCCGTGTGGCACTCAGAGCTCCTCTCCTGCCTCACTCTGTGTCTCTCTGCAGTGGCTGCACTGACCATTCTCACTGCAGGGCCTTTGCACTTGCTAGTTCTTCTCCCTGACCTCGCCTCCTTCGGAAATGTGCGTTCATCACCCAATCATTCAGCTCTCTGCACATTTCTCCTCCTCCTGGCAACCCTCCCTGGCCACTCACCCGAGATCGCACCTCCCCCGACTTTCTAGCCCTGTGATGTGCCTTGATTCCCTCTCAACCCTTAATTTAAGTGACACCGCGGCAGGCATTTATGCACCTGGTCGTCACCGTCTCCCCCACTGGAAGGTGATTTCTGCGAGGGCAGGGACATTGTCTTCTGGGTCTGCTGGGTCCCAGTCACCGTCTGAGAGGGGAGTGCCCACATGAGTGAACATGGCCCAAGGACCGAAGGGGATCAAGTGTGCAGAGCTCTATGCCGGGATCCCGGCAGGGAGGGGCCCTCAACCAGCCAGGAGAGAGGAGGGGAGGCAGAGCAAGGTCAGCATGCTGGAGGAAGGAGGCTGGGAGGGACAGGGACGCTGGGCCTCAGCTCCTGGTAATAGAGGACGTTTGGGGCCGCTTTGGGGCTCTAGTGTCTGTCCCAGCCTCTTTGGGCTACAGACCACCCCTCCCCAACTCTCAGCCTTGGGTCTTGGGAGAAGGGAGAGGAAAAGCATGTGGGCCAGGCAGAGCCAGTCGGAGCCCTGCAATCCCCTAGCTATGGTGATTGGCTCTGAAGTGGACATATGACCTGAGCCTGGCCAATCAGTGACCCTTGGGCTCTCTGTGGCCTTTCCAGCCTCACAGGCCTCCTTTCTGCTTCCTTTTTTTTTTTTTGAGTCGGAGTCTCACTCCTTCACCCAGACTGATGTGCGGTAGCACGCACGCTCACGGCCACCCCAGCATCGACCTTCTGGGCTCCAGCGATCCTTCTACCTCAACCCTCTGAGTAGCTGGTACTACAGACGTGTGCCACCACGCCCGGCTATTTTTTATTTATTGTAGAGACGAGATCTCTCCAAGTTGCCCGGGCTGGTCTCAAACCTGCGGGCTCAGGCAATCCACTCGCCCTGGCTTCCCAAAGTGCTGGGATGACAGGCTGAGCCACTGAGCCCAGCCTCTGCTTCCTTTCTTATTCCTCCCCAAGCTCTGCCCTGCCTCAGAGCCTTTGCACCTGCTTTTATTTGTTTATGCCTAAAATCCGTTCACAAGGTGCCTCCTTTCCAACGTTCAGCTCTTAGATTTTCTCTGAGACTTTCTTGACCGACGCTGAAGAGTGGCCACTTACACCCACCACTCTCCATCAGCTGTCCCCCTTGTAGTTCCTTCATAGCATGGATCACAGAACACTCTTCCATATCCATTTTGTTGCTTGTTTATCACCTGTCTTCCCACACTGGACTGCTGGCTTCACAAAGGCAGGGACTGTGTCTGTTCCCTGCTGTATCTCTGCTGCCTGGCACGCAGTAGGTGCTTGTCAAGTATTTGTCAAATAAATGTCAGAAGTTAAGATAGGGTAAGCCAGAAGTAAGAACACAGGGTGAGACCGGTTACTGAGAAGTTCTTTTTCACAGCCACCTCAGGGGAGCCTGGAGCCTGATGGGAGGTCGGCGTGCCCGAGGGAGAGGAGTGTTCAGGAAACGCGTAGAGAACAGGTCCACAAAGTAACAAGACATAGGGTGAGCCACCTGTCTCCCTGGGCACATAACTTATCCTCCCTGAAAAGGAACACCAGCCCAGTAGAAAGGGGACCCACGGGTCAAGAGGACACGGAGGGACCCTTAGCCAATTAGTGGGGGTGACACTTCCAGGCAGCTGACAGGAGTTGGGATGAAAGACAGAAACGCTGCTTCTCCTGAATTCGAGCCCCACCACCCCCAGAAGGGCTGGCTTCTTGTGTCCGTGGAGGTGTGTCTGGCTGTGCAGGCCTGAGGCTCGGATGGTGGGTGCCTGGTGGGGCCTGCCTGAGAGTCACTGAAAGCTCGCTGGCTTTGCTCAACGGCCTGGTGACAAGTGTCTCTTCATGCCCAGAGGTGCTCAGCACAGAGGGGCTCTCTGAGGAGGTGCAGGGACAGAGTGGCCTCTCGGGGCATGGGAAGCATGACGAAGGACTTCTGCCCTCCTGGTTCCTAGGATACCTGCTCCCGCCCTCTCTTAGGGGTGTGCAGGAAAGGGCACACACTTGAGACCAGGGCCTCTGAGGATCTCAGTCCAGACCCAGGCCCTCTGAGGATCTTGGCGCAGACCCTCCTCCGGCCTGCTCACCTGAAGAGGAGGAGGAGGCATGTCTCGGGGCTCTCCCCTTGCTGAAGGATAGATGGCTTCTGGGTCGCACATCCACACGGCTGTGTTTCAGCACAGAGTTCATCAGATTGCAGGCTGTGATGCATTAGTGTCTTGAAATCAATGTGGAGGGCTGAGCCCGGCATGTAAAATCTGCAGGAGACCAGATCAGACGGGACCAGAGCCACGGAGCACGTGGTGGCGGGAGAGTGTGTTGCTGGGGAACGGGGCCGTGGCTATATAACGGGATGTGCATGTGCCGGGCCCCACGAACTGTGTTTCTCACCATGGCTGCTCTCCGAGTATGGGCATCCTTCCCACGGCCTCGATGTGTCACGAAGGGAACCCCTTCAGGTCCTGTTGATCTGGGGGCAGAGACTGTGTAGCCTGCATATGAAGGGAAAAAGAGCAGGATGGTGGTCGGGGTCCAGGGGGTGTCGCTGGGGTCCATGGCAGGACCCAGGGCCACTCCCTCCAGTCTGTCACTCGCTCTTTATCTCATGTCACTGCTCCGTCCTCTTGGCCGTTGGTCGCCATCTGATGGTGAGCAGCCAGTGGGGCCAGAAGATAGGTCTGAGGTTCTGGGGTAGAGGCTGCCCCCACCTCGTCACCTGTTCTATGCACCAGGGGTCTCTGTCCCCCACAGTCCTCCCCTGGGGCCTGCTCCCTGGTGGGCTCAGGGAGCTTCAGGCCAGGGTCTGCCTGTGGTCTGTGTGGGTGAGGCCCCTGACCCCCTCCTGCCCTGAAGGTTGCTGGGTAGACACCAGCTATGGGGCACAAACCTGAGACCAGGGCCTCCTAGGGTCTCAGCCCAGTCCCAGGCCCTCCCTTTGAGAGTTTTAGGCTCTTTGTTTATTTATTTCTTTTTTTTTTTGAGTTGGAGTCTCACTCTGTCGCCCAGGCTGGAGTGCAGTGGCACACTCCTGGCCACCACAGCCTTGACCTGCTGGGCTCAGGCAATCTTTCTGCCTCAGCCTTCCGAGTAGCTGGAATTACAGGCGTGTACTACCATGCCCAGCTAATTTTTTGATCTACTGTAGAGACAAGGTCTCACCATGTTGCCCAGGCTGGTCTCGAACCCGTGGGCTCAGGCAATCCCCTCGCCTCGGCCTCCCAAAGTGCTGGGATTATAGGTTTGAGCCACCAAGCCCGGCCGGCTTCTCTATTTCTTGACTGCCCATCCCCGGGGACGTCCGCTCCACAAGGGCAGATCTTTGGAGACACTCAGTGTTTGTCCCGTGTGGACCTGGATATATGTGTATGCAAACTCACATGCTCACACACATACGTACTCATACATTCACACGCTCACACATACATTCCTACATAGCCACTTGTAAATATACATGCTCACACACGTGCACCCACGAACACACGTGCTCACATACACACGTGCTCACACACACACTCATACATACACATGCACACTCTCCCACACCTACACACACTCACACACCCACAGGCGCAATGAGTTGGACGTCACTAAAATGCAGTCCCAGCCCTAGCCTCCTCCCAGAGCCTGGTGTGACTCATCACAGGAGCCCCGCGAGCCCTTGTCTCCCGACCTGATCTCCATGACAACCTAGCCTGATCGCTTGTCACGGAGTCTGAGGGCTTCAGGGCTCACGTGGTCTCTACATGAGCTCATGCGGGTTAGCTGACCCCGTTCAACACTCCTGTGGTATTTGAGGTGGCGAGGCTCAAAATTGGTGTCTGTCTGGTGTGTGTGTGTGTGTGTGTGTGTGTGTGTGTGTGTGTGTGTGTGTGTGCGTGTGCGCGCGCGCATGTGTATGGGGTGAGTTTGATGACCAGTTAGAATGAGGCTGGGGCAAAGTAGCGTGAAACCCACAGCCGCTGGCGATTGGATGACAGCTGTTGATTGCTTTCAAGGTCCCCAGCGAGGAATATTAATCCCCTGGATAAGTGACATCTGGTGAATCTCAGGCCCGGATAGAATGGGGTAGAAGGAGGAACACTTGTGGATTCGACGGAGTCTCCCCTACAGCCCTGAAATGGCTGGGGACTGGAGTCCAGGGGTAAGAGGTCCCAGAGATCCGAAAGTGTCTCCAGTGGGGTCCCCAGCGACAGGTGTTGGTCAGGCCAAGGGAAACCTTGACTCTGCATGGTAAGGTCTGCCTCCCTTGTCCTCTGGCTGTGGAGCACGGGGATGGGGGCTGAGAGAGGGGTGGAGGCCAAGAGAGGCCTGAGAAGTGGTCAGATGTGGCTCTTTCATCTGTGGCGGGAACTCAACCCAATGCCAAGGTGGGCCTGGCAGTCACAGAACGAGCAAGAAAGCTGGCCCTGACCCACCAGTGGCCGGCACTTCCTGAGCAACACTACCTGCCAGACCTGGTTCTAAGCCAGTTTTGGATCCTCCACTGATGCCCCTGATCCTATGGGGTGGGTTTTAGTAGTTTCCATCTGTAGAAGGGGAGACAGGCCCAGACAGGTGAAAGAGGCTGCCTGTCATGCAGCTTGCTAGTGGCATGAGGGATTGGATGACAGATCACGGCCTCTGTGTTGGGATACAATGAGGAGGTCTGGAAACTGTGACAAAGTGGAGAGAGAACAAGCCTGTCTCAGGAGCAGCCGGGACTTTGCTGCTCGAGAGGATGAGGGACCAGGTGGCTCCGTTTTCTGAGACCTCAGAGAATCAAGGAACCGAGTTCTCAAGTGAAGTCTCTACATTTTTCACACGTTGACGTTGGATTCACATTTTTCAAGAAACGCCTAGAGGGACAAATGACTGGCCGGTCTGAGGCAACCTGCCCACAGTGTGACCTTTGACCCAGAGAGAAACCATCCTTCATTCCAGAATGTGGTGGGCACCAGGGGTGTGTGTGGGCTGGGCGGGGTGGGGGTTACAGAGAAGAGGATGCGTCCCCCTCAGAACTGAACTCTCTTCCCCCAGCAGACCAGACACTTGCGGGTGACACCCATCATGATGTTCGGGCTGCAGGCTCAGAGGAGACCCGGTCACCCCCTGGTGGCCGAGGAGGGCTAGGGATAGGACCCAGGCGTTCAGGGGCGAGACAGGCCACCCTGTCCTGCCGAGGCTCACAGTCCCAGAGTGGAGAGGGCAGCCCAATTTCCCGCCCCCATGCCTGCAGGCACTTGCACCTCCGCCAAGCCTGCCCCCTCGGGCAAGGACAGGCAGCTTCGGGCGTGGTTCTACTGTCCCACTCGGGCAGGGCTGAGCCCCTGAGGCTGGGAGGAGGCCCCCACACTGCCTCCCCCACGGTGGCCCTCGCTCCTCCAAGGGTCTCTCCCAGAGTGCCAGGTGGCCGGCGCCAGGTGTTGGCATCCGACGCCCCCGTCCACCCCCCAGGGACCAAAGCAACACTCTTCTGCAAGCTCTGACGGGAACGACTGGCCGTTGTCCCTTAATGAGGAGGGGACATGCTCAGCTATGGCCTCCCGCGGGCTCCCTAAACGGCCGTGAAATCGGCCTGTGACTCGGTAGCTGGTGCCAAGGGGGGCCCCGCCCAGGATGGCTCAGAGTCCAGATTGGGCCCGGAGGAGATGCCAAGGCCGGCTCGTGGCAGCCACTCCCTGGCAAGTCGTTTCCTGCAAATCGCTCCTCCGGGCTGGAACCTGCCCAAGCTGCAGGCTCCTGGCGCTGGTTCTCGAGGGTTTGGAGCCGCCTGGGTTGCTCGAGGGCTGCTCGGTGGGGGGGGATGCTGGGAACACGGGGCTACCCCATCGGCTTCTCCTCCAGGCTCCTGGCCTTATTCAACGGGGGCTATTGCGAGGAGGACACGTCGCCCAGCGTCCTCTCAGGCAGCGCCTCGAGACCTCGGGTCCAACATCCCCGGAGAAATCCAAGCCCCACATCTTCCCGGGACATGGGGATGGGGCCACCGTCGAGTCTGGGACTCTGATCCTGGTTTGCATCGTTTGAGGCTGAGGGTGCATGGCCTGACCCCGGGTGTGGATGGGACTGAAGCTTCTTAGACAGGAGGGCCCCATTCATGTCCCTCAGGGCCAGGAGCGCAGGATGGAGGTGCTGGTGCCCACCCATGTAACCCAGAACGAGAAAGGGAAGGCCGGGAGAGCCCTGGAGACAGAGCTGATGGCGTGGATCCAAACAGACCCCCACGTGACGTGGCCACCCCACGAGCCTGCCCATTGCTTTCTGCCCCCAGACCTACTGTTGTCACTTGCTTTGTCTCCTGGACCCTCAGAGGAGGGTGGGGGCAAGGGCTCAGAGCCCAGGAGGGTGAGCAGTAGGGTGATGGACTTCTCTCGAAGGGTTATCACATGGTCGTGAATTTCCTTGTCACTTGTTCAAATGTAGGCACAGGCTCAATTAAAAGTGATGTTCTGGTGCCAACACTCTTGTCTCATAACTACACCCTTTGCATATTGATTTTGATGTCTTGGTTTCATCTCTGGCTGTTGTGTGGCTGCTGTGGAGCTCTCGTCAGTTCTGGGCCTCTCTGTATCTCCCAGGCCCCAGGGAAGGTCAGGACCGCACGAGGCCGGCTGCATCCTCCATGGCTCTGCTTCTGTGAGCAAGAATGTGATGAACCCACAGAGGGGCAGCTGCTTTCTAAGGAACACAGGTGACAGACACAGTTCCCGGTTGGCAGAGAGCCTTGCACTGGGATAGTGGTTATGGGGAATCCAGCAAGCTAGGCATGTGCAACCTCACCATAAAGGGCTTGGCGGGCCTGCCTGGCTGGAGCCTGGATGGAAGGGGCTGGCTAAGCAGTCTCTTGTGCAAATGCACAGCTGCAGGGCTGGGTCGGACAAAGGCTTGTGGTGCCAGAACATAGCAATTGGCCTCCTTCCAGGCATGCCCAGTGGATGAGAGCTTAGGGTGAGCATTTCTCCTGGGCCCTGTGACTATGATGATGAGTGTGGGTGGGTCTCCCTCCTCCACTTCTGAGGTCCTCTCTACAGACCTCACCAGCAACAAGGACTTCAGGCCGACCTTGTCCGGGCAATGACAGTGAGTTGAACGATGATGACTCACATTCATGTGATACGTTGTATGAGCATGTGGATGGACGTGTGGGCTGAGGAAATACACTCCTTAGAATGACTCTGTGAGGATTAGCCCCATTCCACAGATGAGCACACCGAGGCGTACCCAGGCTAAGTGAAAGGGTCAGTGGAGGTAAGGTGGGCAAGATTGCAACTGAGTAAGAAAGTAGAAAGAAATAAAGTTTATGGTTCACCTTTAACGGATTGGAAAGGGGGCCAACACTCAAAGGCAGGTGTGGTCTTGAGTGGCCAAGGGTTAGGTATATTTAAGAGCTTTTGGGGAAGGGGTGTTTGGGCAGGGTGGGGTGTCCAGGGCTGCGGGTCTTTGATGCTGACTGTAGTCACTTGAGTCTTAGGGACTCCTTGACCCAAAGGTGGTCTATTATCATTTCCATGGCTCCGTCCTTGTCATGCAACTGATGGAGATTTGCCGAGGGGTGAGGTAGGTTGCTGCTTGGCCTGCAACAGAATGTCTGAATGCTTCCTAAAACCTGCCTATTGGAAATTTATCTGTCTCTGTCTAATCTGTGCTAGATTCAAAGCATGCCAGGGGTAAAGCCTAAGCAAAAATGGCTCTGCTGAGGCAAAGAGACTACGCTAAACTAAGTTTATTCGTGGTTTCTACAGGTACCTTCTTTCACTAAGAATCTTGCTCAAGGCCACACAGGCCATAAGAGATAAGGGTGCCTGTGTGACACTGTTGTCAATGGTCACAGGCACAGCTTCTGGGGCGGCTGAAGGGGGCCACCTTGGGGCTTTCTTTCAGCATCCTCCAAGCATCAGTGCATCCCGTTCATCCCGTGGGCATTTCTGAGTCACGCTCAGTGCCAGGCACAGTTCTAGGGACGAGGACGCAGCCCCTCCCCCTAGGGAGTGAGGAGTCCAAGCGACACTTAGGGCGACTTCACACCGAAATGTGCTAGGAAGAAATTGAGCCAGGCTGACGTGTTGGAATGACAGTGGGTGGGGGCTCGGAATGAGGAGGGGATGCTTGACCTGAGTCCTGAAGGAGGAGGCGGCTCCCACAGAGACAGCAGCAAGCATGGGATCTTAGTCACAGACAACCCCGTTCTTCCCACTGGCCACTGCTGGACTCATGGAAAGCCTTCCCCTCTGGCCCTGACCCCCATAGAGAAGTCCCTGAAGTTGAAGCCTGGAATGCATTTTAGGGGCCACATGGTACAGTAGTCAAGAGTGTGGACCCCAGCGCCAGGCTGTCTGGGTTCAGATCTCGGTCCCATCATTTACAAATTAGCTTATGGAGCCTCTGTTTCCCCATTTACCAACAGAACTGTGCTGAGGATCAAATAAACCAATACATTCTCACACAGCACTTAGCCTGGGCCGTGCATGGCAGAACAAAGGGGCTCACCCCAAGGTTTCAGGTGTCTGTCCTTGGAAGTCAGAGCAGGTGCTTTTACTCCAACCTGCAATTAAGCTGGATCTCTGGGGCATCTTTGATGACAAAATTGCTTCTTTTCAGCCCGAGCAGGAGATGACTGCTCAGACTTGCAAGCATCTGTGTTCTGTCTCGACAACAAAGGATCTTCCAGAAAACCAAGGCCTGCTCTGCCAACTCTGTCCAGAGACAGTAAACACCTCAAACCCGAGTTCCTTGGGGGGATGAGTGAGAGGCCACCAAAATCTGGGGACAAGGTCAATGAACCACCGACTCTAAGGACTAGAAGGACCTTTGAGACTATCGTCATGGTTCCGTGTCAGGGCCAGAGGCCAGTCAGTCTGGGTTCAAATCCCAATCCTGCCATTTACCAGCTGGGTGATCTTGGGCAAGTTTCCTAGCCTCGGTTGTTGCTGGTAGGTCATGGGCACACCTGACACGGATTATCATGGAGCCCGCTGACCTTCCAGCAAGAGTGAAGCCTTGGCTCAGCCTCTACTCCCCACAGACACCCCAAATCTGCAAACCACTGCCCTGTGCCACTCAGATGGACACTGAGACGGGAGGAAGAGTGTAAGACCCTCCTCCACACAGTCCTGTATGGAGGGGTGCACTGACCATACACGGGACCAGGGAACTGGGGTGGAGACACTCACCCACCCCCAGCCTGGTTGACATTTCAATCTGCATCTTTTTTTTTATTGTGAAGTTTTGGGGTACAGTTAAGGGTTCGGTATACAATTGCGTTTCATTCAGGCACCCTGTTGATATGGGATGTTTCCCTGTACCCAGACAGATATTTGCTACTGTTGATCCCATCTCTCTCCCCCCACCATAGTTTCCCAGTACGGTCAGTCATTTTCGTATAGTACTGCATTGGATGTTTAAGGTCCATTATATGAGTGAGAACATGTGATACTCGGATCTTTGTTTCTGTGAGAGGTCACTCAGTATTATAGAGTCTAGTTCCATCCAGGTTGCTGCGAAATTCATGATTTTGTTCTTTTTTATGGCTGCGTAGTATTCCATTGTGTATATGTACCACATTTTTTTAATCCAGTCCTCTTTTGACAGGCAGCATGGCTGTTTCCAGGTTCTTGCTATTGTGAACAATGCTGCGATAAACATGCGTATGCAGGTATCTTTTTTATAGAGTGATTTGTGTTCTTCAGGATATATTCCCAGTAGGGGGATTGCAGGGTCATATGGGAGGTCGATAGTTAGAGTTTTTAGGAATCGCCACACTGCTTTCCACAGAGGTTGCACTAGTTTACACTCCCACCAACAGTGTAGAAGTGTTCCCTTTTCACCACACCCTCTCCAGCAGCTGTTATTTTTTGACTTGTTGATAATTGCCATTCTGACTGGGGTTAGGTGGTATCTCAGTGTGGTTTTGCTTTGCATCTCCCTGATGATTAGTGAGGTTGAACATTTCTTCATGTGTTTGTTGGCTGCTCAGATGTCAGGACCCCTATCTATCCCCATGCACAAAGGTTAATTCCAAATGGATCAGAGACCTAAATGCAAAACCTCAAACCATAAGAACCTTAGAAAATGAAGGAAAAACCCTCATGGAAATTGGAACTGGCATCCAATTCCTGAACAAAACCCAAAACCCACAGCTCATAAGAGAGAAAATAGACAAGTGGGACCTTATTAAACTGACAAGCTTCTGCAAAGCCAAAGAAACCATCAAGAGAGCAGGGAGACAGCCTACAGATTGGGAAAAAGTATTTGCCAACTCCAGGTCCGACAAAGGCTTAACATCCTGGATCTACAAGGAACTCAAACGTGCTGAAAAGAAAAAAACAAACAACCCCATTATAAAATGGGCAAAAGACATGAACAGACACTTCACAAAGGAAGACATCAATCTGCATCTTTCATCGGTTTTCTCCTTCTGAAAGAAATCCTGACATGTCACTTTGTTTTCTCTCTTAGTCTGAGGAGTGATGGCCACAGGCTATGATGGCATACACACTTGGAAGTTTGTCCTTTAACCTGGCGGCACCCTTATGGGCTGACAGTGAAGACCTGAATGGTGAGAGTTGGCAGGGGCAGTGGGAGGTTTTCTCTCGGGAGAGAAATATGGGAGCGAGAGGCCCCCTCCAGGAGGTCTCCAGGGGCAGAACTGTGGGAGTCTTAGTGGGGAGTCTCTTTGTAGAAACGGGATTGACTGCTCTCAACCTACCTGACACTTGAATTTCAGAGGCAGCACCGATGGCAAACTGGTGTCGCTGGGGAGCCCAGTATGAAGGTCTGTTCTTGGGGCAGCTGGTGCAGCAGGAACCACCATCGCTGGGGCCTGGGCTGTGGGGCCTGCAGGCCTGGGGCTCCGACCACTCAGCTGGTGGCCCCCAAGGGTCTCTCAGCTTTGTCCCCACCACTGTCCTCATTTGCAAGGAGAAGAATGACCCTGTTCTGCCACCTCCCAGGGCTGTTGGGAAAATCATCGAACTTTGGACCAAGGACGCATTTGTGAGGTGGCTCTACCCTTGTAAATTGCTCCCCCAAATCTGACATCAACTATCTGATTCATGACTCATTTTCATGCCTGTTTTAAGATAAACGATTGCAAGAGCAGCCCCTTACACTGTGTTTTTAAGCACTTTTGTCCGTGATCTTTAGTAAGAAATGTATTTTGCAGCGCATGCACGCATATTTACATATTGGAGATAAAATATGAACACGACTTGCTGTCACCAGCTGATAATATACCATCCCGCCTCGTCGCGCTGCACCCCATTCCTTTCTATTTCATTTATTCCAACTTAAAAATACTGCTCGAGTTGCACTAAATAGATTTTGGGACCCACATGTAGCCTGCCTGCCTGCAAACGTCTCACCACATCTTATCATCATTGGTCATGGGCTTGTTGCTTTTGCTGCAGTGGAGGGGGGCGGGTTTCTCTGCTGACCAGACAGTGAGCTTCCTGAGTCCAGGGCAGTGCTTTTTCCTCTTCTTTGATTGCCCATCAGGCACAGTGACTGGCACGGAGTTAAGTACTCTGAGAATGCTTGCTGGCTGGGTACCACGACTCCTTCTCGCCTATTCTCACATTTTGTTTTAACTGTCTCAGTCTAGGATGCTGAAAGCGCAGCAAATAGCATCCCCATCTCTTTGCAGAGATGGTGAGAGTTTAATGAGGTTCTTTGACAGGCTTGAGAGCTCAGAACGAAATGGGTTGGCACCACGGGAAGAGCCTTGCCCAGATAGTAATCCTGCTTGGGAACATTCCCACATCCCAGCTCGCCCCTACACTGAATTTTAAAGGCCTTTTCGAGTGTCAGATTTGCATGCAGACCTGTGTGAGTGGGAACTAGCGAGGGCGTTTTATGTTGTCACGGTGGCCAAGGAAAGAGGTGATCTGCTGACCTCTGTTGGGCATGAGCCAGGGATACTAAATATTCCGCCATATCTCAGACAGTTCCACACATTGAAAATCACCCTGCATGAAATGCCAACAGCATCCACTATGGAGCACTCTGAGTGAGACGCAAAGTGTCAAAATTAACCTTGAGATAGAAAAGGTCACAGGAGGATTTGTTTCATCTCCTCCTACCCCTGTTTTCTTTCTTTGCAAATACCAGAATCAGCAAGGTCTACGCCCTGGGAGCCTGACCCGAGGACAATGGGAGGCACATTTTAGAGAATGGTGTGGCCCTGACATGCCAGCCGGATTAGGCTCCAGGAGGGGCACATCCCAACAAACCGAGTGAAATGGAATGCACAGGGGGCTCTAATTGCCATGGCGGGAGGGACCCAGGCTCCTCTGGGTGAATAGGCTGCAGTCACACCCAGCAAGCTGTTGTAATCACAGCCCAGCCACAAGGAACACACCTGCTGCCTGCATATACACGTCTGGGGCTGCCTGGGAGCAGTCCCCTGGAAATGGGGGAATGATAACTCAGACTTTACAGCCTTCTTACTGCTCGGGCTGGGCTTTGGGGATAAGTGGGCTGATTCCTCTGCGGGTTCCCTGGGTGTTCCCAGGCCTCACCTGCCCGGTGCTTCCAGCCAAAGCCTCGACATTCCCCTTATTCCTTGTCCTTCCCACCCCCCAATCCTCCCCCCGCCCAATCCAGTTCATCAGCAAGTCTTCTGATGACGATTCATCTTGGTTTGCCTGGGACTCAGCAAGTTCCCCGGATGTGAGACTTTCCACGCTAAAGCCAAAAGTCCTGGACAAGCCCGAACCACTTGGCCACCCTATTCTTCATGAAGCCCGCTTAGCTGGAGTGTTGTGACCCCACTGGAGCTTCGCGACCAGAGTAAAGGGCTCCATCCTAGGGGGATGGAGGCACTGAAGGGCTTTGAGCAGCATGCCATGCATGTGAGTTACTCTCTTAAACACCCGCTGGCGTCAGTGTGATGAGCTAATCCTAGTGAGGATGGGAGTGGGAGCTAGAGACCCTGGGGGCTGTTGTCGCTGTCCAGGCAAGCGAGGGTGGTGGCTGGGACCAGGGTGGTTGTAGTGGATGTTGGGAGTGCCACCAGGTCTCTTCTTCGGGATCTGGTGCCTGTTCCCCCAGGGGCCAGAAGTGTTGGCTGCAGACCGCTCACAGCAGGGTCCCTTCCCAGGAGTTGCCAACCCATAAAGGCTGCTGCCATGCCCTAGGTTATGACATCTCCCCAGAAGTAGCCAACATCCCAAGACTGGGTGATTCGGGAGGGCAAAGACTTGGTCCCTGTCCTCAGCTGGGCACAACTCTGAAGGGCCACCCCAGAGCTCCAGGTTCAGTGGGATTTGCTGGGACTGTACCCTGGCACCCCCCTGTCCCTCCATCCACCTCTATTTCCTCAGTGTCCTCACAGGTGCTGTCCTGGAGACACCACCAATAAGCTATTGACATGCCAATCCCATCTCTACCTCTGGGTCCTGGTAAACCCTGTCTGCAGGGAAAGCTGTGAGAAACACACACGTTATGAAGCAAAATGTACATAGAGTAAAGTGCACAAATCTTAAATATACAGCTTGCTGAATTTTAAAATATATGTTCACCCTTGTAACACAGAAAATTTCCTTCACTACTAAAGATTCTCTTGTGTCCTTTCCCAGTCAACAATGCCCCTGAGATAACTACCATTCTGACTTCCATAACAGTCAATGACCGTGGGTTAATTTTTGGTCTATTCTTGAGCTTAATATAAATTTAATCATAAGTAGGCCTTTTTTTGTTAACTTCATGCTTTGGGATTCCACCATGTTGCTGAGTTTATCAGTTATTTGTCCTTTTTTATGTCTGAGTAAAGTGCGTGTCTTGTAAACGGCTCGTAGTTGGATATAGCTCTTTGTTGGTTATTTTATTTATTTTATCTTTTATTTTATTTTATTTTTTTTAATAATTAATCAGTATTTTTTATTATGGTTTTGTGGGTTTATCTTTTATTTTATTTTTTGAGTTGGAGTCTCACTCTGTCCCCCAGGCTGGAGTGCAGTAGCACACTCACGGCTACTCCAGCATCGAGCTGCTGGGCTCAGGCGATCCTTCCACCTCAGCCTTCCAAGTAGCCAGAACTACAGGTGCACTCTACCATGCCTGGCTAATTTTTGATTTATTGTAGAGATGAGGTCTAGCCAAGTTGCCTGGGCTGGTCTTGAACCCAAGGGCTCAGGCAATCTACTTGCCACAGCCTTCCAAAGTACTGGGATTACAGGCTGAGCCGCTGAGCCTGGCCTTTGTTGGTTATTTTAATCTTCCATTATCATTTATTTTGAGTTCTCACTCTGTTGTCCAGGCTGGAGCGCAGTGGCATGTCCAGTCACCCAGCATCAACCTGCTGGGCTCTGGCAATACTTCCGCCTCAGCCTTCCAAGTAGCCGAAACCTCAGGCGTGCACTACCACGCCCGGCTAATTTTTGATTTATTGTAGAGATGAAGTCTCGCCAGGTTGCCCAGGCTGATTTCAAACCTGCGGGCTCAATCCACTTGCCTCGGCCTCCCAAAGTGCTGAGATTACAGGCTGAGCCATCAAGCCTCGCCAATAAGTGTTGTTATTACTCCATTTTATTTCCTCTATTGTCTTTGCTCCTATATGTCCCTAATTTATTGCAATTAATCTTAAACTAATACTGTCCTTATTCACATGCCAAATAAGAATTGTACAACAGGCCCAGTGTGGTGGCTCAAGCCTGTAATACAGCACTTTGGGAGGTCAAGGTGAGAGGATTGCCTAAGCCTAGGGGTTCCAGACCAGCCTGGGCAACTTGGTGAGACCTCATCTCTACAATAGATCAAAAAATTAGGCTGAGGCAGAAGGATCGCCGGAGCCCAGCTGGCCGACGCTGGGGTGACTGTGAGCAGTGTGCCACTGCACTCTAGTCTGGGCGACGGAGTGAGACTCCCAACTCAAAAAAAAGAATGGTAGAACAATAGAAATCCATTTTCCACTCTTGTCTGCTTTATTACTAATGTCGTATATTTTCTTCTATACATGTAATACACTTTACTATACATTGGCATTGTTGTCACTTTAGGCCAATCCTTTTGAATGTAGCTGGTATTTTCTATTTACTCACATGTTTCTCTTCCTGCTGGCCTTCATTCCTTCCAGGGAAGGTGTGCTTTCATCTGGGGTCATTGTGTCTTAGCCTGAAGAACTTTACAATTTTTTGTAGGGTAGTGCTGGAAATGGGAGCTCTGTTGGTGACGTCCCTCTCAGATTTTGTTTGAAAAATATGTTTATTTTATCCTCATTTTGAAGACTGTTTAGGCTGGGTATATACCTCTGAATTGGCAGTTTTTTTGTGGTTGTTTTTAACCCCCTAGCACTTTGAAAATATCATTCTTAACCTTATGATTTTTGCAGTTTCTGAGAGAAGTCAGCCACCATCACTTTGGTTGCTCTGCCGTATCGGATGTGTTTTCCTTAGCCATTCTAAATATCCTACCCTTTATCTTTGATTTTTAGAAGTTCGATTATAATGTAACCAAGTGTAATTTTCTTTGTATTTGTTGTAGTCACCGTTCACAGAGCTTCTTGAGTCTGTGGCGTAATGTCTTTAATCAGTTCCAGGGAGATTTCAGCCATTTTAACTGTCACTATTATTTCTTCTCTATTTCCTCTCTCCTGTTCTTCTGAATCTCCAATTGTATGTTAGACTGTTTGATATTGCTCCATACTTCTCGTAGGCCCTCTTCTTTTAAAAAATTCTTCAACATTTTCTACTTCAATTGGATAATAATAATAATAATTACTATTATTTTGAGTTGGAGTCTCATTCCTGTCGCCCAGGCTGGAGTGCAGTGGCACGCTCACAATCATTGCAGCCTTGACCTGCTGGGCTTAGGTGATCCTTCCACCTCAGCCTTCCAAGTAGCTGAAACTATAAAAGCATGCCACCATGCCCAGTTAGTTTTTGTGACTTATTGTAGAGACAAGGTCTCACCAAGTTGCCCAGGCTGGTCTTGAGCCTTTGGGCTCAGGCAATCCTCTCCCTCGGGCTCCCGAAGTGCTGGGATTACAGGCTGAGCCACTGTGCCTGACAAGATAATTATTATTGATTTGACTTTGGGTCCACTGATTCTTCTTCTGTGTCCAGTCTGCTATTATGCTTATGCAAGACATTCTATTTTTTTTTTTTTTTTTTTTAGTTCTAGAATTTTTTTTTGGTTCTACTTCAGAATTCTCAATTTCTTTGTTGAAATTCTCCGTGTTTACATCTGTTCTGTCCATCTTTTCCTCTCGATTCTTTTCTTTTTGAGATAAGATCTCATCTGTTGCCTAGATTGGTCTTGAACTCCTGGGCTCAAGCAATCCTCCCATCTATAGCTGGGACTATAGGCATTATGCACCACTGCACCTGGCTCCTCTACATTCTTTAAAATAGTGGTTACATCTATTTTAAAGTCCTTTTGGTGTTTTCAAACCCTTTATCACTGTGGTTAAGAGCACAGGTTTTGTTGCAGACTGCCTAGTTCAAATTCCAGCTCCAGGGCATTTATTAGGTGAGAGATTCAGAAAAGTAAGTTCTCTGATCCTCTGATTTCTCCTCAGTGAGATATAGATTGTATTTACCCCATAGGTTTCCTGCGGAGATTAAATGAGTCATGTGTAATAACTAGTTGGCAAAGCCGTGTACCACACATATGAATATTTAAGCGTGAGCTGCTATTGTTGGCATTATTAACATTTAGGTATTGAGATTGCCCAGAGATTTACATGCCCCTTTAGGTATCTGAATGCGACACAAGTGGACAGACTTTCTCCATCTCAAACATTTCCAAAGGAACATACTGCTGCTTTGACTTACCTTTCCTGGGTTTCTAGTGACACTGGGCATCTTTCCTCACCTAGGGTTACTCACTGGTTTTCCCCAGAGCCAGCCTGGGCTCTGATTCACTTCCAGATTCTCCGAGGGAGCCAACTCACTCACCTCTCTTCAGAATAAAACAGGTGTCCTGTGTCGTGTGTTCAGAGCCGCCAGCATTGCCACTTGCTCTGGTGCTTTAGTCCCTACTCTTCTTGGAGGCGTTTCAATAGCTAATATTTCTTAGTGCCTCCAATGAGCCAGGAAGTGATCTGTGATCTTGAGTGCACCGGGGAACAAGACAGAGCTTCCTCCATGAAGGCCCTGCCCTCCCAGCCACCAGCCGGACTGCTCCCACTCCTCGGTGGTCCTCTAACCTCCAGCGTGACCTTCATGACAGAACCTGTCACAGCCTGATAGTTTTTGTTCATTTCTCCTCCCACCCCGCAATGAATAAATATTTCTTTCTTTCTTATTTTTTTTTTGGAGTTGTTATCTCACTCTGTCACCCAGGCTGGAGTGTAATGGTACACTCACGGCCACCACAGTCTTGACCTCCTGGGCTCAGGTGATCCTTCTGCCTCAGCGTCCCAAGTAGCTGGGACTATAGGTGTGCGCCATCACACCTGGCTAATGTTTTTAATTTTTTTGTAGAGACGAGATCTCACTGTGTTGCCCGGGCTGGTCTTGAATTCCTGGGCCCAAGCAATCCTCCTGCCTCTGCCTCCCAAAGTGTCATGATTACAGGCGTGAGCCACTGCATGGGCTGTTATGAGTTCTTTGAGCCTAAGATTGAATTGTTTTCCAGATCTTCAGTGCCAAGAGCAGGGTCCTATATCCTCAGGTGCTCACTAGGTGCTCGATGAGTGAACTGAGGCATTAGTGAAGGTGGAAGGTTTTAGGAGAGCAACACCCTAAAGCCCTCAAGGTGGATAAAGCTGAAGTGCCCTTTCTCATCTAACAAGAGTAAATTGGGCACCCACTTGGCATTTACTATGATGCAGGGCTTCTCTACTGGGGGCCACTGCAGAGCCTAGGAGCAACGTGTGTGTGTGTGTGTGCACGCGCGCGCACGCACGTGCATGCATGCACACACGTGTGCTACTGGCATCTAGTGAGTAAAGTCCAGGGATGCTGGTGAACATTCTACAATGTGCAAGCCAACCCCCCACAATCAAGAGTTATCAAAATGGCTCAAAATGTCAATAGGACTGAGACTGAGAAGCCCTGGGGTTATACAAAAGAGTGACTTCCCTTGGGAAGTTTATTATTTCCCTAGAGATGAGATACATGCAAGGGAAATGGGACACAGTGTCCTATCCCTAAAGGAATGCGAGAAACGCCACTTTCTGCGGATGGAGGAATACATTTATGCAACAAATATTTACTGAGTCCCTATTTCACAACAGCTACTGGGCTGGGTGCTGCGGTCTGAATGTGTCCTCTCAAAGATCTGATGTAAAGGATCTAACTACCAATGTGACAGCATTAAAGGCGAGGTCTTTGGGAGCTGATTAGGTCCTGAGGGAAGAAGCTTTGTAAATACGATTCATGCTCTTATAAAAGAGACCTCAGAGAACTGCCTTGCCCCTTTCTCAATTTAAGGACACAGGAAGATGGTGCCATCTTTGAACCAAAAAGCAGGCCCTCCCCAGACACCAAATCTGCTAGAGCCTTGACCTTGGACTTCCCAGCCTCCAGAACTGAGAGCAATACATGTCTGTTAATTATAAGGTACGCAGGTTATGGCATTTTGTTATAGCAGCCTGAACGAACTAAGACACCAGGTTCTAAGCAAATAACAGTATACTAGAGAGACAAGATCCATCTGTGGATGATGGGAAGTAAAGAAGCATAGTTTCAGATTGTGAAACATGCAGCGAAGGAAACAGATTCAGTGACAGAATAAAGGAGGACTGGGAGATGGGGCTACTGTCTCATCTTGGGGGCTCTGGGAGGGCCTTTCTGAGGGGGTGACACGTGGCCTAAATGCTGGAGGATGGGAATGGAGTGCCATGGGAGATCTGAGGGAACAGTGTGCTGGACAGAGGGAACAGCAAGTGCAAAGTCCTAGAGGAGAGAACAGGCCCTGAGATGTGAAGGACCAGAAATGAGGCTGGTATTTGTGGGATGCAGGGGCTAGAGAGTGTAGTGGGAGAGGGGGACATGGGAATGCTTCCCAAACTGTTGAGAGGAGCAGAAAGAGGAAGGATTGATTCCTGCAGCCACAGTGGGAGTTTCGGATTCTTAATCCTTACTCTCCGTTTTTGCTCCATTCATACTATCAGTGGAGGGGAGAGTTTTCCTGCAAACGCCCCAAGAAGCCGCTTTCTGTAGCCAGTTTCTGCCTGGGACACTTCTGTGTGTTACGGTGGCTAAGAACAGATACGACACCCAAACCCCGAGTCAGATGAAAGACTCAGAGAGGGCTTTAGCTTGAGATCAAATGGAGCTGATGACCTACGTCCCATAGAATACACACTCACTCTCAGTCAAAGAACTAAGTGCCAAACTGCAAGTTTAATATTTTAAAATAGGTAAACAAGCCCTAATCTCTCTATAGAAACCGGGATCCCAGAGGACACAGGGGTTTACTGCTTTAGTCCTCAGCAATCATTTCCACACGGCCCTTTGTGTGCATAACACATGATACTTCATGAGACATTTTCCTTCCTTTCAAAGCGGGAACGTGTTACACATCCTTATAATTGTTTTCTTGGCCAAACAGTGATGACAAAATACCCGCAAATACCCAGTCCTGTTGACTTTCTCACAGCTGGATTTTTTTCCCCTGCCTCTGATTTTATCCTCTTATCTCCTACAGCGGGTTGAATTTCTTTCCTGCCTTGTTCAACCACAACAGGGTGTGTGGCGGATAGTGTCTGCCTCTCAGGGTGCAGCAGACATTGTCTGCCCAATGTGATCTGGAGAAACAGTGTCTGCCCATTGGGGTGTGGGGGATGGTGTCTGTCCAACAGGGTGGGGGGACAGTGTCTGCCCATCAGGGTGTGAGGACAGTGTTTGCCCATCACATTGTGGGGGACTGTGTCTGCCCAACAGGGTGTCTGCCCATTGGGGTGTGGGGACGGTGTCTGCCCATCACAGTGTGGGAGACAGTGTCTGTCCAACAGGGTAGGGGGACAGTGTCTATCCTTTGGGGTGTGGGGATGGTATCTGCCCATCGCAGTGTGGGGGACAATGACTGCCCAACAGAGTGTGGGGAACAGTGTCTGCCCATCAAAGTGTGGAGACAGTGTCTGCCCATCGCCGTGTGGGAGACAGTAACTGCTCAGTGGGATGTGGGGACAGTGTCGGTCCAGCCTTTCCTTTTGTCTGCCCTGCTTCTGCTCCTTCTCTCCTGGAAGCTCAGTCCTCTCCCATTGTCCATTCACTCTGTGGGGAAGAATTGGCCCTACTGGCGCCCAGTCCTAGCTAAATGGGCTCACAATCCAGATCTGGCCAATCAGGATAGTCTGCTTCCGCTTCTCCTCAGTCAAAGTGATTCACTGATGGTCACATGACCCAACCAGGTCAATAAAAGCTAGTGGGAAAGAGAAACATTGTCAGGATATAAAGCTGGACCACCAAGTAGAGAGGGACCTGTGTGTGTGTGTGTGTGTGTGTGTGTGTGGGAGTGCAGAGGAAAGCAGTATCAAGAAACAGAGCCTTGAAGATATGATTTGAGCTCCTGGATCCAGCCATTCTTGAAGTCACTTACCCCAACTATTAATCATATGAGATATGTGCCTATGCCTGTTTGAGTTGGATTTCAGTCGCCCACTATTCCTAAGGGGCTTTTTGCCCAAAGGTGAACTGTACTTTTAAGATGAGTAGGGGGCATCTAAGCAACTAAAAACCTGAGCCTTTCAAAGAAGCTACCTCTGATTGTCTATGGACAGAGGCAACATCTGCATTGCGGGCACATCAGTCAGGGAGAAAGGTGCCAGATGGGCTGAGGAGAAAGGACAAATGAGATGTTCCAGTTACAGGCACTGCAGGCAGTCAGGAGAGGAAAAGGTCCCAGAGGGGCTGTCATGGTCAGGGAAGCCTTCCTGGAGCAGGTGAGGCATGAACTGGGTCTTGAAGGATTCACAGGAGCAGGAGAGAGGGGAGGCACAGTAGGAGGTGGGCGAAACCTGTGAGCATGTGGTGATTAGCTTGGGGGATGACGAGGGGACTTCTGGCAAAGAGACTTATGTTTTAGGCAGCTAGCCATACTGACAGGAGCACGGAGCTCAGAGAGTGGATATTCTTTGTGCCAGACTACTTTGAAATTTATTCCGTGAGTCAGGGTTTTCCAGACTTCAGTAATCAGTTTACCGCCAGCATCATTTTTTCCTTCCTGTGTTCCATTCGTTTTAATTTACTTATATTTCCTTGAACAGATTCCTTTTTTTTCTTCTTGAGTTGGAGTCTCACTCAGTCACCCAGACTGGAGTGCAGTGGCCCCTCCCAGCCACCGCAGCCTCGACCCGCTGGGCTCTGGCGATCCTTCTGCCTCAGCCTTCCAAGCAGCTGGAACTACAGGCGCGCGCCACCACGCCTGGCTAATTTTTTGATTTATTGTAGAAATGAGGTCTCGCCAAGTTGCCCCGGGCGAATCTCGAACCCGACCCGCGGGCTCAGGCAATCCACTCACCTCAGGCTCCCAAAGGCGCGAGATTACAGGCTGAGCCACCGAGCCCGGCTCCTTTTTTTTTTTTTTTTTAACTTAACTCACAAGTGTATCCTAGGCATAAATATTTGTGAAAACATGATTTTTATTTTCTGGTTACAGTTTCCCTTGAAGCTCATGAAAATAAACACGGACCTTTAACAAGATAACCATCAGGGTTATAATGGAAGCCACCCTGTGTGTCCTCAGGAATCTGGTTTGGTCAGTATTGCTGGGGTAAGGAAAGGCATGGAAGCCTAACAGTCAAGGGAAGGAATGAGCTGGAAAGGGCTGAGTTTTAGCGAACTCCACAGCGAGAGTGGACATTATCAGGGTAAACCGGGGTGGGCGGAGTCTACGAGGGTGAGCTCACTCTGTGGTGGTGGGTGGGGTCAGCAAGGGTGGGCGGGGTTTGCACGGGTGGGCGGAGTCTGTGAGGATGAGTGGAGTCTATGGTGCTGGGCGGGGTCAGTGAGGGTGGGCGGGGTCTGCAATGGTGGGCGGAGTCGACAACAGTCAGCAAGGAGTGAGGAGAGAGATCAGAGAAGGCCCAATACTGGATAGGGAAGAGGAATGACTGGGATCGTTACGATTGGATGGGCAGAAGAGACAGAGTATGGCAAGAGAATATGATGAGAAAAAAATGAGGCTGCTAAATTTGAGGCAATTTGTTACGGCAGTAAATAGAAAACTAGTCCAGTAACCCTCTTTGCAAGGGAGATTCATTGTCACCATCTTAAAGGGGGGAAAGGCTGAGGACCTTGCTGTGATCAGAAAGGTAGCCCCGCAAAAAACATGTCCACATCCTAATCCCTAGAACCTACGAATGTCATCTCATAGGGCAAAAAAGTGACCATTATCTCATATGGCAAAAGTTGTGATGAAATTAAGGACCTTGAGAAGAGGGGCTTATCCTGGCTTATCCAGGTGGACCCACATGCTGTTACAGGTATCCTCATAAGAGAGAAACAGAAGATGATCTTACAGCTGGTCAGAAGAGGAGGGACTATTGGGCACAGACTGAAGTGACATGGCCATGAGCCAAGGAACGCCAGGAGCCACCAGAAGCTGGAAGAAGCAAGGAATGAGATTTCCTCCTGAAGACTGGTGAGAATTCTATCAGGAATTAAAATTTAGGATCAATTTATTAACTGCTGGATGTCAAACTTCATTTAAAATTGTACAACCATGTACACCATGGCTTGCTAAGAGAGTTCCAACATGCCGATTTAAATGAGAAACACATAGGCACAATTTTTATCTATCTACTGAACCATACTATGATGACATTCTCTAATCTGAAGGTTTGTCTCACCTGGACTGAGTCAGCTGGCCACAGGAACAACCAAACCCTGATCCCCAGCACAAACCTGTCTGGGGTCTATAAATCCTGCCACCAAAATTCTTGTAAATTTCTTTCTTTGGAGCCATGCCTGCGCATTTATTAATTTCACTATTTCAGCTAATCAGACTCATCTCATCCTCTGTCCCCAAGGATCCTCCCCGGTGTCTTGCAGCACATTCCAGAAGAGAAGGGTATTTCTCAAGTCTAGAAAGCCAAAGAAGAAAACTCCTTTTATGATCTGAAGAGAGATGAAAAGCATATTTGAGCAGGGCATTTCAAATGCATTCCATGCTCATCACAGAAACACCCAAGCACCTGCATTATTTAGAAAGCTGCAGGAGAGGGAAAAATGAACACAGAATATGCAAATGACTCATTTTGATTTTTAAAAATGCAACTGAGCCAGTGAAAGCTTCTTGAGATAGCTAGACAAAATAAAACCTCTGCTGTTTGTAAAGTCACAAAATTAAAGAGATGATTAAGCCAAAGCAAAGCTGAGACTTAACCTTAGAGGAATTGAGCATTTGATCTTTCAAAAGGTGGCAAAGGATGCCATGAAGAGTGTCTGAAGGCTAAGGAAACTGTTGTGAAAATGAGAATGATGTGCTCAGAGCTGTTCACAGCTCGGTCCCTGGAGTGTGAAATTAGGGCGGGTGTCACAAGCACCCGACCGGAGCATGGTGGCATGGCCATGGATTGGGACGAGGCCTGTCTGCCAAGTCCTGCCCACTTGCAAGCTGCTGTCATTATCCATGCACAGCACAGATAAGTGTGGGTGTCAGGAGCATTTTGCATTTATATTGGATGCAGCCTCTCTCTTTCCTCATTGGAGTGAGTCTGGGGCCACAGACACGGGGGAGGCCTGGGAGGAGCCCAGGCCAGCATGCTCCCCACCCCAGAATTTCCCTTAGAAAAACCCACATGGATTACACTAGGGATTTTATTAAGAAATCTATTGAAAATAGGAATGTAGTTAAAATGTTAAGCATGAAAATTTTCCCAAGAAATTCCCTGGGCCTGGGTCTCAGGATGAGAGGCATTGATGACATGGTATCTGTCACAACCGGCTATTTCACATCTGGGTCTGAGGACACTTACCGGAAAAAGAAAACTGTAGGAGACGATGAAGGTGGGCAGGTGAACTGCGGTCTTCAGGTTCTCTCCTTGCCTCTCCACGCTCTCCTTGTGCACTCATGTTGTATACACAAGTGACATCCAGGTGGAACGTGGGATTCCAGCTTTGCTTTTCACACTTGTATCATGCACCATGGTCAGGCAGGTAAAAGGCAAAACTCCAGGGATGGTAAAAAGATCAGGAGTTACCAGGGGCTGGGGAGAGGGAGGGACAGACAGGGGAAGCAGGGGGATTTTTTAGGGCAATGAACTGTTCTGTGATGCTGCAAAGATGGATACATGTCACCATATGCTTGTCAAAGTGCACAGAATGGGCTGGGCACGGTAGCTCATGCCTGTAATCCCAGCACTTTGGGAGGCTGAGACGATGGGATCGCTTGAGCTCAGGAGTTCGAGATCAGCCTGGAAACATAGAGAGACCTCGTTTCTACGAAAAATCAAAAAATTAGCTGGGCATGATGGTGTGCCCCTGTAGTCCCAGCTCCTTGGGAAGCCGAGGCGGAAGGATTATCTGAGCCCAGGAGATTGAGGCTGTGGTAAGTCATGGTCATGATCATGCTACCGTACTCTAGCCTGAGACCCCGACTCAAAAACAAAAACAAAACACAAAACAACAAAAAAACCCCCACCAAACCACAGAATGTACAACTTGAAACATGGACCCTACTGTAAACTATGGACGATAACAAGTCCACATTTGCTCGTCAGTCGTAACAAGTGTGACATACGAACACATGACGTTAAGAATTGGGGAAGGTGAGGCAGGGCACGGGGGTGTGCGGAAACTCTCCCTATTTTCTGCTCAGTCTTCTTCAAACCTAAATATGCTCTAAAAAATAAAATCTAATTTGAAAGAAAAAAAGGGAACAATTACTTGATAGTTTGGCTACCCCTGTCCTCACCACCACACCGGTCAGAGTCCCTGCATCTGTGGGGCCCTGGGGCTTGAACTCTAACTCCTTTGAGAGCCCAGACTGGCCTGGACAGTAGGTTCTCCCGTTTCCCTACTGGAAAAGAGACTGGGGACGAGTGGCTCGTGGCAGAGTCCCAAGGGATGGACACAGAGCCTCCCAATCTGAGAGCCAGAGAGACGTGGGGTTAGGGGGCTGGAGCTGGAAGAAACAGGTGGTGAACTGCACTCCCTCTGCAGAGATGATGAGATGTTTGTGCGGGCTGAAGACTGGCTCTGGGCCGCCGTGAGAGGCCTGGGCCAAAGATGGGAGGGATACCGTTGGGAAGGGCCTGGTCACGGTGTCGCCCCTGGAGAACCCAAAGCTGCTTTGAAAAATAAGTATTTTAATTAATTTCAAAGCAAAAAGGTCCCAGGAGATACTTTAAAAGAACTAGTTTCCCATAGAGCCGGAGAAAGCTCTGGTCTGAGGTACAAATCTTCTCGGTTTTTACCATCTTAGGAAGCACTTGTGGGTTTTTTTGCTCATTAATAAATGCATTCATAGCACTGTCATGTTTTAAAGCCACCCCACTTGTGATCATTCAAGCATTGCCTCTACTTTAAAATCCAGTGTCTCGTCTGGGTGTGGTGGCTCAAGCCTGTCATCCCAGAACTTTTGGAGGTTGAGGTGTGAAGATTGCCTGAGCCCCGGGGTTCAAGACCAGCCTGGGCAACTTGGCAAGAACTTGTCTCCACAATAAATAAAAAAATTAGCTGGGCATGGTGGTGCACGTCTGTAGTTCCTGGTACTTGGAAGACTGAGGTGGAAGGATCGTCTGAGCCCAGCAGGTCGAGGCTGTGGTAGCCGTGAGTGTACCACTGCACTCCAGCCTGGGTGACAGAGTGAGACACCAACTCAAATAAACAAAATAAATAGGAATCCAGTGTCTCCCTTATATGACATTCATGGCTCTGTGGGGCATGGGGACGGGGGCTTCAGTCATGGTCTGAGCATTCCTGGAAAAAGCAGAAAGTAAAAGACAAACAGTGATAGGCGTGAGAAAAACAGGAAAGCCTGGCTCACAGCTGTCCGCCACACACTGGGCACAGGCCGAACTGTGTCTCGAGGGAGCTCTGCCTACACCAGCAGAGTCCAAATTCATGGCACTCCGCCTGTCTTACAGCATGGGACCCACGCACTTTGGGAGGTGAGGCAGGGCGGGCTGCAGGCTCAGTTGACCCAGCCACCGGGAGATGTTCTCAAGGGTCCAGGTTCTTTCCGTCTTGTCTCGTTCCTGTTTGACCTCTTTGTTCCTGTCCAGCAGGACAAACAAGGTCACTTCTGGGCCCTCTTGCAGAACAGCAAGGAGAACATTGGCTACAAGTGTCCAGCCAATGCTGCAGGTGAGTCCCTGTCCACACAAGACCCAATCACCATCCAGGAAGACGGGATTACCTCCGAGCAGCTCTGTGGCTAGGTGTGGTCATCTTCCCTGAGGCTGTGGGACACCCTGAGGGGCAGGCAGCTTCTGAAAACGTCCAGGTCTCTTGGGAATGAGGCTGGAGGTGGGGATGCTGGCTAGGCTGTTAGTGACATCCATACCTGCACAGTCACAGAGATGTCTTGATCACCTTGGGCAGCGTCTAAGCACGTTGCATGTGTGTGTTGGGCTTTGATTTTGTTTATTTTACTTTGTTTTATTTTTTTTGGAGACAGGGTCCTGCTCTGCTGCCCAGGCTGGAGTGCAGTGGCACAATCGCAGCTCACAGCAGCCTCAACCTCTTGGGCTCAGGTGATCCTTCTGCCTCAGCCTCCTGAGTAGCAAGGACTACAGGCATATGCCACTATGCCTGGCTAATATTTTCTTATTTTTAGAGAGATGGGGTCTCACTTTTTTGCCTAGGTTGGTCTTGAACTTCTGAACTCAAGCGATCCTCTTACCTTGGCCTCCCAATGTGCTGGGATTATATGCTTTCTTACATAGTAGATTTTCCTGTCTTTTAATAATTTGATTTCATATTATTTTGGAAAATTTCAAATACACATACCTGAAAGTCAAGGGAACAATGGAATGAAGGTAGAATACCATCACCTGGCCTCCACACATATGGCCAAACTTGTTTTTCTATGACATCCCCTTATTTTGGCCTCTCATTCGATTATTATAAAGCAAACCTCTAAAATGATTTTTTTTTTTGAGTTGGAGTCTCACTCAGTCGCCCAGACTGGAGTGCAGTGGCTGCTCCTGGCCACTGCAGCCTCGCCTGCTGGGCTCCGGTGATCCTTCCGCCTCAGCCTTCCGAGTAGCCGGAATTACAGGCATGCGCTACCACGCCTGGCTGATTTTTTTTTTTGGATTTATTGTAGAGATGAGGTCTCGCTGCCCAGGCGGGTCTCGAACCCGCGGGCTCAGGCAATCCACTCACCTCAGCCTCCCAAAGGCGCGGGATTACAGGCTGAGCCACCAAGTCAGGCTTAAAATGATATTTTTAATCTATAAATATTTCTAAAAGATAAGAACTCCTGGCAACCCTTTTGGGTCCCCTTCCACTGACAGAGCTTTTCTGTCCTCTCAATAAATTCTGCTTTCTCCAAAAAAACAAAACCAAATAAAAAACAAAATTCTTTTGTGACATAGTGACATAGCTATCACACCTAAAATAACTAATAATAGTTCTTGTCGTATCCTCAAATGCCCAGTTTTCTAATTTCCCCAACTGTCTCATACTCCTTTTTTTTTTTTGAACTGTTGGTCCCTAAGAGTGCCATTCAACAAAAATACAATGTGATCCACACATGTCACTTAAAATTTTTCAAGAGCCAAATTTAAAAAAAGTAAAAAGAAATAGGTAAAATTAATTTTAACCATATATTTTATTTAACCCAATGTATCCAAGGTACCATCTTAACATGTAGCAGGCAACTGTAAAATGATTAACAAGATATTTTGCAGTATTTTTTCACACAAAGTCTTTAAAATCAGGAGCATATTATACTCACAGTGCATCTCAGCTTGGACCAGCCATGTTTCATGCACTCAGCAGCCACACGTGGCCTGTGGACGCCATATTGGACAGTGTGAGTCCACAATACCTTCCCTTTATTCCTCAATATTTATTTTTTTGAAAAAAAGTTCAGGTCAATTCTTGCATTGTGGATTTTGCCCAGTGCACCTCCAGGACATGGGAGTTTTTCACTGAAAACAGACTTATTTCACGATGCCCTGATGCAAGGCTTCCAGAGGACGAGTGCTTGGCTGTCTCTGGGAGTTCCTTCAACGAGATACCTGGGGGGCTTGTCTGCCAAGAATGAAAGCACAGTGGCGGTGTACCTTCAGTCTTTAAACCACGCCTCAATTCAGCTGTGAACTGGGATTGATCAGATTTGAATAGGATGGAATGCGATGAAGAGAAAATGCCATTGCGCCCAGATGTGGTAAGGGCAACTATTGTTTCCTGGTGTGTATGTGTGTGTTGTGTGTGTGTGTGTGTGTGTGTGTGTGTGTACACGCAGGGTGCACAAGTGCATTTCTACTATGTCTGATAAAACATGTATCTCTAACTGGCTCACGGTTAAAAAAAAAGAAAGAAAAAAAGGCAGGAAGGGATTCTGACATAGAGAATTTGCACAGCACAGCCATCTTTTCCTCAGCTGGTAGGACCACCCTCCCTTGTGGATGCCTCTGTCTGACTTAGCTGTCATGAAATCCCAGCAGCTCAGGCTGATGCTCAGGGACCAGGGGTTATCATCCTTCTGCAGGGGACCAGAGGGTCTTGTGCATTTTTTTTTTTTTTTGAGTCAGAGTCTCACTCTGTTGTCCAGGCTGGAGCACAGTGACATGCTCACTGCCACCCCAGGGTCGACCTGCTGGGTTCAGGTGATCTTTCCGCCTCAGCCTTCCAAGCAGCCAGAACTACTAGATGTGCTACCACACCCAGCTAATTTTTTTTATATATTGTAGAGGCGAGGTATCACCAGGTTGCCTGGGCTGGTCTAGAACCCCTGGGTTCAGGCAATCCTCTTGCCTCAGCCTCCCAAAGTTCTGGGATGACAGGCTTGAGCCACCATGCCTGGCCTCTTGTGCATTTTTTATGAGCAAACATTTGTACAGAAAGCAATAGTGGCTTTCTCTCCCCTCAAGTGACTGAATATGTTGGTGTCCCTAATTTTAGAGGCAAAAATGATTACATAAAGGGGAGCCTTGATCCTTTTGCATTTCTGTAAACAGATTTATGTCCGAGAAAGCCAAGGTGGCAATAATTACCTTAAAAATGTGGGAGGGAGAAGAGGCGTGCATGGATCTGAGAAGTTCGGAATGCCAGAGCAAAGCCAGTGGGTAGGGCACAGAGAGGGCAACCATGGGCCTGACCATGCATGTGTGTGTAGAATGTAGTGGTGTCAGCATCTCCAACTGGGAGGGCAACTGTCAGGACAGGAGGCCTGAACTGAGGGAGTAGGAGGATCAGATCAGGCCTGAAAGGGGCAGGAGCCCCAGAAGCTGGACGTGGCCCTGGGTGGGCACAGCCTCGGGCAGTGAGGGGCCCTGCATCCAGGGACACACCTGCAGGGAGAGTGTGCAGGGAACAAAGATGGAGAAAAGGCTCACCGGCATCGGGCAGATCCACCCAGGGGAGCGGCCTGGGGCCCCAGGTAGGAGGCATCGGGCTGGGGTGATGCTTCCAAATGTGATCTGCCTGTCCCCCGTGGGTCATCGAATGAGTCAGCGGCACACAGAAGTCGTGCCGTCTGGTAGTTTGTGACTGTGTACACACATGGTGACACGATCCAGGGAGTAAGAGGCTCGATCCCTCGACTCATTTGCTCATCCAAGTTCCCTGAGTTTTTGTGGGTGACAACCCCATCAGCAGCCACGGGTCTCAGAACAAGCAAACCACATCCAAGCGTTTGCTCACACAACATAATGCTTGGTGCAGGGACACAGACGGCAGAAATTTATTTATTTATTTACTGTTCGTTTCCGTTGTTTTTCTTAAACTTTATTAAAATGGATCTATTTGGCACGTCTTCTTTGGTGTCTGACGTATTTGATGCAACACTATGATGGCGAGATTTATCCATGGTGTTACATATAGCAATAGTCTGCTCTTTTTCAGTGCTCTATAACCATCTGCTGTAAATAGATCAGAAGTTATGTATTCTAATGATGAATATCTGGGTTGTTTATAGTTCTGGTAATGACAAACCGTGCTCCCATTGGCATGCATCCTTTTTTCTGACTGACATGTGCCCAGATGTGAAATCTCCGTCACGGAGTATGTGTGTGTGTTCAGCTTCTTGTACCGACCATTTTTTGACAGCAGAGATTTAAAGGCAATCTTGAATCTAGGGCCTGATGAGGTTTTAAAGGAAAGTTAAGGAGAGTGGCAGGCTGGAGGGTGACGAGGAGGTCTGTTGTCAGGTGCAGCGCTCAGAGAATCCCTCTGATGAGGTGACCTGTGAGCAGAGTCCTGAAGGGGTGAGAAAGCGAGGTACTCTCTTATAGGCAGGAACAGCATCCTGGGGGGAGGAGACAGCAGGTATGGAGCTTATGAGGGCAGGCATGCCTACATTGTGTGGGAACAGCAGGGACCCCTGCGTGGCTGGCCTGGAGGGAGCGAGTGAGGGGCAGCGGGAGAGGGCTAGGAGGCAGTGAAGAGAGAGGGGCTCCCGGTCTCAGGGCATGACACGGGTGCTGGCGCATCCTCCAGTGGCTGTGATCATTCAGGTGAGAGATGACCAGGACCGGATGGCAGCTGTGGCTGGGGTGGGAAGTGACTGGATGGGAGAGGCATTTGGAAGGCAGAGCTGGCAGGATTCCTGAGGGAGAGGGTGTGGAGAGGGAAAGGGAGGAGTCTGGGGGCCTCTCTGGTTTGGTGTCTGAGCAACTAGATGCAACTGCCAATGACACAATATTAATGTTTATAGAAAGTCCTCAGAGCAGCGATTGGCATCAGGTAGGCACTGTTACATCGGCAGTGTCATCATCTTTTAACTGGGTAACCAAGTGGTCACATCCACAGATGAAAAATAAAGCTGTCTGAGTGTTACATCCTCGTTCATCAACTATTTCTTCCATGTAAGAAACGTTTCAAATCAGTTCACATGAATTAAGACTCAAGGTCTTCTCAATGACATGATGACTTTATTGTTCCATTTTACAGATATGAAAACAGAGGGAAAAAAGAGGGGAAATAACTCATTTACCACCATGTATTAGTGCTGGAATTTGGATCCCAGGCAGTTGAGCTTCTGAGCAGTGAACTGTGGCGCTCCAGTACCTCTAAGACAGAAAATAAAAATCACATTATTGGCAGGAAGAGAGCTTTCACAGTCAACAGCCAGTGTCTAAAGGTGACAAATCTAGAGGTAGAAGTGGAAAGGTAATCTTTAGATTTCCAGAAGCAGCAAACATTGTGAAACTATTAAATGTGGTCAACCCTAGGCATGGACTGAAAAGGAAGAGACTGGGCAGAGGATTGCTGCTTTAGATTTTCCGTATTATCTAGATTTTTTTGAATTGGCATCTCACTCTGTTGCCTGGGGTGGAGTATAGTGGCATGCTACAGTCATCTCAGTGTCAACCTGCTGGACTCAGGCAATCTTTCGGCCTCAGCCTTCCAAGTAGCTGGAAATACAGGCACGCCCTACCACATCCAGCTAATTTTTTGATTTATTGTAGAGATGAGATCTCGCCAAGTTGCCCAGGCTGGTCTCGAACCCCTGGGCTCAGGCAATCTCTCACCTCGGCCTCCCAAAGTACTGGGATTACAGGCTTGAGCCACCGTACCCAGCCAGTATGATATCAAAACATTTGAAAGTGTGTCCTTATCACAGAAACAGAGAACTGAATATTGCATGTTCTCACTCATAAGCGGACCCTGAACACTAGTCACATTAGCACAAGGTGGGGTTGGCAGTCACTGGGTATGGCTAGGGGCAGGAGGAAGGGAGGAAGGAAGGCCACGTGGCAACACAATGGGTACTTGGTCCACTCCCAGGGGAGAGAGGGTGGAGAGAAGCTCATACTTCACCTACATGCAACCTACTTGTGCTGTAGACCCTCAATTGTACCACATGGTTGTAAAATAAAAATAAAATTACATTTAAAAAGGAAAGAAAGCGTGTTCTCTTCTGGTTGACTCTGAGCCAAAGTCCCATGAAGTGACTGGAATTCCATCCCCTCAAGCTCAGCTTCAAAACATAAGGAGGAGACAGAGATCATGTTTACAGAATTGCCCCAAGCAGGGCAATGTAGTCCAAAGTCAAGAAAATTAATTATCTAGGCGAGAAGTTGGCAGACTTTTTCTAAAAAGGGTCAGATATTAATAATAGTATAAAATAGTAAAGATTTTAAGTTCTGTAGGCCACTCTGTCCTCAACTCTGCCTGTTGTATTGTGAGGGCAGCCATAGTCAAGACATGCATGAATGTATGTGACTGTGTCCCAATAAAACTTTATTTACAAAATCAAGTGGGGGGCCAGGTTTGGCCCACAGATAGTTGTTGGTGGCCTTCTGTGCTGGATGAATTTGATAGTTCAGGCCAGTGGACGCTCTGCAGGGCATGCCTTCCTGGAGAAACCTGTCAACAGGGATGGGCTGGGAGCATCTCCTGGGAGTTCACAGCCAGTCTGACCAGGAAAATGGAGACCCACCTCTGTGGTTCACGTGTGCCTGCCCCAAGGATGCCACCAGACTTGACCGAGGTCCAACCAGGAGCCTCAAAATGAACTCAAAGAGAACAGAAGGAAAGCATACTCTTTTGCATAAATGATTGATGCTTTAAGAAGATGGTTCCTCATGCCCATGGGCACTGGGTCTCTGGTGGATTAAAAATGTCAATACAAACAACCTTTCCTGAACCAGAATGCCCTGCCTCTAGAAATCCAGACAAAGACCCCAGAGCTTACAGAATATGAGACAAGAAAAATTGAGGGAGTTGTTGCTTACATGATGAAAGCATTCATTGTTTTACACAGAGAAAGATCTTGGAATGTGATTTGTTTTACACAACTTCAATTCACATACCTGCTTCTGTAAGAATCTCTGCAATATTAGCCTGCTCATTTTCTGTCTCTCTCAGCTTCTCCAGGAGAGCAGGGACCCTCCACTGTGCCTAAGTTGGAGCTCAATAGGTATTTGCTATATGGATGACTGTCAAGTTTCTTCTTACCAAATTGATGTATGAGTATTTTGTGAAGAAAATTCAATAAGGCTTCTGTCTTTTTATTTTGTTTTGTGTGTCCAGGGATAGCTAGGTATAACTTCTGGGACAGAAACTTGAATGCACGAAGGTCATATGAAGTAATAAAGAAACCCTAAAAGGTCAGTGGCTTAACCAAGCAAAAGTGTGTTTCTCAATCCACTAGCAGTCCAAGTGAGTGTCCCTGATTAGGGGGGCTCCTCCGTAGTGTGGGGGACCCAGGATCCTTCTGCTTGCAGTGCTACCACCTTCAGCTTGTGGCTCTTCAGGTAACCCTGGGAGTGTTCGCTTCTGTTCTGAATGACTCAGAGTGTTCACTGCGTGAACTTGCATTCCATGGCTATGCCTCACCACAGAAGGGGTTGGTTGTGATTAATGCATCCCCTGCCACATGCACAATAACTCTGTGTTGGTAGAATTTTATTTTTTGTACTATGCAACAGTCAAAAGTAACAGTCCAGTGTGCTGCGGTGGCTCCATAGGCAGAGACTCCAGCATCTCCTATCTTATTTTGCCATCCTTAGGGTATGACTTTTAACGGCAAGCTCCAAGATGCCTCCCTACCAGCCAGCAGGGAGGTGGAAGGGCTGCCTCTTGTCTCTAAGGGTACAACCCATAAGTTGCTGCCCTCAAGTCTTCTCACAGCCCATTGGCCAGAACATGGTCATGTGGTACATCCAACTGCAAAGGAGGCTGGGAAATGTAGTCTTTAGCTTGAGTGATCAGGTACCCAGCTAAAAATCGCTGTCTCCCTCAGATAGAAGAGGAGAACACTAGAGTACAAGGAGCAGTCTCTACCCAGGAACTAAGCAGATATACACCTATGTGGGAAGAATGGAAGGAATTAGAAGAACCCAAGAAGGCCAGCCATCAAGACTGGGTCCAATGGGGAAACACTCTCCAAAGCAAAATCAGGATGCTGTTACTGGCAGAAGAAAAGCCTGATTCTGTGCCTCACAGCAAATGTCCACGGCAGAAGTCCACAGGAACAGTGGTTCTCAGCCCTGCCACACCCACTCATGTTTCATGATGACACTCACTATTCTGAAGTGAAATTCGTATGCAATATGACTTATCAATATGCATAACTTAAAAACAAATTGAATGATGCCCTCATTGTGATATGAAGGGGAAAAAAGAGGAAATGAGCTCAGATAAAATACTACTTACAATAAAAATTAAATTTATAGGCCGGGCATGGTGGGTCAAGCCTGTAATCCTAGCACTTTGGGAGGCCGAAGTGAGAGGACTGCCTGAGCCCACGGGTTGAAGACCAGCCTGGATAACTTGGCGAGACCTCATCTCTACAATAAATAAATAAATAAATAAAACTTAGCCAGGTGTGGTGGGGCATGTCAATAATTCCAGCTACTTGGAAGGCTGAGGCGGAAGGATCGCCGAAGCCAGCAGGTCGAGGCTGCGGTGGGCGTGAGTGTGCCACTGCACTCCAGCCTGGGCGATGGAGTGAGACTCTGACTCAAAAGAAAATAAATAAGTTTATATAAAATGAATGTATCACGAACATGCAAAAACGATTGGGTGTAGCTTCACTAGACAACCCTCCGAAGTGATCAGGTGCTTGCGTCCCATGCCCATAAGGAAGTCTGGATCAGAGAGAAGCTAGCTACTCAGCAGTTAGGGGAACAGTGGCGAGTGTGAACTTGGAAGGACAAGTGGTCTATTCAATGTATGTGAGAAGAGGTGCCACAGATACTTAGGGCTTTATGTAAAATGGAGTTTATTTCTATGCTCATGAACCATTCTAAGGGACACTGAAAAGTCATGGGACTTTGCTGTATCTGACTGTCCTGAACATGGCAGAATTCTAGTATCCATGGACTCCTGTTGAATAAAAAATGCCAGTGTTCTCCAGTTAAAACACAACTCAAACCATTCCTACAGTATCCAAATTGCCCCTGGGGGGATATTTTGTCTATTGCAGACCATTGCATTCAAGGGAAAATTGGAATTATAAACCTCAAGAGACCCGACTCTTGCTCTCTCGTCTGCAGCTATGCAGTGCGGTTCTACGCTAAACACAAATCTTGTTTAACAAATGTTCCCCTTGGGAGCCTAGGATTTGAGGCTCTAACCCCAGGGAGGGGTCCGTAAGCTCACACTCTACTTACATGGGGCCAACTCTGCGTCTTTGTTTGAATAAACCCTCATTTTTTGGCTTCTTGCACCAGCAAAGTCACGACTCCAGGGGTGACACGCTTCAGCGTTTCTGTGAAAGGGAATTACATCTTGTGTAATCCTAGTCTCCTCAGCCATGGTTGTTTTTTGGTGTCATGGGGGTATTTTTAGGCATCAAAAAGAAAAAGAGGCAGAAAATCCAAAGAGACCACCACTAAGTCTGAAATCCTGTTAAACCTTAAACAAAACCAAACCCAACAGGCCTTGACAGAATAAGCTCATAAACAGAGCAGACCACAGTCTTAGCAGGGAGACCCCGCAGGGTCTTTTGTAAGCCCAGTTCCTTCCATCTGGACAACAGGGACAGGAAGAGCTTCCTAGTTTTTAAATATTCTCATTGGGCTACTTGGAACGGAAGGGACCATTATTTGATTTGGGGATTTTTCTTCTCATTTTAAGGTTCTATACATAATGAAATTTGCTATTATTATTATTATTATTTTTAAAGTAGGATTTATTGAGAGGACAGAAAAACTCCCACAGTGGGAGGAGACCAGAGAGCGTTGCCCTTTACTATTCTTTTCATAAAGAATCTGGTCCACTTAAAAAGAAAGGGCAGAAACTATTACCTAACTTTGGTAGTAGAGCTAGAAACAGAACTTGGAAATATTGTGTCCTCTGCTGTTTAAATTGAATTCCCCCTACAAATTAGGGACTTGCCATCAGGAAGTGGGGGAGGGGAGAGAATCTCCTTCCTAAAATCCTTATATCCTAATCAGTGAAGGACATGCTTCTCATACAGAGCAGAGCTTCTGCCTAAAGCACTTTTCTGAAGGCCATTGCCATATTCACAATATAATGACTGTGAAATTCCCAAAAACACCCCAAAGAGACAAAACCCCCAAAGCTCAAAACAGCCCCAATGTCCTTCAAAGAGTGGATGGATACACAGGCTGTGGTATATCCATACTACGGAATACTACTCAGCTGGAAGAAGAACGGACCATTGCCACGTGCCACAATTGGGCTGAGTCTCCAAGGTCTCATGCTGAGTGACAGAGCCTGTTCCCCAAAGTTACGCGGTTTGTGTTTCCTTTTATTTGATATTCTCAGAAAGACAAAACTAGAGTGATGAAGACGGATTGGTAATTGCTAGGGATTTATTATAGGGATGTTAGGGGGAATTTTAAGGGGGGATAGAATTGCTCTAGGCCCCAGTTTAGGTGGTAGTCATATGACTTTCTAATGTGTTAAGGTTCATAGAAATGTACACCAAAAAGAATCAGTTTTCCTATGTGGCAATTTTTGAGGGATTTATGAAACATCATCTCAAGGAATGAAATATGAATTCACAGTGGTGTCTAACCCACGCATCAGCTCCCGTATGCTGTGAATGTGTACCTGTCACCACTCGTCTGGCATAACCCTCGGACCGCCTCTGCTCCCCTCTCCTCCCCACCCCACACGGCCCGTGTTCTTCCTCTAGCATGTCAAACGTCCTCCCCCTCAGGTCCGCTCTCCTCTGCGTTTCTTCCTCTGGATGTGCTTCCCCAGGCATTCTTGGTTTGCCTGAGACTGGGGACTTTTGAGGACCCAAGACTTCCAGTGTTGGAAAAGTCCCCAGAAAACCGGGACAGGTGGGTCACCCTCACTGTGTTTAGATCTTTGCTCCAATGTCTCTTTCTCAAATAGCACTTTCCCCACCCCTCAGCTGAGATGATGTCCCCCTTTCCCTCGATCCTTGTACCTCATGTCAGCTCCTTCCCTACAATGTATCATGTCCCGCCATGATACAGCTTGTCTGTTTCTATCTGATTATCACGCATACATCCAGGCAATGCATGATGGTAGTGGAGTTTAGATTGAAAAGGAAGCTGCCAAAGATCACATGCCATTCATGCGTGGTTTAAACACATCAACTGGACAATACAGTGTTTGTAGGCACATGCATGTAGCAAATCCTTGAATGGCAGTGACAGGCACCAAGCGAGGCCCTGTGGGCAGCAGGAGACAGGGCTAGGTGGGAGGAGTGAGAGGGGCGTTAATCACCCTGTATGCTTTATTTGGATGGAAAAGTATCTGAAATCTGAAGCGAATATAGCATGAAAGTTCACAAAAGTTCTCCCTGGAGTAGCTGATGGGATCGCCAGTGTTCATCATGTTTTCATCTCACCCTGTAGGTTTGGCACAGATCATAACAAGCGCAAAAAGTAAGACCAGGGATCTGCCACTGAAGAAGTGACTTTTCTGCCTGGGATACCCCAGAGTGACCACACTTTCTGGATGACTGTGGGCTTTTCATGTCCCTTTCACATGACATCCCATGATGTCACATCTGAGCTGTCTTCTGAGCTCCTGCCTCATGGAAGGGAGACACAGAGGTACCCACGAACAACCCTGGCCTTCAAGGAGCTACCAGTCTCACCAAGGCTCCAAAGGGAAACCAGAATCAGAGATTTATGTTCAAGGCATCCATAGGCGATGAACACATGCTCAGGATTTGGAGCCCTACTCACTTGGAAACTAAAAGCAGAAAATGTCATCAGGGCCTTTCTAGGCACCAGAAACAGTGCTGGGAAGAATGTTCTGGTTCCCTGGCTTTGTGGACAAGATGGACTTTTAGTCCTGGCATGAGGAGGGGACACGCTTAACTGAAAAGAGAGGAAGGGACAGTGTGGATTGTCACCTAAGACTGAACATGTCCAACACCAAGGCAGCCAGGCAAGGAGACGTGGGGTCCCATGGCTGCTTCCCATGGCCACACAGCTTAGGCCTGGAGTTCCCTATGACTGTCGGACTGTTGGGTGGAGAATAGTCAGCATCCAGGTTGCTGTGGGACTCTGCGGGTGCTAACCGGGTCAAGTAGCCGGTGAGATGGTGGTTGACATGAGTTATGAAGAAAAATGCCCAGCAATTCCAGGATCCCATGATTCAGACACATAGGTTTATCTGGCACTGAAGAGACAGTGACCAAGTCATTCATTGATTCATTCATTCATTTGTCTAACAAGGATTTACTGGGTACTTAGACTATATGCCTGGTGTGTTCAGATGAGATCCTTGTCCTTCTGGAGTTCACACTGAACACATCCAAAATAATTAAAATAGTGATGAAGGCTGTGGAAAATATACAGGAGGGAGGTGGGCTAGTGGAAGGCGGGGACAGCAGGGTGGGCCCCTCAGATACAGTGTCAAAGAGAGAGCTATTTTGCCAGGCACAGTGGCTCATGCCTATAATCCCAGCACTTTGGGAGGCTGAGATGGGAGATCTGCTTGAGCTCAGGAGCTTGAGACCAGCCTGGACAACATAGTGAGACCCTGTCTCTACATAAAAAATAAAAATAAAAATAAAATTGGCTGGTGTGTTGGCGTGCACCTGCAGGCCCAGCTACTTGGGAAGCTAAGGCAGAAGGATCACCTGAGCCCAGGTGAGCCATGATCGTGCCACTGTACTCCAGCCTGGGTGAAAGGGTGAGACCCCGACTTAAAGAGAGAAACAGAGAGAACCCCTTTGACCCCGTTAGGGCTGAGACCTGAAAGTGGAAGATGAGACGGGCATGTGAAAGTCCCCAAAGATGGAGCAATGAGTACAAGGCTGGCAGGTGGGGATGCCACGTGGGTGTGTTTCAGGGACAGCAGGGCTTGTGTGGCCGAGGAAGGGGAGAGTGTGGACTCCAGGTGGGAGAGGTAGATAGGGCCTGCTGTGTAAGTCCTCGAGACGATGGGTTTATTCTACCCGGGGGTGTAAAGAACTGAATTTCTCACTTTCAAATGGCTGCTTGGAGGGACCCATCCTTTGTCCACCTGGAAGCTTCTGGCATGAAGAAAGCTCTGGCAGTGTTTTATTTGATTTAGACCGCTGAAGCCTGTCGACCAATTCTATCCCCACCCCAGCCCCTCTCCTTCCTGCCCTGAGTCTCCTCCTTCTACTTGGTCCATTGACAAGGACGACTTGTCCCTTGGACGCCAAGTCCCTAAGCCTTCCAATTTCCTGTGCATTATTAAAGTTATGAAAACGCAAAATCCAGGTGCAGTAGTTATCTCTTTTGTCAATCCATACAGACAAGAAACAGACAAAGCAAAGAAAAAAATGGGATCTTGGATCCTATCAGCCTAGCCCAGCAAAACAAAGGCTGGGGAATGTTCTGGCTGACATGCAGCCGTTCATTTGGTCACTTGGAAGAGGGACTCTTTGAAGTGAT
The DNA here is from genome assembly GCA_027257055.1 of Cephalopachus bancanus. NCBI lineage: Eukaryota > Metazoa > Chordata > Mammalia > Primates > Tarsiidae > Cephalopachus > Cephalopachus bancanus. The sequence continues at coordinate 881,257 of JAPVLO010000451.1, read as the reverse complement.
TTCAGTCCTGGCTTTCTTTCAAGGACACACAGGGTCTGTCTGATGCTGGGGGTGATCTGCTTATGCGTGGGGCATTTGTTATATCCTCAAGCACTTATTGAGCACTTACTGTGTGCTGAGCACACTCCAAGCACTTCACAGATGTTATCTCGTCCTCAAACAGCCCTTGCAGAAGGTGACACTATTAGCCCATTTCGCAGATGTGGAACCCGCAGCAAGTGGACACCGCTGTGAGAAGAGTGCTGCCGTCCAGCTCTTCAGAGTGTCGCCAGTGAGATCTGCAAGGCTGCTGCGCCCTGACTGTGAGGGAGTGAATTTCAGCTCTTTGGCTATAATCATATGCAAGTAGGGGTGCGGGGAGCATGGGATCCTGATCCCCATAATCCCAACACTTGACAGTCTGCTTTATTCCATCCCAAATGAGGTGGTGCCACAGCAGATTCCCCAATGTGTCTCTTACAAGCTGTGTGACTAGCAGCAAAACTCTCCACTCCCCGGGGCTAAATTGCCCTTACCTTGTGTGTGAAGGCACATGTGTGTGCGTGTGCATGCATGCAGTCATGCACATATGGGTGTATCAACACGGGTGTGTGTGTTTCTAGCACTGAGAGCAAGGCTCTGGAGTCAGATGACCTGGATCTGAAGCCTGGCTCAGACACTCACTGGCCCACAACCTCAGGCAAATGACTTCACCTCTCAGTACCTCAGTTTCCGCCTCTGCCCCATGGTTGCAATCAAAGCCCTTACCTCACAGGGTTGACATGAGGATTAGAGGCATCCGTCTGTGTGAAGATTTGAGGTGAGGAGGGCTGGCACAGGATTGGTGCTGGATGAATGTCACCCTTGTGACATGGCTCCCAGGTGTCTGTCCACGTCCAGCTCTGTGTCTACGTCCAGCTCTGTGCAGGACACAATGGGAGTCAGGCGAATGATGTGAAGCCTCCTCTCCACCTCTGCCCAGCAGTGTCAGCAGTGGGGGGGGAGAGCATCCTGGTCCAGCCACCCACTAGCCGGATAACCCTGGACCAGGCATGCCATCTCCCTGTGTCTTGATTTCCTCCTCCAGAAAATAGAATCAATAGTCATACTGATCCCATGAGGCTGTTGGGAGGGTTTGCACAGAGTCCTTAGAGCAGTACCAGGTCCACAGTCAGTGCCAAGTGCATTAGTGGCTATTATTATTACTATTATTTCTATTAGTGTCTGTCTTGTATAGATTTATTCTAGGGGTGTATTGGCCAATATGCTAGGCTTGTTTCTGACTTGGAACCCTGTCACGTCTGGGCCCAGTGCCTTTGTCAGTGCAGTCCCTTCAACTTGGAGTACCCCTCCCCTGGATCTTTACCCAGCAGCCTCTGTTCCTACATTGCCTCCTCAGGGGGGCCTCCTGGACTGCCCTCTCTGCCAGAGCTCCTTGCTCCCCCATGCTCACTTTATCTCATTATCTTATGTTCCCATGGGACTTCCACCTGGCTTTGGTTGGGTTCCCCTCAAGCAGATCCCAAGACAAAGACCTTAGTGCAAGTTGTTTATGAGGGAGGGTCTTAGGAGACACCGACAGGGGTATGGGGAAGGGAGACAGAGTATTCCCACTGTGGGCAACTGGAGCTTAGTCCTGTACCACCTGAAGGTGAGGAAGCTGAATATTTATCCTCCAGTTCCGAGGATTTGTCCCATGGCCATCAACGGTCAATACTTCTGGCCACACGTCATGAGAAAGCTCTCAGGTGGATGGTGTCAGGACGCCATAGTGGGAGGACCATGTTTGTTTCTCACAGAAGCTTACAGACATTGCTTCATATGTAGATGATGATCTTTAAATGTTTATGGCAGAAAGAAAAAAAGAAGGAAGGGAAGAAGAAAAAAGGAAGGTGGAAGAGAAGATGGAAGAAAGAGAGGAAAAAAGAAAGGAAGGAAGAGAGGAAAGAAGAGAGAAAGGAAGAAAAGTGCAAAGAAGAAAGGAAAAAGGAAGAAAGAGGAAAGAAGGAAGGAAGGAGAAGAATAAAGGAAAAAAGAAGAAAGAGAGGAAAGAAAGAAGAAGTGGAGGAAGGAAGGGACACCCTTGTTCCTTGCAGCACCAAGGGAAACTTGCTCTGCCCATTCCTCCATCAGGGGCGTACCCTCAAGGCTCTGAGGCTGAGCCTGTAAAGCCCTCGGAGGCACCATCATTTAGATCCTAAGGCAACTACTGCAATACCACTCAATTACCTTCCCACTGCTTTAAGGGAAAGAGGCTAAAGCTCAGGGCCTGCAGGGATGTTTTAGATCACCATCTGCTGTGCTGGCCCTAGAGAAGAGTGTGGTTAATTTTATGTGTCAACTTGTCTGGGCCATGGAGTGCCCAGATACTTGGTCAATCATTATTCTGGGTGATTCTGCAAGGACGTTTTTGGATGAGACTGACATTTGAATCCGCAGACGTTAGTAAAGAAGATTGCCTCCCTACTGTGGGTGGACCTCATCCCATCAGTCAAAGGCCTGAATAGAACAAAAAGACTGACCTTCCCCAAATGAGAGGGACTTCCTCCAGCTTGACTGCTTTTGACTGGAACTCAACTTTTTCCTGACTTTGGACTAGAATTGAAGTGTCATCTCTTCTTTGGTCTTGAGCTGCTGGCTCTTGGACTAGGTGATCCTGAAAGCTTCTTGCATGTGAACTTTGTAAAATTAAATGAGAACAATCGTGTGGCAGGGCTTTTTGAACTTGAAAGTAGCAGATTCTCCCTATGTAGGTCTATGTCTATTTGGTTAAGTCTGGCACCTCCCTTTCTCTCACGCCCCATACCCATCTATCAATACTTCCTGACCGTTCTACCTCCCAAATAGATGCTTAATCCACTCAATTCACTCCTCTCTACCTTCTGCCACCCCCACCTGCACTCAAGCTACCATCATCTCTCCATTCCTCCACAACTCCTACTGTTTCTGTTTCTCTGGAGAACCCTGTTGAACACGGGGTAACTAGGGCCAGACCAGGGCAGCCTTCTGGTATGATGAGCACAGGTGACTAGGAGACACAATAGCTCCTTCTATGGCCACTTGCCTAAGAGTTTAATGGACGTCTGTTCTTCTTTTGGGTGATTTCCACTGATGGGTGATTGCTCTGGAAGGAGTTACAATCAGCTCCACGAGGGTGGTTTCAGGGTTCTGGGGACATCTTCAGGGTCTCAAACCTGTGCTACTGGTATTGTGACCCAGGGTGCCCATATCCAATGAAGGCACCAGAGACACCAAGGGACCGGCTGTGTGGTATGATTTGGGCACCATGTTCCTGGCTGTGTGGCTTGCAACTCCAATTCTTTGATGGGAGTGAGTCCAAGCTAACCAATAGACTTTCACAAATGAGCTTTCTAATTGAATTTACTGGAGTAGATTCTGTTGTTTGCAACTGAGAGCTCTGACACATATGTGGTACAAGTGTATGAAACACTTTAATAAGTGCAGGAGACATATGAGGGAAGACCCCCCAAAAACCTGAATTTACTTATAAAAAATTATCTATGATTGATTTTTCCAGCAAGATGGCGACGGAACAGGTTGGACTGTGGAAATCTCTGCAAAAGTGAGTGTCCATAAAAACTCTCTGTGTGAGTGGGTGTGTGTCAGTAGGTGAGTGGAAGTCCATCTGAGGGGAGACTGGGGTTCATGCACCTGGGCTTCTCCTCCAGAGGTGACTGCAACCCCTCACCACCTTGAGATTGGAGCCACCAGTGTGCAGGATCGTCTGCTGTTCTCAGGGCTCTCCTGAGAAGAGGCTGCAGAATACAGCTGATCCTCGTCATCACCTAGTGCCCAGCTCACACCATCACTTGTGACAGCAGAGTGGCAGGAGCCCCGGATCCGTGGAGAGAGAGAGTAGGTCAGGGAGAGCTGGAGAGGAGCCCCACCACCAGTGAGGAAATGCTGACTGGAGCCATTTTTTCTGTCCTGGGACCAGACAGAGACCTGCATTGCCAGTTCCACCCATAGTCCAACCTGGGACCTAGAGGTTATTGCATCAAACACAGAGAGACAGACGCCCCTCCCCCATGCTGGAAAAGGCACAGACACATCTGATCTGAGTGGGAGACTTGACAACAGTGGCAACAAGCCTGGTGAGTCCAGATCTGATCCACCCTCCTCCCACAGTAGTCCATGGAGCATCTGACCCATGCTGAGAGCAACCCTATCGGTCTGCACTGAGAGCAGAGGGGAGGGGCTGGTGGCCAGATTTGAAAGGAAGTTGCAGTTACAGGAACAGGAATAGTCTCAGAGTGAGTTTTGTTTTGGGGGGTGTTTGTTTTAGTTTTTTTCCCTTCTCTCTTTCTTTCTTTGATCATGTTTTTGTACTTGCTTTGTTTCTGTGACTTTATGCTGTTTTTTAAGACATTCTGTTTGTGCATGGGTATTTTTGAGGGAGAGTACATCAATGGGGATTTTTCTGATGGTTTGTGTGTTCGTATGATTGTAATTTTTTGTATCTTTTCTGTCTTTGTTTTCATTTTTCATTTGTTAGTTGGTACACCTCTCTATTTTCCATCTTCTTTTTCTCTCTGTCCACTTTCCTCTCATCCTCTTCCTTCCTTTCCCCATTATTTTCCTTTTTCTTACTCCATCTTGTTTTCAGTGGCAAACCTATACTCCCGCTGCATGAACAGATTGGAAGGCAGTGGGAAGTGGGTTCCAGAGGGCCCACACACCTGTCAGCAGATACTGGGATCTGCAGATCGTTTCTGAATCACAGCTCCCCCCTCAATTAAATCTCAAAACTGCAAAAAGTACAGCCTCCCACCCACAGTCTAGCTTCAGAAATGAACAAAGCTAGAGGATCCACCTAAGGAAGAATAGGAGATTGAGCAAACAGAAGTAAAAGCTAACTGCCCCCTAATCCATGAGCAATAGAATTAAAGAACAGGTTAAAAAAAGAGGAGAGGAAAATGTACACAAATGAAGAAGAAGCTAAAGAAGAATATGGGTCTCACACAGACCCCCTAGAAGTCAGACACTGAGAATACAGACTTTGGAATGCAAATAATGAAGAGCCCCCAGAGTGGTCTCAAACCACAAACCCAGATATCAAAACATTAATAGAGAGAATAAGTAGAGTTGAGGTGAGACAAGAGGAAAGAATGAAGGAGTTGATAACTGAAATAACAGCAATAAAGAATACAATGAATGAAATAACTAACAAATTGATAAGCATGGAAAGCAGAATTAACCAAGCAGAAGAAAAATCTCAGAGCTTGAGGACCAAAATATGGAACTAACCCAAACTATTAAAAACAGAAAAGTAGCTTAAAAAGACAGAACAAAACCTCCAAGGGATGAGTATTTCAAGAGACCAAACCTAAGATCAATTGGAATTCCTGAGGCAGATAGAGAGACAGAGACCTCCCTGGGACAAACATTCCACAAAATTATCCAAGAAAACGTCCCTCATCTCATCAGTGACATGACCATTCAAACACAAGACATTCAGAGAACCCCTGGAAGACAGCAAAAGAGAAGACCAATTCCTAGACACATAGTAATTTGCCTACACAAAGTAGGGATAAAAGAAAAAAATATCCTAAAGGTACAAGAGAAAAATTTCAGACTACCTACTGGGGAAGACCAATTAGAACAGTAGCAGACTTAGCTACAGAAATACTCCAAGCTAGGAAAGCTTGGAGCCCAATCTTCAAAGTTCTCAAAGATAAACAATTTCAACCAAGAATTACCTACCCAGCTAAGCTAAGCTTCATCAGCAATGGAGAATTAAAATCCTTCCCAGACATTCAGTCCCTAAGATCTTACGCTGCCTGCAGACCAGCTCTATAAGAAACACTTAAGAAAGTATTACATACAGAAGAAAGGAAAGAAAAGAACAACAACGCCCTTCCCAAGAATGCAGGAAAAAGATTGAAAAAACATGGATCAAGCCCAAAATCAACAGAAAGACAACAAACAAGCAGCAGCAACAACAACAAACTCTTTAAGAACTTTATGACAGGGATAAACTCTCACATCTCAATAATTAGCCTGAATGTGAAAGAACTAAATGTACCACCAAAAAGACATGGAATGGCAAAATGGATAAAATATCAAGAGGCATCAATATATTGTCTCCAAGAGACTCATCTCACCAGAAAGTACACTCAGACTCAAAATAAGAGGATGGAAAAAAATTTCAGGCAAATGGAACATAAAAGAAAGCAGGAGTCATGATCTTAATATCAGACAAAATATTCTTTAAGTTATCAAAAATTTCAAAAGATACAGAAGGTCACTACATAATGATAAAAGGCTCAATCCATCAACAAGAAACATCCATCCTAAATACATATGCATCCAACATAGCACCAACTTTCATAAAGCAACTTCTAGACAAGCTTAAAAAAGATATCGACTCTAACACTATCATAACTGGGGACTTAAACACACCACTCACAACTCTAGACAGATCATCAAGACAAAAAATAAATAAGGAGATCCAGAACCTCAACATGACGCTTGACCAAATGGACTTAATTGATACCTATAGAACATTCCACCCAACAACCACAGAATATACATTCTACTCATCACCACATGGAACATACTCTAAGATTGACCACATCCTTGGCCATAAATCAAGCATAATCAAATTCCATAAGATTGAAATATTGCCAGCCGGGCTCGGTGGCTCAGCCTGTAATCCCGCGCCTTTGGGAGGCTGAGGTGAGTGGATTGCCTGAGCCCGCGGGTTCGAGACCCGCCTGGGCAGCGAGACCTCATCTCTAACAATAAATCAAAAATCAGCCGGGCGTACACGTGCTGTAATTCTAGCTACTCGGAAGCTGAGGCGGAGGATCGCGGAGCCCAGCAGGTTGAGGCTGCGGTGGCCGGGAGCGGCCACTGCACTCCAGTCTGAGCGACAGAGTGAGACTCCAACTCAAAAAAAAAAAAAAAAAAAAAAGAAATATTGCCATGCACTTTCTCAAACCACAGTGGAATAAAAATAAATATCGCTGGGCTTGGTGGCTCAGCCTGTAATCCTGCGCCTTTGGGAGGTTGAGATGAGTGGATTGCCTGAGCCCGCGGGTTCGAGACCCACCTGGGCAACTTGGCGAGACCTCATCTCTACAATAAAATTTTTAAAAATGAGCCGGGCATGGTAGCGTGCGCCTGTAGTTCCAGCTACTCGGAAGGCTGAGGCGGAAGGATCGCCGGAGCCCAGCAGGTCAAGGTTGTGGTGGTCGGGAGCAGCCACTGCACTCCAGTCTGGGCAACAGAGTGAGACTCCAGCTCAAAAAAAAAATTATTGAAATAAGCCGGGCTCGGTGGCTCAGCCTGTAATCCCATGCCTTGGGAGGCTGAGGTGAGTGGATTGCCTGAGCCCGCGGGTTCGAGATCCTCCTGGACAACTTGGTGAGACCTCATCTCTACAATAAATAAAAAAATTAGCCAGGTGTGGCAGCGCATGCCTGTAGTTCCAGCTACTTGGAAGGCTGAGGCGGAAGGATCACTGGAGCCCAGCAGGTCGAGGCTGCGGTGGCCGGGAGTAGCCACTGCACTCCAGTCTGGTTGACAGAGTGAGACTCCAACTCAAAAAAACCCACAAAAAACATAAATATCAACACCAACCAAGTTCCCCCAGAACCCACAAAGACATGAGGATACTAAATAGTATGATGCCAATCAACTCCTGAGTCAACATGGAAATCAAAACAGAAATTAAACAATACCTGGAAATAGATGAAAATGAAGAAACATCTTACCAAAACCTCTGGGATGCCATGAAAACAGTACTAAGAGGGGAATTCATATCTCTATGAACACACATGAAGACAATGGAAAGATCACCAAGACCCTAACTTCAGCAGGAAAATTCAGAGCATCAAAACAAAAGCCCAAATTCGGAACATAGAAGACAGAAAGATAATACAAAAAAATCAATGAAACAAAAAGCTTGTTCTTTGAAAGAATAAACAAGATTGATGGAGCCCTAGCTAGACTGACAAAGAAAAAGGGAGAAAAATCCCAAATAAACACAATCAGAAATGCAAAGGATCAAGTCACAACTGTCCCTGAAGAAATACAAAAGATTATCGGACTACTATGTGCACTTGTATGGAAACAAACTTTAAAGCCTAAAGGAAATGGAGGACTTTCTGACATCATACAACCTCCCCCAGGTTGAAACAAGAAGAAATTGAGACCCTAAATAGACCAATAACAATACAGGAAAGTGACTATGTCATAAGAAAACTACACCAAAAACAAAAACCCCCAAACAAACCCTAGACCAGATGGCTTTCCAGCAGAATTCTACAAGACATACCAGGAGGAACTGATACCAAACCTATTGAAAGTATTCCAGGCAATTGAGAAAGATGGAACTCCCCCCAAATCATTTTAAGAAGCTAACATTACATTGATATCCAAACCAGGTAAAGATCCAACAAAGAAAGAGAACTATAAGCCAATATCCTTGATGAACATAAATACTAAAATTCTCAAAAAGAACCTAGCAAAACAGATCCAACAACACATCTCAAAAATCATCCACCATGATCAAGTAGGCTTCATACCTGGGATGCAGGGCTGGTTCAACAATCGTAAGACCATAAATGTAATTAAGTACATCAATAGATGTAAAAACAGAAAACAAATGATTATATCATTAAACGCGGAAAAAGCCTTTGATAAAATCCGGCACCCCTTCTTGATAAAAACCCTCGAACACCTAGGAATAGATGGAACATACCTCAAAATTGTAAGAGCCATCTATGAGAAACACACAGCCAGCATACTACTAAACAGACAGAAATTGGAACCATTTCCCCCGAAAAGATAAACAAGGTAAAGGATGCCCATTCTCACTCCTCCTTTCCAATATAGTTTTGGAAGTCCTAGCCAGGGCAATGAGACAAGAGAAGGCGATCAGGAATATCCAAATAGGAAAAGAGGAAGTCAGGTTATACCTCTTTGCAGACGACTTGATTCTATACCTCAAAAATAAAAAAAAATCTGTCAAAAATCTCCTCACACTGATAAAGGACTTTGGCAAAGTCTCGGGATATAAAACAAATATGCAAAAGACAGTAGCAGGCTGGTCTTGGTGGCTCAGCCTGTAATCCCAGCATTTGGGGAAGCCGAGGAGAGTGGATTGCCTGAGCCTGCGAGTTCGAGACCAGCCTACGCAACTTGGTGAGAACTCATCTCTACAATAAATCAAAAATTAGCCAGGCATGGTAGCACATGCCTGTAGTTCTGGCTACTTGGAAGGCTGAAGTGGAGGGATTGCAGGAGTCCAGCAGGTTGACACTGGTGTGCCCGTGAGTGTGCCATTGCACTCCAGCCTGGACAACAGAGTGAGACTCCAACTAAAAAAAAAAAAAAAGACAGTAGCATTTCTATACACCAAATATAAAAAACCAGAAACCCCAATAAAAAGCACAATCCCATTCACAATAGCCACAAAAAAAGTGAAATACCTTGGCATCTTCCTAACCAGAGAAGTGAAAGACTTTTATAATGATAACTACAAAAAAACTGCTCAAAGAAATCAAAGATGACACAAACAAATGGAAAAATATTCCATGCTCATGGATTGGAAGAATCAACATTGTTAAGATGCCCATCCTACCCAAGGCCATCTACAGATTTAGCACAATGCCAATTAAATTGCCAGCAGACCTGGAAACAACAATACAGGAATTCATATGGAACATAAACAACCTTGAATAGCCAAATAGTCCTCAGCAAAAAATCCCAAAAACAAACAAATGAAAAACAAAGCAGGAGGAATCACACTCCCAGGCTTTAAACTTTATTATAAAGCTACAATAATCAAAACAGACTGGTATTGGTACAAGAACAGGCATATAGACCAATGGAACAGGATAGAGATTCCAGAAGCAAAACTTCAATTTCCCAAGCAACTCATTTTTGACAAAGTCTCCACCACCAACCACTGGGGAGTGAAGAACTTATTCAGTAAATGGTGCTGGGAAAACTGGCTGGCCACATGCAGAAGATTAAAACAAGACCCCCTACCTATCACCATACACAAAAATCAACTCCTAATGGATCAATGACTTAAATGTAAAACCTCAAGCTATAAGAACCTGAGAAAACGCAGCCGGGTTCCGTGGCTCAGCCTGTAATCCCGCGCTTTGGGAGGCCGAGGTGAGTGGATTGCCTGAGCCCTTGGGTTCGAGACCCACCTGGGCAACTTGGTGAGACCTCATCTCCACAATAAAATTCAAAAAAATTAGCTGGGCGTGGTAGCGCGTGCCTGTAGTTCCAGCTACTTGGAAGGCTGAGGCGGAAGGATGACCCAGCAGGTCAAGACTGCGGTGGCCAGGAGAGCAGCCACTGCACTCCAGTCTGGGTGACTGAGTGAGACTCCAACTCAAAAAAAAAAAGAAAGAAAGAAAGAAAGAAAATGCAGGAGACACCCTTATGGAAATTGGAACTGGCAACCAATTCCTAATAAAAACCCCAAGTGCCAATGCCATAAAAGATAGACAGGTGGCACCTTAGCAAACTGGCAAGCTTCTGCAAAGCCAAAGAAACCAAGAGAGCAGGGAGGCAGCTCACAGACTGGGAAAAAAATATTTGCCAACTGTATGTCTGACAAAGGCCTAACATCTAGGATCTACAAGGAACTCAAATGTGCCAAAAAGAAAAAAACAAACAGCCCCATTACAAAATGGGCAAAAGATGACTGGGCTCGGTGGCTCAGTCTGTAATCCCAGCATTTTGGGAGGCTGAGGTGAGTGGATTGCCTGAGCCTGTGGGTTCAAGACCAGCCCAGGCAACTTGGAGAGACCTCGTCTCTACAATATTAAAAAAAAAAAAAAATTAGCTGGGTGCAGTAGTGCGCACCTGTAGTTCTGGCTACTTGGAAGGCTGAGACGGAAGGATCTCCAGAACCCAGCAGGTCAATGCTGGGGTGGCCGTCAGTGTGCCACTGTACTCCAGACTGGGTGACAGAGTGAGACTCCAACTCAAAACAAACAAACAAACAAAAACCCCCAAAAGGGCAAAAGATATGGATAGATACTTCTCAAAAGAAGATATATGAGCAGCCAACAGATGCATGAAAAAATGCTCAACCTCACTAGTCATCAAAGAAATGGAAATTAAAGCCACACTGAGACACTACCTAACTCCAGTCAAGATGGCCATCATCAATAACTTAAAAAACAACAGATGCTGGAGAGGATGTGGGGAAAAGGGAACACTTCTACACTGCTGGTGTGAGTGTAAACTAACACAACCTCTGTGGAAAACAGTTTGGCGATTCCTAAAAATCTAAAGATCAACCTTCCATACAACCCTGTGATCCTCTTACTGAAACTACACCTGGAGGGACTCAAATTACCCTATGAAAAAGACACCTGCACATGTATGTTTATGGAACCAACCCTGCTGCCCATTGAAAAAGGACTGGACAAAAAAACGTGCTACATATACATGATGGAATATTACGCAGCCATAAAGAAGGACAAAATTATGAACTTCACAGCAACTTGAATGGACTTAGAGTCTATAACACTGAGTGGTGTACCACAGAAACAAAGAACTGAGTATTACATGTTCTCACTCATTAGTGGACCTTGAACAATTATTGTTGTACTATAAGAAAAGGATTGGCAGTAGTGGGAAACTGCTGGGTGGGGGGAGAGATTTGCAGTAATGAGAATCTGCCAGGGGAAGGGGCAGCCCACCTCATCAGCAAGGGAACCTGCATAACATTTCAAATGAACATTTGAATACATAACCCTGAATTGCACCCCACATTTCTAAAATAAAAAAATTTTAAAAAGCAACCCCCCCCAAATGCATTCACCAGTCCTGTAATGGAGGAAAAAGTCTTTAAAACAAAACAAATTATGGATTTATTCTTATAAGTTTAAACTTCAGTCACCTTCAAAGTACTCTTCATTGGATGTAATACATCTATTGAGACACTTTTTCCACTGCTCAAAACAGTTTTTGAACTCATCCATTTTGATGCCTTTTAGTGCTTCTGCCGTTTTTTCTTTCACCTCTTCTACATTGGTAAAGCATCCCTTCGGGGGCCTTTTTCTTCTGGGGAAACAAAAAAAAAAGTTGCTCAGGGAGAGATTGCCTGAATAAGGAGGGTGAGGCACAGGAGTCATTCCGTATTTGGTCAAAAACTCCTGAAGACCCAGCGCTGTGTGGGCAGGTGTGCCGTAAGTCACCCATCATGGAATGGGCAAATGCATTGAAAGAATCTCCAAAAAAAAAAAAAAAATTCACTGAAGCCAAATGCAGACTCTCACAGCAACTCTTAATAATGTTTTCATCATTAAGCACTTTTGAGCTCAAAAAACCCCATTCCGTACATGCTCTCATTTAATCACACAAAAGTTCGCATGGAAGAGGCTTTCAGGGTCACCTTGTCAACTGCTTAATTTGACAGGGGTAGAAACTGGAGCCAGAGAGGGGAAGGGACTCCCCTGAGGTCACCCAGAGAGTTAACTGCAGGCTCCAGGTCAGAATCCAGGTCTTGGGATTTCCACATCAGCGCTCTTGACACGATGGAATTTGGTTAGGAAGACTCTTCCTCTCTGTGGGTTTCTTCCTCGTATCTGCACGAAGGGGCACAGTCACCTGCCCTAGGGACCTCCCCCAGGACCACCCTTTCCAGCCCATGCACCCTGCTTGCCCTTCAAAAACTCAGATGTTTCCTCCACCAAGAATCCTGTCCTGTCTTGTCCCAGGCAGAATCTGCCTCTCTAACCTCTCTAAATTAGATAGACATATCTTCTTCTGCCCAGCGAGTCCTGTATTTAGGCATGTATCCCACAGAAAAAAAGCGCTACAGTATAAGAATACATATGCAAAGATGTTTATTGTAGTGCCAACCATGCTTAGGTGATTATGGTCAAATCAGCGAATCTGAAAACACGCTGAGTTCCCATCACTGGGGGAATGGTTGATGAATGTGAGGCTCATTCAGACTATGGAATATTAGACAGCTGTTTCAAAATCCCTGAGTTGAATCCCTGTCTGCTGATTGGGAGGATGTCCCTGCCATATTGTGGATTAAGAAAGCACAGCGCTGTGTGGAGTATTTATGCACCAAAATTGTGTTCTAGGAAAGAAACCCAAATCCTTATAAAGAAAGCTCAGTAAATCCCTGTTGCTGGCCATATGTCTGTATATGAACCCGTGAGCGTGTAGAAAGTTGTGGAAGGAGACGCATCCGGCTGTTAACATTGGGGATGGGGTGGGGAGGGAAGGAGGACAGGGAGGGGGACTGGAAATGGGAGCAAAACTGCAAAGGAGGCATGGCAGAACACGGGGAGAAAATCTAGACAATCGGCATCTGCCTGTATGGAAAAATGGACCCTATACCTAGAAACCCACTGAGTTGTTGAGGTATGGCTGGGTTAGCCATCTTTACCTTGATTTCTGTAATTATCTTGACATAGTTTTGCTAATAAAGATAATACACAAGGAAACAAACAAACTGATAGCTTAGTAGAAAAAGGCCCTTGGTGGAGCGCCTCAGAATTCACAGACAGAGAAGGCACGGCGGGCTTTGAGGGGCTTCCCAGGTTGGAAGTCCAGGAGGAAGGTTGTCAGGTCCCTGGGGCTCTGGGAACAAACATGTGCAGCCCTCAGGCACCAGCAGGCTGATTCACTCTGTAGGGGTGGGGCTCTAGGATCTCTTCTGTGCCTGTGGGAGGAGCAGCAGGTGGGCGAGGCCTGGGGCCGCTGAGATGTCCTCGGCATGCCTGCCCCAGAGTGAAGAGGACCCAGGGACAGGTCATGGGGCAAGAGGAGCTTCAGGTGGGAACTGTAGGTTTCAGCCTCTGAATGCATGTGGGTTTCCACGGGGCAGTGGTTATCCATGGGGGTGCCCCCCCCAAGAGGTTACAGATGCGTAGTGATGGGGGAGTGCCACTGGTATTTGCATGGGAGCTAAGGACACTGGACAACCCTTTTACGTGGGGGAGTCCCGCTCCAGAATTTATCTTGTATCTTTCATTCTAGTTTCCCATGTCCCACAGGACGTTCCTGTAAGCAAGCTCCATTTGAAATGAGCTGAGCCCCAAATGGAAAACCCAAGTTTACATGGAGACAGTAAAAAGCGATTTTTTGCACTATTTTACTATTCACTGAGTCTCCTGGGACAGCAACTATGGTACAAACTAAAGGAAGCTTGTATTTATTTGTCCAACAGCGCGTTACCATCCTAGCCCTCACCTCGCCAGGGACAATGTGTCTCATGACAGCTGCGGTGACAGCTGAACACACCTGTCACCCGTCAGCATTCACAGCTCAATGAATTCTCGTGCAGCCATGCCAAGCATTTGCACATTGAAATGTGCGCTATTTTTTTAATTGCAAATGACTTTACATAAATTGATTTTCGTATATTTCTCTCTTTATGTTATAGTTAGCCATTCCATTGAATTTAAAAAGACAGGTTATATTATCCATGAGTTCCTTTTGAAGACACTAAGGTGGAAATCATATATTTACTTTAAATGGTGGCCCTGATTCCGATAGAGTCCGTGGCCACATTTCTAACACTCCTCCTTCTTCTAACATCCTCTCCTTCCCCAGGGAAAGTGCAGCCTCATTCACAGAGGCTTTTGAGCTTTTTTGTTAAGTCGAGCCAGGTTTTTTACCACGAAAGAGGATCCTTTCTTTCCTTCTTACCCATCAAGTCCTCTTGTGCCAAGATTCCCCTTAGTGAGTCTGCAGGAGACCAGTGGAATTTTGATCATTATAACCTTGGGCCGTATAAATTCTCCTGGAATTGTTCCTACCAATACAAGCACGACTGTCTGACTCCAGTTAGCTGCAGACGTGCCCGGGGTTTCTGCCAAATTTAGGCCACCGCCTGGTGGGCGAATAATTTGTCCTTCCATAGGAGACAGATCAATAATCAACAAACAAACACATTAAAGAGGGAGAAAAAAGCAGGACGCTTAGTCATGCAAATCAGGGTGGCAGAGAGAGGGTAGAGAAAGGGCCTCATTCACATTCTGCCACTTCAGCAAGCCCTGGCCCGTCCCAGATTTCCATGAAAACACCAGGCCCACAGCAGCCATGCTCTGGCACATTCTTAAAGGTTTGTCCCAACCAGAGTAAACACCACCAGTTCCCAGGACACCCAGAAGCAGAAAACGAACCAGAGGTTAACTGGGTCATTAGCTGCGGCACAATGTGGGTCATCCTAGATGCAGTTTAGATCCCTTCCCCTGGATGCTCGGATGGAGTGACCGGTTCTCGGAGCGGGGACAGGGACTTAGCAGGGCATTGGGGGCGCTTGGATACCAGGCCCGGAGCTGTCATTATGATTCATGGCGCCTCTGACATCACTGGGCGGTTTTGTGATGCAAAGTTACACGCTGTACAAACACTCACAAGGGGACCAGTGAATACGTGCGTGTTTGCGATGTGTGTGCCTGAGGAATGTGACACTCAGAGACACACACACAGAGGACTGAACGGCTCCCTGGGTAAAATATCATCCCTTCCTGCATGTGGTGGTCACATCACTCTCCCCGAATAGATGGTGTTCTTCCGCTGCATGGATATTTGGGTGATGGCAGGGATACAGTTCAACAAATCCACGGGTCCTGATGATGCGTTTGTGCACATGTTTGACCTTCACATCTCACTTAGAAAATATAAAACAACCAAGCAGAGAAAAGGAGCCTGGGCCAAGCAATTGGTTTCACGTGAGCAGAACCAAGAGGAAACTGAAGGGCAGGGAAGCCCCTCGTCAGCGCCGCCGCCTCCTTATGCCCAGGGAAGGCCCGCCACATGCTGCCACCAGGGTCAGGAAACTCATCAGCAGACTTTGCTTGTGACGGCTGCACCTCCTGTTCCTCACTTGGAGATGCCCCAGCCAGATGGTGGAGGCCTGCTGGGGAAGGAGCCGGCCTTGGCTGACCAGACTGGACCTCCACGGGGATGCCAGGGAACCCTTCCACACCCTCCCTTCATGAAGCCCTCCCTGCTCAGAGGGAGCTGCTCTGCCCTGGGAAGGTGCTTGGACACTGAGTGATGCTTCCAGATGTCAGGCGCTGGGGCAAACAAGGCCTGTCCACCCTCCCCTGGACTCTTGGACTCGCTGACCTCCCTCTGGTGCCACAAACGACTGGGTTCATCCCGACCCAGGGCCTTTGTGCAGCTCTCTCCTCTTGGGTGCTGTCCCTAGCCCTGGGCGTGGCTGTCTCTTCTTGCTTTTCAGTGCTCTGCCGAGTGTCACTTCCTGGGCGAGCACCTCCCTGACTACCCAAGATGACTGGGGCTCATCTTCCCCCTCCCCACCTCCCAGGAGGCAGGGATCAGCCTGACTTATGAACCTGTGTCTCTGTGTCCCCATCACCTCAGCTGCACTGGCATAGAGGCGCTGCCTGCATATTATGTGGGGTGACTCTGTGATGAGCCTGGCACCCAAGTCCTGGGTTCAAGTCCTGGCACAGCCTCTCACGGGCAGCTGGCTGTGGAGGGTTGCCTCCTCTCTGGGTCAAGTCTTCCTCCTGTGTAGAATAGTCCAATACTCACCACTCAGGACCACCAGGAGCTCAAAGACTAAGGTGACATACATTAAAGGGCTTTGCCAATGTGGAGAGCTATGGAAAGACTTTCCTGCCTCCAGCTGCTGCGCCCACCCCTGTAGGAGTTGGGTGTGGCCTGAGGGGGGAGTGGTGATGTACTAGGAGAGCCCACCCTGTGGACAGCCCACCCAGTGCACAGTGTGCATGCTGAATATAATTTGACACTGACCACCTCTCCCTGTGAACTTCAACGCATGTTTGACACATGCCAGGGCTTTGTCCTAAACATTTCACACGAACTCCCGTCTAGTTCTCACCATCATACTTACCTGAGGTTGTTCTCATTCCCATTCGGCAGATAAGGAAACTGAGGCACAGGGAGGCCAGGGTAACTTCCTGGGGTCACACAGTGAGCAAATGGTGTAGCTGGGGCCTGAGCCCAAGCAGTGGGGCTCCCGAGTTCATACTGCCCACTGCTGTGCCGGCCCCTCCCCAGAAGAAATGTGTGGGTGATAGTCAGATTCCATTCCGGGAGAGTGAGGCGGAATGGAAATGTGTCTCGTCGGCTTGTTCATCAGATAAGGACGGTGGAGTCTGGGGAACCCTGATAAACTCCCTAAATGTGTTTTCAGAGCTGCCCCTCTTTCGCCCAGAGGTAGTATGTGACTCTGTGTTGGACAAGGGTGGCCTTCTCCCTGGTGTCTGTGAGCCGGGGTACGTTTCAGCTAGGCTTAGAGAGCGGCTTCTGCACGGTCCCGCTGGAAGCAGACATGGAGATGGCTGGCCCCCAGCAGGGTGATGTTTGCTTTGATTCCCACTTTAGCCTGGTGAGCCTAGGTTCTGTGGTGAGGTCATTTATTCAGCCGATGTTTCTGAGCAGAAACGGCTCACTGCCGCACAAAGTGCCTTCTCTCTTCTCTTCCAAAGATAGAACCTCAGGCTGCCCAGAATGAAGTCTACCTTCTCCCGAGTCCCTCATCCTGGTGGCCGCGTGACTCGCTTCCAGTCAACAGGGTGGAAAGAGAAGGGGCGGGTTGGGCTTTCCATTGCACGTCTCCTCTCCCCTGCCACTGGCGGGAATGCTGGCCTGGTGTCCAGCCTTCTTGGGCCACCTGGTAGGGAGCAACACCCCAGGAAGGGCAGCCACAGACAGGAGGAGCCTGGACCCCAGCCTGTCAGGGCTGGCAGTTTACAGGTTGGGGGAGAGGCAGGGGTGACGTGGGGTGGGAGAAGACACAGCTGAGGGCTTTAAGTTTGGTCTCTTTGTCCATTAGGACTTGAGATCTTCTCTGCCTCCTCCCACGAAACTCCTCTGCCGGCCCACCACACTCTCCATCCCCTTATCCTCTGAACCACCCACAGTCCCTGCTCCGGGGGCATGACCAGCCCCTAGCCGGTGGCCTGAGAGTTCTAGAAGCAGCCTGGGAGTTCCTTCCCTGGCTTTGCCCATGGCCTCCAACCCTGGACAGAAGCATCAGAAAGGACCCTTGTTCCAATTTGCAGGAGCCCCCCACATCCTCCAGGAGTCAGGGAGGCTGCGTGGACTCTAAGAGTGGGACCATGTCCCCAAAGACGAGCTCTCAGACCTCTCGGAGAGGTGCCTTTGGTGAGCACAGTGGTCACAAGGGGGTCGATGGGCAGAGTTGTTGAAAACCACCCACTGGGCTGGGCACAGTGACTCATGTCTGTAATCTTAACACTTTGGGAGGTCAAGGCGGGAGGAATACTTGAGCCCAGGAGTTTGAGACCACTTGGGCAGCATAGTGAGGTCTCATCTCTACAAAAATTAAAGTAACGTGGTGGTACATGCTTGTAGGCCCTGCTACTTAGGAGGCTGAGGCAGAAGAATCGCCGGTGCCTAGGAGGTCGAGGCTGTGATGAGCTGATTGTGCCACTGCACTCCAGCCTGGGCCAAAAAGTGAGACCCCCCCCAACCCCACCCCACCCCACCCCCCAAAAAAAGAAATATAAAGGAAACCACCCAGCAGCCGTTAGTCAGAAAGAAGCCTGGCTGCCACGGTGGGTGGAGGACAGTCACCTGAAGGATGGATCCCACCTTTTTCTGGGGGTTTGTGGGATGCTGCAAAAAAAAAAACCAAAAAACAAAAAACCTTGGGGCTTGGTGCCTGTCTGCACTCTGAGCTCTCAGATGACCTATCCATCAGCCAGCGGCTGCCCTGGGGCACCTCAGACCTTGCAGAAGGAGGGCGGCTCTGGCATTCGAGGTGCAGGATGGAGGTCGCTGTGACCAGGAGAGGCTGTATCATAGCTCAAGAGAGTCCATGCCGGCCAGGAGGTTGCAGTTCTCACAGCCCTGAATGACGGGTGGAAGTTTCAGGTGGTGCAGATGCCAGGGTTTCTCTGGAGCGGGAGCTCAGGGGCCTGGTCCAGTTGGAGGGGGCTCCATAAACTCGTGGAGCTGCCTTTGTACAGCAAGTACCTCCATTGGACAAGGGTTCTAGGCTGACCTTGGGTGGCTTGGGGAGGGAAATAGAAATAATGGTTGGGTCTAGAACCTTCCTCAGCACCCCTTGGCCCCTGTCTGGTTGTAGAGACCTGGATTTCTTTTCAACATGAAGAAGAACTTCTTTAAATTTTTTGTTTTTAATTTTTGATTCAGGGTCTCACTCTGTCACCCAAGCTAGTGTGCAGTAGCATGATCATGATTTACTACACTTTGATTTGCTGGGCTTAGGAGATCCTTCCACCTCAGCCTTCCGAGTAGCTGGGACTACAGGTGTGCACCTGGTCTCAAACTCCTGGGCTCAAGCAATCTTCCTACTTCAGCCTTCCAAAGTGCATGAGCCACCCTGTCCAGCTAATTTTAAAATTTTTTATAGAGATGGGATCTTGCTATGTTGACCAGGCTGGTCTCAAACTCCTAGGTTCAAGCAATCCTCCTACTTTGACTTCCCAAAGTGTGTGAGCCATCCTGTCCAGCAATTTTTTATGGAGATGGGGTCTTGCTATGTTGCCCAGGCTGGTCTTGAACTTCTGGGCGCAAGCAATCCTCCTGCCTCAGACTCCTAAAGTGTTGAGATTACGTGTGTGAACCACCCTGCCTGGCTAATTTTTAATTTTTTTTTTTTGTGGAGATGGTATCTTGTTATGTAGCCCAGGCTGGTCTTGAACTCCTGGGCTCAAGTGATCCTCCTGCCTCAGCCTCCCAAAGTGCTGGGATTACAGGTGTGAACCACCCACCCACCATCACCACGAAGAGCTTCATAACTGAATGCTCTAAGGATGGGTGAAGCTACCTGGGAAGGAAGTGGGCTCACTGTTGCTGGGAGCAATCAAGATGTGAATGACACTTAAGAGATCCTAGGAGGGAATTCCTGCATTGTCTGAATGGCTAGGAGGGACAACTTTGAAGGCTGTAATTCTTTTTGCAGGGCTGTAATCTGTATCAGACAGTGAAGTCTCAAAAAGAAAGATCTATATCCCATTCGTTTTGCCCACCACACTGGGCTCAGTGTGATGCAGGACTCAAAGTAGCCACTCAGTAAATGCTCATGGAAAAATAGAGCCTGGTTTCCCTGTCATCATAGTCATCTCGCTGGAGGCCACTGTTTGTGACGATCTCTGGGAAGGGGGGACAGTGGGACAGTGGTAGCGAGGTCTGGGATTCCCAGAATGTGGGATTACCCACTCCATGTACTTTTATACCACGACGTGCTTTTACACAGAAATACATTATTTTAGTTTTTTTTTTTTTTTTGAGTTGGAGTCTCACTCTGTCACCCAGACTGGAGTGCAGTGGCCGCTCCCGGCCACCGCAGCCTCGACCTGCTGGGCTCCAGCGATCCTTCCGCCTCAGCTTTCCAAGTAGCTGGAACTACAGGCGCGCGCTACCACGCCCGGCAGATTTTTTGATTTATTGTAGAGATGAGGTCTCGCTGCCCAGGCGGGTCTCGAATCCGCGGGCTCAGGCAATCCACTCACCTCAGCCTCCCAAAGGCGCGGGATTACAGGCTGAGCCACCGAGCCCAGCTAGTTTTTTTTTTTTAATTGGCATCTCACTCTGTCCCCCAGGCCAGAGTGCAGTGGCATGATCATGGCCACCGCATTCTCGACCTGTGGGGCTTAGGGGATGCTTCTGCCTTGGTTGTCCAAAGTGCTAGGGTTACAGGCATGAGGCATCTCATCTGGCTACAAAAAGGTTTTAAGGAGAGAAAAAGTATCTCACATCTCACTCTGTAGCCCAGGCTGGAGTGCAGGGGCACACTCACAGTCACCACAGCCTCTACCTGCTGGGTTCAGGTGATCCTTCCATTTCAGCCTCCCAAGTAGCTGAAACTACAGGCATGTGCCTGTACATTTTTTGATAATTTTTTTTATTTATTGTAGAGACGAGGTCTTCCCAAGTTTCCTAGGCTGGTCTCAAACCCCTGGGCTCAAGCGATCCTCCTGCCTTGGCCTCCCAAAGTGCTAGGATGACGTGTGAGCCACTGTGCCCAGCCTTTAGTTTGTTTTTCAGTACTAAAACTAACAGGCGAATACAAGCCTATAAAAAAAACACACAGAAAAGAATGGCAATCAATGAAAAGAGAAATTCTTCCTCTCCCGCAGACATTTGTCCCCATGTAGCTTTTGCTATTTTTAGGCTTTCTGCTGGTTATTGACAGTATTCTAGGTAATATGCTCATTCAACCCAGTTCTAGCCTCGTCATTTCTAGATAACAAATATTGGTTTTCCTGCGGTGAAAAATGAACATTTTAGCTCCGTGGTGGCCGTGCACCTTTCTTTCAGCATCCCGGGATGTATTAAGTGCATTTTTATTTTAGATTCTTCTGGTGCTCACGTTTACAACTTTAATAACTTAAACCTCTCTTTCCCCCTCTGCTCAGCTTAGGCATGAGTCTTGGACGCCCACGGCACTTGATGAGGAAACTGGTCCCTTTGTGCTTTTCTCCATCTTTCCTTGAAATCCTCCTTCCCTGTGCCCTTCCCACTACCCCACACACCCCTGACCACAGCCTGTTACCCTGTTACTTTAAGTCATCAAGGTTTATAAAATTCATCTCATTCACAGCTGTGCCGGGTCTTCTGGGCTTGGACCATGGCGGATACTACCAGGGAAAAGCAGTAAGAGCACTTGTACCATCGGGATCTCCTGGGTGTGAGGTCCCTGGCCCGTCTTCCTGCCTCAGCCATGAGCCTTATGAGGACAGGGCCCGCTTCCATCCTGGTCATTCCCCTGTGTCTGGCACTGATAGCTTTTCCGGAAGTATCTGCAGCAGAGTGATAGAAGTGGTTTTGAGGCGTCGAGAGACCCTATTAGGGAGACCACGTAAAGTTGCTCACCGTCGGCCATTATGACCTACAAAATCAATTTCATTTGATTCAGTTTCATGTCGGTGAAGCCTGGAGCACAGACATTGGCCCCTGGGAGGTTCACACTAAATGCTAACACTCCTTCTTCTCACTTCTCCATTTGACTGTGAATTCCATCTGGGGCTTTCGGACTGGTTTTGACATAAATACACTGGCCTTGGAGAGCTGTGAGGATCTGACAGTCTTCCTCCCAACAAGTGGCAGAGCCAGCACGTGCACTGCTCGCAGAAATGACTTTGGGGCGGGAGCATCCTCCTTGCCCATGCTAGGGTGGGAGGGTGGGAACGTCCTCTTTGCATATTCTAGCACATGGCAGGGAGGGTGGGGGGAGCAAGACTTCACAGAGCACCTGCTCCTTGCAGACCAGGCCTTGGTGGCTCCTGGGACCGTCCAAGCTCATGGTTAAAGCAACCGGGGCTGTGAGCCTTGTTTGCTCCCACACAGAAAGAAAATGATAGATGCTCCGAGAAGCTCTGAGGGACTCCAGGCAGTTCCCTGCTTCCGCTCAGAGGGGATGCCACATGGGAGGAGACCCCACGTGGTTAGTGATCTCTTCACTGGGTAGTGGGCGATTTTGCCAGAGATGGAGATGCTTGGAGAGACGGGCAGAGAGAGCAACCCGAGCCCAGGGCTCCATCTCTCTTCCTTGGAGACAGCAGGGAGGAGATGAGAACCAGGAGCGAGCAGGCTGCGCAGGATGGTGACGGAGGTGGGGAGGGTTCGGGGGGACCAGCTAGGGTCTCTCAGTGCTACCTCTGGGATATGCTCTGAGTTCTCCATGCGCCCCGATCTGATCTCGAAGCAAGGCTGGGGTCCAGAGCCAAGGCCACTGCCAGGCTACCCTGGGCGTTGCTGGAGGAGCCCTGGGGAACTGTTGGCAAGGAATGAACAGCTCTCCCAGTCATACCTGTGTGCACGCCTCCACCCCTCCTTGGAATGTGCATGTTTGTGTGTGGGATAAAAAGAATGTGCATGTTTGTGTGTGTATGTGTGTGTGTGTGTGTGTGTGTGTGTGTACGCGCATGCGCGCGCGCGCGCGCGCGCGCGCGCGGGAGAGAGAGAGAGAGAGAGAGAGGAGAGAGAGAGAGAGAGAGCGAGAGAGAGAGAGAGAGAGAGAAAGAGAAGGAGAGAGAGACTGATGAGGCTGACGTAAGGAATTGTCTCATGCAATCACGCAATTGTGGATCTTAGTAAGTCCAGAATCTGCAAGGTGGATCTGCAGGCTGGAGCCCAGGGAAGAATTGCATTTCGGGTTCAAAGGTCACCTGCTGGTGGGATTCCTTCTTGCTTGAAGCCCTCGGAGCAGCTGCAGCAACCGCATTTGTCCTCCCTGCTAGGAGCCCCAGCTGCAGGTTTGTTTCCTTTGAACAAAACCTCAGAGAGATGCCCACAACTCCCCCTGTGAAGAGGAACCTTCCATTTCTGCGCTACGTAGGTAGTGATCCTAGCATTGAGGTGTGAAAACAGACCCACGTGTGCCCTCCTGGCCAGAAGTTAGCAAAGCCAGTCCCAGTTACAGTTCCCTGACAACTCGCTGGGCTCAACCAAGGATGATCATGATGCAAACTCAGACACAAAGGTTCTCCTGATTTCTGGGCAGGCTGGAGGCTGCTCAAGGGGCCGGTGAAGGTGCAGCCCCAATGGCTGCCGGGTTGTCTCAGTGACAAGTGACAGAAGACCTGACCCAGGAGATCCAGCTGGGACGGTGTTGATAGGCTCAAGGACCAAGCTTGGTCTTCAGTCAGAGAAGGATCTGAGTACCCAGATGCTGTCGCCTGGATCTGGCTGGGCTCTGTGTGTCCACTCTCCCCTGGACTCAACTGGGCCCTGTGTCTACTGTCCCCTGGGCCCAAATGGCTTCCCCATGTCCACCCCCTGCTATGGCAGCAGCTCCACCCCAGGCTCCATTCAGGGATCAGCAGCTCCGGGGGCCCTGACGGTTCCAACTGACCCCAAGCTCTAGCCTCACACTCTCAGGTTCAAGTCCAGGGACAAGAGCAGATCCCATGAACGCCGCGGGAGTCACCCCAAGGGCCCCCTTAGTCCCTCCTGTCACTGAATCCGTCGCTGTCCAGGGCTGGGTGGTGGGGGCTGGGTCAAGCCTCCATCATGTGCCTCTCTAAGGGCCTGGGGTTTAGGGTCAGATCATCCCAGACACACAGATTGAGGGGTTGGTGAGGTCTCGAATGACAATCATTTGTCAGACAGGAGGGGATGTGGATGCTGGAGGATGCTACAAGGTGACGTCCCTCCATGAAGGACACGTGTAGGACAGTCCAGCGCACGGTCAAGGAATCTTGAAGGAGTCGAATTGTCGGTGAGGAGGGTTTCATGAATTCTGGGTTTTGTGGAGAGCTTTAGCTGACCTGGGCTTAAACCCATGGAGGTGCTCCTGTGTAGGGTGACCCCACAGTGTGTCTCCATCATGGAACGAGTGAGTTGGGCAGCCCCAGCTGCTGTGGAAAAGGTCATAGGGGTGTGGACTTCAGGGCCTGACCGTCCAGGACGAGGACGCCTTTCCCACCCAGGGTGGGCTCAGCTCGAAGCCTCAGAAGCCCAGGGTGTTGGCTTCACCATGTGCAGTTTGCCGCATTCCAGGCAATGGACAGGTCCCGGGAGGGGTCAGGGCAGGTGCAGGGGCCACAGGATGTCACCTGGGCCCGGCCCCTTCCGTGTCAGCTGTGCCTTCGGTCTCCTGTCTCCCGTGGTGTCAGGTGCTGCCACTCCTTGGCCTCCTGTCCGCCTCCAGCCAGGAGAGGAGGAAGGAGGTGGTGTGAGGAGGAGGTGGCTTCAACAGGAAACCCACTCTCACAGAATCCCCAGCCACCTGCCTCCCCCATTGGCTAGACCTGTGTCTCGAGGTTCAGTGGCAGAGGTTGGACCCCGTCTAGGGGGTGCATGGCCATCAGGCCCCGGACGCGGAAAGGACATGTGGGCAGACATCTGGCGTGTCTGGCACGGTCCAGCCAACTGGCTAAGGAGACTTGTGTGTGTGCAGCTCTTTTCAATCAAAGGTCCGAATCCACGTCTTCCTAAACACAGATTCCTGCTTTGAGTAATGAAGGCGCCAAACCGCCGTGCTTCTGCCTGCACATATCCACCTGGACTCCTGGTTACACCACGTGACGCCCGCAAAGCTCAATCCAGAAAAATTCCCCCAGTCTCGCCCTCCTGGGGCGCAGAGCCCACTGTCCGCAGCACCTGCATCGGCTGTTTTTCTGAGCCTCCGTTGGCCACCCCAGCCCGCGTCCTCGGCCCCACAGCCTCAGCTGTCCTTTGTCTGCACAGGCTGAGGGGCCCGCCATTGTCCTCCGGGAGCGCAGCCTGACCGCGGTCCCAGAGATCACTCCTGTCTCTTTAAGACGCCACAGAGGACCCTTATTTCTGCTTGAAGATTCCCTGGTCTTCCCACGTGGGCTGGTGATAGGACAGAGACGCTGTGCTCGGCCCGCATAGAATCGTGTTAGCCTCAACTTGTGTAAAGAGCAAGATGGTGGCTTCAGACAGAGTGGACACAAAAATCCCTCCATCATTCGGGATGACCAGAGGCTGCAGGAAGGGACCATCTGCAGAAGGCGTCGTCCATGTCAGCCCAGAGCTTGGCCCGTGCCTGCTTGTTCGTGCCCGTTACATGGGGAGGCGTCAGAACGACAGGGTGGCATGCCTTCTGGAATATTATGCAGCACTTCCTCAAGGAAACTGCAATCTTGAAAGATAAACTGAGCATAACTAAACCATTACATGGGATTTTCCACCAGGAGAATCTCGTGACCCGCCAGCACCAGCATCGCATTCCCCAGGTGTCGGGGTCTGCGGCTCCTCTCGGCTCTCCATGTTTTACAGCAGGTCCCAGCTCTGGTGCGGAAGTCTCCTAACATTGCTGCGATGCGTTTGGCACCTCCGACAAACTTAAAAACAATAGCCCGTGTTCAGGTTTCCCCAGTTGTGTCCTCACTGTCTTGCTCCCATTGCCTGTTGAGACTCAGGACTCACCGAGGGCCCCTGGGCGCGCCATCGCCAGCATCTCTGGTGGACAGCAGCCGCTCGCCTCCATCCCACGTGCTGCGGCTCGTTGAGTTTCCAGGAGCAGTTGCCCTTGGGGAGCCCCACAGTCGGGATTTGTCCGTCCGCTGCCTCATGGCATCACATTTTAATTCCCTCCCCTGGAAGGACACTGGATGCCACTGGACAACCTAGGGAAGGTGTGTCGGTTTCAACGAACCCGGCCTGGGATTTAGAACTCACAGGAGCAGCTTCAAGCAATCGCGTCAGCGAGTGAGGTGTGTGTTTTAAGACGATTTCCTGGCTCGTTGTTGAACGAGCAAAGCACGTGTGTGTCCCCAGCCGCACCCCCCATTCCCGAGCGGCTCTGCTCTGGGCCGAGTCACTCCCTCAGCTGCCTGGCCTCTCCCTGGCGAGATGTGAGTCAGAACACGCAGTCCCAGCACCAAGGTCGAGTTCTCAGCCTGTGAAGAAACCCCAGCTGGCGAGATGGAATGAATGAAGGACGGATGAAGGGCCCGGTCTACACGAGCACATGCATGGGGCCAACCCAAGGGCACGTCATTTGGGCCTCAGTTCTGTCCTGGGTCATGAGTGTGAGTCTGGGAGGGTTAGGGTCCACTCCTTATAATTACAGAAGGACCGGGACCCCGTGGCTGGGCTCTGCCACGGGCACTGCCTCATTCAACGCTGGGGGCAGCCCACGATGGCTCCCGATTCCCTGTCACATACCAGGACCCTGAGGCTCAGGGAGACACCTCTGTGCAAGGTCTCGCCTCCTGTAGTCCTGGTCAGCCTGGACCCTCCTTCTGCTCTAGCTCCATCCTCTGTCCCCTCCTAGAGGCCAGGCCAGGACCGGCCATTCACACAATCTACCATGTTGGCTCCCCCCATGTGACCTCCTCCAGTCCTTCCCACTGCTCCTCGTGTGAACCCCAGGGGTGCGCCTTGGTCCTGGAGGCTCTGCCTGGTCCCCATCCCTGCCCCTTCCTGTGTCCCTGCAACCCACCCGCCCACCTCCCTGACTTCCTCTCTGTTCCTAGTATTTGTCCTGCCTCCGGGCCTTTGCACATGCTGTGCCCTAGGCCTTGGATGCTCTCCTGATGGCCTCTGTCTGGTCGGGATCTTCTCAGTGTTCAATTTGAGCTCAGAGGTCACTGCTTCAGAAAGGCCGTCTTGCCCGCCCGGTCTAACGTGGACTTAATTCCCCTTGTTCTTCCAGTTCCCAGTTTAACTCCTGGAGAGCATCTCAACCGCTTTATGAATCTTGTTTTTCATTTCTTTGTATATTGTGTCACCTTTACTAGAATGTTCACCCTCCAAGGACAAGGACCAGGCCTGTCCTGGTCAAGGCTACAATCCAGGGCTTAGGACAGAGCCTGGCACAATATATGCTCAGACAATAAACAGAGGAAGTAAAGTGAAGTCTGTCTGAGAGGAAGGCCTCCCTCGCCTGCAGGGTGAATCTGCACCCTTGGCTGTTTGGATCTCTTTTGTTGTTAAATTACTAAGGGCCTTGACCGGTCCCCCCCCACCTCTGTCTCTGTGGCCTTTCTTGCCCACCTGTCCACCTGAGGAGCTGTTTCTAAGACCAAGGGCAGCAAGGAAGTCTTTCTTCCAGCCTCACCACAAATTAGACCAAATAAAGCTTTTTCTCCTGCCTTGTGTCAGTTGCCCAGGGCTGCCTTAACAAATTAGCACAAAATTGCTGCCTTCAAGCAAGAGAAATGTAGTCTGTCACACTTGTGGAGGCTGGACGTCAGAAGTCCCAGGGCCACGCCAACTCCAGGGCTCTGGGAAGAATCCAGCTTCCTGAACTCGTAGCCACATCACTCCTATCGCTGCAGCATCTTCCTGTCACCTCCTCTGCATGTCTGTGTCATCTTCCTCTGTCCCTCTCTTACAAGGACACTTGGGATGCATGGAGGGCCCACCTGGATGATCTGGTCATCTCTCCATGTCAAAATCCTCAACTTGATGCCATCTGCAAAGACCCTCTTGACAGGTGAGGTCGCATTTACAGATTCCAGGGATGAGGACTTGACCAGCCATGACAAGCCTATGCCTCTTACCTGTCCTTCCTGGCAGCTGGGCCCATTGGCTGCTTATTCCATGAGACTTGACATCATGTTCATTCTGTTTCTGATCCCTAGGTACCTCAGTGCCGGAGAGAAAGGGAACCGTTGCAAAAAGGAGTCATTTCTCTTAATTACCTTTGTACCCAGAGCACGCTCTGGGCAGGGAGCAGAGGGACCCGGGGTGTTGATGAAAGAGGAGCCATCCGTCATGCTGGCCCTGCCGCCAGCTCCGAGCTGTCTTCCACAGACCTTTCACTGCTCTCCTCCATGACATTTAATCAATGGCCTTTCAGGGAGTTCTGAGGGATGCTGTCTCTTGTGAGATGAGGATCCACCTGCAGTGGCCCCTGGAAGGAATGTTCCAGAAGGGAGTGGTCCCAGGTTCTCCCTTGGCTGGGTGGGAGGAGGTCCCAGGAGATGCTTTGGCCCCTGGGGCAGGCCTTGGGGCTTTCCGAAACTCCAAGGATACAGCAACACTGTGGAATGTGCCGCAGACCGGGCTCCTCCAGGCTCGGCCCCCGTGGGCTGGGTGGAAGAGATGCCAGAGCCCTTTGCTCCCTCTTGAGACCCAGTTCCCCCGACCATTCACGTCGTTGGCCGAGGAGACCCAGGACCAAGTTCTCTTCCTCCCAACTCAGCTTCCAGCTCTGAGGCCACGGGGATCCCTCTCAGGGACCCCTCATCCGTCCCTCCCACCCCTGCTCCCTGGGTCTTTGTCCCATCCTCTCCCTGCTGTCTTCCCCCACAGCACAGCCATCCTTGAGGTGCTCAGTTTCTTACTCATGTCCTTGTGAATTCTAGAACACGGGCTCTGGGCAGTGAGATCTTTATCCGCAGATTATTCTTCTCTCACATATAATAGGCAATGGCTCTGGGGAGGGGAAGCCCTATGTGTGCCTGTGGTAGGTCGTAGGAGTGACAGGCACCTATGTGGAGGGCAGCACGGTGGGCTCTGTCGGCTCTCGTCCTGTAATAGGCTGGGCTCGGTCAGTCCTTGCTGACCAGGGATAGCAAAAGGTGAGGGACCTAAGACCCAGGCCCCCCAGGGCTGGGAGGCTCCTGTTCTGAGGTGGTTATGAAGCATCAGAGCAGGGAGGTGTGGCTGACACCTCTACCTGGTGGCATCCTTCCTTGCAGCTCTATGCCATGACTCGGTGGGGACTCTGTGTCTCCATTGCCGCCTAGCAGATGCAGACAGGTGGACAGTTTGCCCTCTTAATTTACAACATGATTAGAGGAGATGGTCAACACTCCCTGACTTTAAAGAAATATGCATATGATTTTCCCTCTCCTTTTTTTTCCTTTTCCTATTATTTGTTTGTGTATTTGTTTTTCCCCCAGTAGGAAAGCTCTGTGTAGAAGGATGCTCACTAAAATGCTATTTCCTGTTGCTGGGTGGGGTGTGACACAACGCTTGTGAGTTCTTTGAGTCATTACTGAAAAGAATTTCAGAGTGGCCGATATAGTTTTAAAACAGAGTTTATGAGAGAGAGAGAGAGAGAGAGAGAGGTGCTAGGAGGCACCTGTGGGGAGAAAGACCACACTTTTGCTTTTGACAAAAGGGCTGATACATTTTCACAATAATTATCATACTAAAGAGGGTGGGTTACAGGCATTTCCTGGGAGAGATTATCATCTCTCCATCTCTGTTGTGTGTGCTAAGGGGTGGCCTTTTCTGGGAACATGCATTTTACCTTTGACAGGAGACTTGATGATTATGCTAATTAATGAGCTAAAAGGTGGTCCAATCATCATTTCTACACCTTTGTCTAGCTAGGGAGTGGACTCAGGACTTTATCTTCAACAGGAAACGTGATCGATTTTTAGTGATTATTGTGCTAAACCATGAACTGAAAGGTGGGGCTGTACCATTTCTACACCTTGATGGGCTTTTCTTTGATGAGATGTGGGCTGGAAAGTCCACATTCCAGTCTGCAGGGCTGTCTGGCCTACAGGAAAGATGTCTGGATGCCTCCCTATTTTAAAACTAAAAACTGCCTACAAGAAATTTATCAATTTATCTACCCATGTCTAACCCATACTAAAATACCCTGCCTCATTTTCTTTTCTTTTTTTTTCCTTTTTGAGTTTGAGTCTCATTCCATCACCCAGGCTGGAGTACAGTGGCATACTCACGGCCACACCAGTGTCGTCGACCTGCTGGGCTCTGGCGATCCTTCTACCTCAGCCTTCCAAGTAGCTGGAACTACAGGTGTGAGCTACCACGTCTGGCTAATTTTTTAATGTATTGTAGAGACAAGGTCTCATCAAGTTGCCCAGGCTGGTCTTAAGCTCTAGGGCTCAGACAATCCACTCACCTTGGCCTCCCAAAGTGCTGGGGTTACAGCCTGAGCCACCGAGCCTGGCCCCCTGACTCATTTTCTAGCAGCAAAATGCTGGAAACAACCAGATGGGGAAACAGGAGAATAAAGTAAGCCATGATTACCCAGTGGACTACTATGCAGGCAAGTCAAAGAACTTCCCCCAAGTTGTAAAGTAATGTGAATTTATATGAAAACCGTAAGACAGCACAACACACATTTTTGGTCAGTGAGAAATACAGATAATGTGGTGCCTTTGTCAGGGTTCTTTAGAGAAACAGAACCGAAAGGAGATAAACAGATATAAAATAAGGAATCGACTCACATGATTATGGAGGCTGAGAAGTCCTATACTCTGTCAGGTGCAAGCTGGAGGCCGTATTGTTCAAAAGCCTCAGAGCTGGAGAGCCGTCAGAAGGTTCCAGTTCAAGTGGAAGGCCTGAGAACAAGGAGCACCGATGTCCCAGTTCAAGCAGTCAGGCGAAGAGAGAACCCAATTCCAAACCTTTTGGTTCTACCCAGTCATCCCTAATGGCTAGGTGAGGCCCATTCACACTGGGGAGGGTCCTGTTCTATGCTCAGTCTACTCGTTCCAATGCTAACCTTCTCCAGAAACCCCCTGACTGGCACACCAAGGAAATAACGTTTAATCGGCGATCTGGGCACCCCCTGACCTAGTCAAGTCGACACATACACTTAACCATGACACACAGTCAGAAACTACACCAACCTGGAGATGACTCCGAGCCCCTGCCACACCTGAGCAACCAACATGTGCCAAGGCAGAGTTTCTCACACGTGAATGTGCTCACAGACCAGCTGGGCTCTCGTTAAAGTTCAGATTCCTGTTCAGTAGGACCTGGGCGGTCCTGAGATTCTGCATTTTTAACAAGCTTTGGGGATGAATGGGCCTCTGGTTTACAGCCCACACTTCAAGAAGCAAGACCTTAATATATTTGACTTTGAGCCTTCACCATAAGCTTGGTACCAAGAGAAACTGGTTCAGAGAAGGTAAGTGGCCTCCCCAGGCAAGTGGCCTCCCAGGTAAGTGACCTCTCAGGTATGTGGCATTGTTAAGTGAGTGATGTCCTCCAGTGAGTACCCTCCCCAGAATCACATGGGCAGGTTCATGGTAGGGCCAGGATTTGAACACAGATCTCCAATTCCAAAGCTCTCAGTCTCAACTAACATCTGCTATTACTGCAACCACAGTAATGAGGAGGGACCCTGAGAAACTTAGAATAAACTTGATTCACATTTTGCCTCAGCATAGCCATTTTTGCTTAGATTGACATGCTTTGAATCAGCACAGGTTAGACATAGATAAATTTCCAATGGCAGGCTTTAGGAAGCGTTCAGACATTTTACTGCAGGCCAAGCTGGCAGACTACCCCACCCCCTCGGCAGATACAAGACAAGGACAGCCCACTCTTACAATTTATAGTTTAGTGTAATAATCTCTAGGAGACTTTCAGGTTCCTTGTCAAAGGCGGAAGTTCAGAGATCACCCCTTAGCTGGCTGAAGTCATAGCAATGATAATAATTACCTTTTTTTTGCTAAAGAGCTTGTGGATTGGAAACATCTGACAGGTGTCTTGCAGGAAAAACCCCTCCCCTTATCTTCTCCCATCTATCCCACCACCACAGTAGCAATCGTGTGACTAACCCAACCATCTGTCTGCTGTCCATCACCTGACATCAGTACCCGTGCTTACCTGCCCCTTCGTGATGATGTGGAGCTGACCACCACTGAATCACCTTAATTACCTTCCCTCATCAAAGGGAAGGGTTAAAAGGACTCAACCACAAGCAACCAGCAGTTATTGCCTTGCCAAGTTATGGTTATGGCCATGTGTTCTTTGAGCTATGGCCAGGCCATGTCTTCTTGAGCTTTGGCCCCTCCCCTACCTGGGGGAGGCGAATCTCCTCTTTCTCTCTCTTTCTCGTTCTTTCTAATTTAGTTTTTAAATAAGCTATATTTTCTAATCTAACTGCTGTACAATTCTTTGCATCTTTCTCTTGGCACTGGATCACACACCATCCACCCACACCTCCAGTGGGCCTGATCTAATACTCTGGAGTTCCCGCTGGGAGTGTGACCCTAACATTTTTAGATGTTCCACTGAGACGTGACTTAACAATTGTCTTATCGGGTAAAAACGGGCCGTAAGATGACTTCTCCCAGCCTCTAGGCTATAAAAGTTGCTCTTGTATTAAACTACTCCAAACAGATCGAGAGAAGTAAGTGAATGTGAAAGTCGCCTTGGAAGGACAGTGAATGCCGAGCGTCTGTCACATATGTTCTTACTGTCAACAGCTCAGCGCAAACCAAAAAGAATGTTACACTGCAATAGCCTCAACTGCAGTCATTTTTACCATAAAAATTCAACACAGAATCTTTACTGTAAGAGCGACACAGACTTGAAAATGTGCCATCACTTTGGTGAACATTTTCAATCAGATGAGACTCTGAGGAAAAGGATTTTCACCTGGACAGAGCCACCATCTCTGTCTGGCTCCTGCTTTCTTCACCTTGAACGTGACCATGCATGGAAAAGCCCCAATTTAGGATGCATCTCTCATGGTCACACCTAAGGTAACCAGGAGAATATGAGTCAGTGCATGTGTCCTTGTCTTTGGAGAAATTAGGAGAGAATAAATGATTGAAATAAATAACAACTATGAAAATAAGACCCCAGCATAGTCAGAGTTCAGAGGGAGTGAGGGCAGAGTGAAATATATATTAAGAATCTACATTCCATTTATGCTGTTTTAAGAATTTTTTTATCTTAAGGTAAAATAAGATAAGGTTTATTTGGGTTTAAATCTAAACCCGAGAAAAGGTATCAGATACAAAAAAGGTCTTCATCCATTTAATTTGTCAAAGAAAAGTACAAATACCAGCTTATATCCATGTACTTGAGGAAGAGGGGTTTGCTCACTGGGTGGTCTGCAGCTGCAGGTGTGTGCCACTGCACTGTGGGTATGCAGACACAAGTTTTGCGTTGACATGTCATAGGTGGTCTCTTATGTTAACCTAGAAACGAACAGCTGGGGGTAGAAAGCCCAGCCCTGCCCCACTCCCTGTGATCTGGGAGGGTCTCATGGATTACCCCTTAGGGTCTTTCGTCTGACTCCAAAATTTAGCTGTGAAGAACCAGGTGGGTTTTGAGAAGGTATGTATTGCACACAATGAGCCAGCCAGGACAGGCCTTGGTTTAATAATTTACCACTTACTATCGTGTGACACAAGGGTTGGAATCAGACAGATGGCTCTGGCAGCAGGGAACAGAGAACTCATGCAAATAGGCATGGGCAATAAGGGATTTACGGGCTCAAGCCTTCAGAAGTCCTAGAGATAAAAGGCAACAGGAATGATTGGTTCAGGTTGTGGCTCCACTTCCTGGAAGTTTTCCTGTTCTTTCCTCTCTCGTGGTCAGTGATTCAGACTGCCTTTTCTCATTGTAGCAGGAGAAGACTGCAGTGGTTCTGAGAGCTGCTTCCCACCCACCCTGTCCTGAGGGACACTGGTCCAAAGAGCCAGGCAGCCCAGGTATCATCTTACCTCTCAATGGCCCACCTGACCTTGTGCCCATCCTGGAACCAATCAAAGTTGGAGAGCGGGAACAGCTGACTGGATCAAGCCAATCACGGCCCACTCCCGGGTTGGGAACGGGGTCAATCCCTCGGGACAAGGGGACTGGGAGATTCAAGCTCAGGTGAAGAAGTGCCTGGCAAATCCTTGCTTGAGATCCTCTGACAGGGGCCCATGGTACGGAGGAAGCCATTCAGTTTCTTTTCAGCAAAAGGAGAATTATCATAATCCTCTCCTTTCAACCTTGCTGCATTTCATAAGGATCAAATGAGGCCATGAGGTGTACAGCTTTGGAATTGGCAAAGCCTGGAATAACTGTTAGTGGGAGAGGCAGGCTTGCAGTTACTGTCATTAATGCACCAAAATGTGTTTACTGTGAAGTTGGTTCTTTCAGGATGAAAGAGCGCCTGGTGTCAAATATCTCAATCAAGGAGACTCAAAATCCTATTTCTTTATTGTGAAATTGGCATTGCATGAAATTGATTTTTAATTAAAATTAATTTTCATTACACAAGTAATACATGAGTGTATTCACTGTAAGAAACCAAGACGTTCAAGACACGCTCAAGCACCCACGGGTCCCACCAGGCCACCACTCACTCCCACATAATCCCTGCTGGGTTGGGTGTGAGCTCTCTCAAGCCCCCACTGGTCCCCCCAGGCCACCATCTGCCCTCACATAATCCCTGTTGGGTTGGGTGTGAGCTCTCTCAGGGGCTCTTTCCCTGCAGTCCTCTATGGTCACTCAGAAAAGATGTATGAATGTTAACTCACTCAACAAGTGCCAGACATGGCCTCCGTGGAGTCCGCATGTGCTGGAGGCAGATGATAAAGAAAATACAGAGCAGAGTAAGAAATGGAACTGGCGGGGGCAAGGAAGGCCTCTGAGAGGAGGTGGTGTTTGAGCAGGAGGGGGTTGTGAGGCCACCTGGAGGCCTGTTCAGCCAAGGGGACAGCAGGAGAGGCCTGAAGTGCGACCTTCTGCATTTCTGGGGAGGTAGCTGATGGGCGGTGTTGGGGAAATGGTGGGAGGGGTTGGAGGGCAGGAGGTGGAGTGATCAGGGAGCAACCAGGCAGGGCCAGGCCCACAGCTCCTGGGCTGGGGTGGGCTCCAAAGGCTTCTGGATGATTTACATATTCATATGGGGAAACTAACGCATCTCATGTGCTCTATCATATTCTCGTGAGGGGATTTAAATACACACATGTATGTTTATGTATGTATATTACACGTTGCTTCCACCCCCCCTGCCGCCCCTCCCCTCTGTGTTTTGCCTTTTCACATAGGGCATCCTTGGGCCCTGTCCTGCCCATGCAGGAGGCTCTGACTCCCTCCTCTCTGGGCCCAGGCTCCTCAGAAGACCCTGCCAGGGCTGTCTCCGCCCCCTTGTTGATGGGTGTTTCTGTGGGTCCCAATTTTCTGCCATCACACATAGCCCTTCAGGTATGTGTCTCCTCCAGGGCCCAGGCTGAGAGGCAGCAGTGCTGACCTTGCTCCCCGGCATCTGGAATCCTCCTCGATGCTGTGACACTCTCCTTAGAAAGGGACATCTGGCCTGGGAGCCTACCCTGGGGCGCGTGACAGTGGGGACCCAGCAGACTCCATCTCAGGCTGGAGTCTCTCTGCTATTAACTGGGTTGTGAATGACCCTGAGGGCCAGGCCGAAGTCAGGTGCAATGGCAGTCCCACTGGACTGAGGATTCTTCCCACGATTCCCATCTGGGCCACTGGGTGTGACTTTCTGACAGGAGGCAGGATGCGTCCTCTCTGCAGAGCGGTGGCAGCTGACCTGAGCTGGCCACCATCTCATGTGCCCTACATTTACAAGCTTATTTCATCCTCACGCCAACTCATGAGATATGGCACTGGTGACAAGCTCCCCCTGTTACAGATGGGGAAACAGAGGCAGAGCAGGTCAAGTCATTTGCTCAGTGGACAGAGCAGAGACCTGAGCTTGGGCAGTCTAGCTTCAGAGACCACGTTCTCCACCCTTCGGCCATGTGGGCCCGTCCCCTGTTAAATCAGAACAGGAGGCAGGACTTACACATCAGCAAGCTGTGCGTGGTCAACACACACATGTGTGCATACACTCACACACACACTCACACACTTTCTCGCACACACACACACGTGATCAGCTGGCATATCTGTCAGATCCGTGAAAGCCTCATGATTCCCCCTTCAAATTCCCAGCAGCCCCTGAAGTGCATCAAGAATTAACCTGCCCGACAAATCCTTCCCAGACCTAGCTTAACCTCACGTGCAGTACTCAACTCTCCTTCAGGGCTGGCCATGGACACCTGCAGACAGGACTGACCAGGTCCTCAGAAGGGGCTGGGCACTCCTACCTTCCCACCATGCTCAGAGTTCTACCTGGGGGAGGTGGACGGTCACTTCCCAATGTGAGTCCAGAATGTGGGGAGGCCTGAACCTGCTGTTTCTTTCTGAGGGAACACAGTCACAGTCTTACATCTCCTGGACACGTGGTGGTGGGGGCAGGACTGAGCGTCCCCTGTGCCCCTTTCCACGCTGGAGTCGGGGCTGCCTCTGAGGTCCCCAGCACCACCTGCACTGTTCCCAGGTGCCATCGCCCACAGGACTCCCAGCAACTCAGGGCTGTACCCGGGCAGCTCGTACCTCCTCGGGGCTGAGGGTCCCCTGATGGTGTCAGGAAGGCACTGCAGCCTCTCAGGTGTGAGGAGAAGGAACCAGAGTCTGACGCGGGGTGTGTCAGGAGCCACTTGCTCTCTTAGGAAGGCAGGGGAACTCTAAGCAGTTACTTCCTCCCCTGAGACTGGGGCCACGTCTACCATAAACCACTCACCCTCTCTGGACTTGGGATGTGAATCGCTCTGCAGGCAGAAACAACCCCCAAAGCCCAGAGTTTTCCAGGAGCTTGCGCTGGGGTGGGATAACCCGTAGAGGGGTGTCACCATGTGCACTCCTGTCCCTGGGTTCCCATGACACACCCTTTGATCGGGCATCTCAGAGGGAGGGGCTTTGCCCACCTCCTTCACTGCCGGGGCCACGCCTAGAACTCAGACCCAGAGCAGGTGCCAGGAGGTGTCTGTTGAGTGATGACTGAGCCCACTTGCCCCAACTACACTGGGTGGGGTCCTCAGGGAGGGAGGACGCTGGGGCTGAAATGGGAGAGTTCCTGCCTGGACAGGTCTCCTCTGCATAGAAAGAGGACAGTCACTCAGGAAAACTGTCAGGGTCTACCTGAGCTGAAAGTGAGACTGCCTGGGGGCGGAGCCTGGCCAGGGGTGAGGCCAGGCCAGGGGCAGGAGCAGGCTGGGGGTGTGGCCAGGCTGGAGGTGTGGCCCTTGAGAAGGCTGTACCATAGGGGGGGCGGGGTCAGGTTGGGTAAGGCCAAGGCAGGGCGTGGCCTAGAGGGGGCGTGGTCAGAAAGGTGATTGGTCAGGGGGCGGGGCTGACGTGGGGGCGAGACCTTGCTGTAGACTGGGGAAGGGCTGAGCCCACCTGAAGGATGTGCTTGGCCGTGGCCTCCGCAGGTATCTCCCTTTCCCACCGCTGTTGCTTCGGTTTCTCATTTCCCACCACATCTGCTAACATTTTCCTCTACAGCCTTAGCCGTCACGCCAACACGTTGCTTCGAAATTCACCACTGAAAAAGGCACCGCTTTGGAGAAATTGGCCCCTAGCCTTGTCTGCTTGCCTCTTAGACTATGGAAATTACTGGAACGGAAGAATTTGGCTCAATGTCTTTAGCGTAGAAAAAGCCAGCACCCAGAGTTGAGAAGAGAAGTATTGCCTCCTCTAGCAGAGGGGAGTGCAATCCCCTGTGGACAGGCCTGTCACGGGACTCTCAAAGTGTTCTAGTCCAGAGGCTTTCACACATTTTGGAGAACGACCTACAATAAAGAAATACGTTTTACCATGGACTCCAGCACACACACACACACACACACACACACACACGCATACATAAATCACAATATAATTTTTACAAGATAGCCTATATCCTTACCCTATATGATACCTACTGATATTTCCCTATCTATTTTATGCTATCAAGTGTTGGCTGCAACTCATCAAATTAGTTTCAGGACCCACTTCTAGGTCACAAAGAGCAACTAGACTCTAGGCTGAATTCCTAGTTACTGTATGACCGCCTTTGTGAACATCCTACGACTTCTCTCTGCTTCCTCCTCCGTCCTCCAAGTGCCTGCAATCACGATTGCTGCAGGTGAGGTGACATCATCGCCATCACAGTCAAAGCAAATCTCTCTCTTTATAGACATACGAATGTCTGGAGGAGTCAATTGATTTGCCTAAGTGATAACACATCCCCGTGCAGCAAACACACATTTTCAATACCAAGGATTTCTATGACTCACTGATATCAACGTGTCATAGGATGCAAGAATGTTGACTCGTGTTTATAAGCTTGATTATGTGTGGCTAACCACCCATCTTCATGGTGGACAGCAGGAATCCTAAAGCGTTCTTAGCCCAGTCAGTCCTGCAGGAAGCAGATCATCAGACCAGCACAGTCCAAGGGGAGACACGCTCTTCCTTGGAGGACTGTGACGAAGCTCCTGACTCATGCACTCTCGCCATCAGCAGATCCCCGATCCTCCCCACCTCCAGAAGGGGTGCTTGGCACTCTCAGCTCTTAGCCCAACCCCTGGGAGCCCAGCACCTCCACCTCCCCTCCTTGGCCATTAGTAAGTCCTGCCAGCTCCACCTGTAGGAGATCCGCCCCTTCACCTCCTCCCCGCAACCACCTGGCTCCAGCCTCCCTGCCCCAGCCCTTGCCCTCTGGAGTCAGTTCTCCACATGCAGCTGATGAATCCCATCAGAACTCGAGCCAGACCATGTTCCTTCTCTGCTCAGGACTCTCCAGTGACTCCTGTTTCAGAATACCAACCTAAGTCCTCTCCACGGGCCACCATTCCTCATGACCAGGCTCCCGGTCACCTCCTTGACCCCCACCAGCTGGTCCTCTCTCCTTCCTGGTGAGCTCCGTCTACACTCCTCTTGCCTGCTGTTCCCCACATCTACCATGCATATGCCTGCCTCAAGGCCTTTGTCTTTGCCATACCCTCTGCCTGGAATGCCTTTCCACCCGATGTCTGCGGGGCGCACCTTGTAAGTCTACACAAGCATCCCTTCTCCACCAAGTCTTCCCTGGCCCCTCTGCACACAGGGTAGCCCCCCCGCCGCATTCACTCTCCGACTTCTCCCTGAGCCGTGCTACATCTGCTTAGGCATTTTGTTTATCAAAGTCTCTCTCCCTGCAGCTCTACACAAGCTCACCAAGGCGAACGTTTTGTTTACTGCTGCCCCCTGCCTCATCCTTGGTGCTCTAGAAGTGTATTTCCTAACTACATCTCCAATCTCCTTCCTCTTCCCCTCCCACCCCACTATCTCCTGACCTCTGCTCACCACACTCAATGGTCTGCCTTGACTGTGGACCTAAAGATGGATATTAAACCTGAACGGTAGGACTCGAGTGGTCTGGCCTCACTCCCACCATTTTCGGCCCCAATCCTTCTTTACTCTCATGGGTGCCCTTCGGTCCCTCACACCCACCCTGCCCCCTCCGGCCACAGGGCCTTTGCACATGCAGTTTTCACTCCGTGGATCCCTCTCCTCTCCCTGGCACCCTTCC
The DNA here is from genome assembly GCA_027257055.1 of Cephalopachus bancanus. Classification (NCBI taxonomy): domain Eukaryota; kingdom Metazoa; phylum Chordata; class Mammalia; order Primates; family Tarsiidae; genus Cephalopachus; species Cephalopachus bancanus. The sequence goes on along the minus strand of JAPVLO010000451.1, from coordinate 841,785 downwards.
ATGGTCCTTGCCTTTGCCTAGTTAGTTCCTATGCACCCTTCAGAGCTTGCCTCCTCAGGCAGGCTATCACTTACCTTCCTGTAAAGTTCAGTCTCCCCCATTTTAGACTCTTGTAACTCTCTGTCCTTTTTCTTCCCAGCATTCATGACAGTTTAAACATTCTTTTTGTTTGTGTGATGATTTGCTTAATGTCCGTCTCCTCTACTGGACTTTGAGCTCTGTGATGGGTGGGGCTGCGTCTGTTTTGCTGCCTAGTGAATTTCAAGACCCGCAACTAGGATGGAGCAGGACTCAGAAAACACTTTGGAGTAAATTAAAATATGTAAGAGGATCCCAGAGACCCTGGAGGTGAGAAATGAGACCCAAGACTTTTAATAACTGCTCTGGATAGACATGAGCTGCTCAGAACAGACCTGACCAGCGACCAGAGACTGTCAGCCTAGCACACAGGCCCAGAACACAGGGGACACCAATGTCAGGGCAAGCACAGCATACTCCCTCTGAAAGCCCACCCCTGAGAGGTCAGATTGAGCACATTAGGAATGAACTTTTGAGACCTGTGTTCAAAGTAACCTCAAGGAAGACCTGTCTTGTAATTAAGGACCCCAGGATAGATAGAAAGAAAGAAAACCTTTTATTTTTATTTTTTAAATTATTTGTTTATTTATTTATTTTTTTTAATCAATTTTTTAAAATGATATTGTGGGGTACAGTTAAGGGCTAGGTATACAAATATGCTCCGTTCAGGCACCCTTGTTGATGAGAGGTGTCTCCCCGTCCCCAGACAGATATTTACTACCATTAATCCCAACTCCCTTCCCCTCCCACCCCCATAGTTTCCCACCACTGTCAGTCATTTTCTTATAGTATTACGTTGGATGTTCAAGGTCCACTATATGAGTGAGAACATGTGATACTCAGATCTTTGTTTCTGTGAGAGATCACTCAGTATTATAGACTATAGTTCCATCCAGGTTCCATCCAGTATTATAGACTCTAGTCCCACAATATTATTAAAAAAAATTGATTAAAATAAAATAAAAAAAGAAAGCCTTTTAAGTCAGAACACAGATAGTGGTCAATCTCCAAGCCCAAGTTTCCCAAGTTAAAGAGCAGCCCAGCTTAGGCATTTACTCATCAGTCCTTTACAGAAAGATGAGGTCTGGCGTTTTTCTTGTTGTTGGTTTTCAGATTTCTTTCTTCTTTCCCTATAATCCCTGGAAGGCAAAATTAGGTTATTTATTTTCTTAAGCCCCCAAATCTGATACTAGGAAGACAAAAACCTAAAATCCTCAGGCGAAGTGCAACCTCTATATAGAAAATCTTCCCTAAAGAGCTTTTAGGACAGGCTACCCTCCAATTATTTAAGCGATGTAACATCAAACAGGGCAAGATCTTGGCCAAGGAAAATATATTAGTATTCACAGTGTAGCAGATGTTAGTGTCTTGGCTATTCTAATTTCATCACAACTTTGTCTCCTCTGTAGCCTGAGACGGCAAAGCAGCCGTGCTCGAGAGCTGACTAAGAACATGCAAATGATTCTGCTCTCAATGTCAAATGTGAAAGTTCCTTTTTATAAGATATGACCCTGCCACTCATTGGCTCCATGCAGGCTGTGAAACCCCATGCTCCTCTCAGAGCTCTGGCTCTATCAATACTTGCTCCTTTCCCAGACACTCCCCCAGGTGGGTGCCCAGTGTCCCAAGGCCCTGTATGCTCACAGAGGAAGAAGGGGGTACCCCTCGTGTTCAGCATTGACTCTGCTACTTCCTTAATCCCCAACGCCCATAAAGACAGAAAAAAAAATTCTAGGTCCTGGCATCTTTATCTGGGGAAAAATGTTGAGCAAAGCAGAATCACTAGAGCAGGAGAATAATTTAAAGTCGCTCAAATAATATTCTATTTTTCCTTTTTCACTTCGAGTGAAATAATTTTATCGCAAGCTTCCATCAGAGAGAAATCTATTAGTAAAATGTTAGACTCTGATCGTGGGATCATGCAGATGGGGACTTTAAAACATACACATAGGTGCTTATCCCTAAGCTTAATGTATAGTTTCATTCTGGGAAGTGAGACCGTGGTCAGAGAATCACTGTCTCAGGGGCTGTGATGATGGATCTCACCCGCGGTCAGAATGGAAAGGGAACTTTCCCTGGAAGTTCAAAATATGACACATTTCTGTCCAGCGTACTAGGAAACCCTGACACACAGGCCCAGAACAGGAATTGGTGTGACTTATTAGTCATTTAAAATTTAACATCTTCATGGGAAGTCAACTTACCAGTATTTAAGTTCTTAACATTAATCCGGGTCCAGGTTAGCAAGGAGTTGCAGGCATTTGACCCTGACTTCTAGCAAGAAATGCCAAACTAATAACACACACACACACACACACACACACACACACACACACACACACACACACACACACAGAGAGAGAGAGAGAGAGAGGAAGAGAAAAAGGTTGTTTTTTTTCATATTTATTACATACTTTCAGGCATCACACAGCTGGCCAGGTCCCAGGATTATAAAGAGTAAAAACTCTGTCTCCACTAGAAAGAAACCCAGTTGTCTCTCTTACCCATTTTAGATCCCCAACTCTACTGCAAGCACTTTAATTTTATATGCCCTATAGCACCAAGAAAATAGAAAACGGTTTAAAAATACATTTTTAATGGAAAAGGAAGTCACTGATGAGATTTTTTTCCTTGGGAAATATGCATCGATGGTCTTAAATCTGAAAAAGACTGACTTCTGTAACTTACAATGCTCCCCTCTGACCATGGTGAGGAGGCTGATTGTAAGACAGGCAAGCCAGCTGTTGGCTCATCATTGAACCGGGACTGTTGTCTGAGGAATCCACCCTGAACTCAGGTCGAGAAAGGGATTTACTATAAAGAATTGGCTCTCCCAACACTTTGGGAGGATTGCCTGAGCCCACGGGCTCGAGACTCGCCTGGGCAACTTGGCGAGACCTCATCTCTATAATAAATCAAAAAATTAGCTGGGCGAGGTGGCATGTGCCTGTAGTTTTAGCTACTTGGGAGGCTGAGGTGGAAGGACAGCCAGAGACTCTGACTCAAAAAAGAAAGAATTACTCATGTAATAATGGAACCCAAGAAGTCCAAGATCTCTAGTTGGCAAGCTGGAGATGCAGGAGAGCTGTTGGGGTAGGTTCTAGTCCAAGTTCAAAGGCCTGAGAATGGGGAGAGCCAATGATGCATGTTCTGGTCCAGGTCAGAGTCTGAAGGCAGAAGAAGAACAATATTGCAATTTGGAGACAGCCAGAGAAAGAGAGAGAGAGAGAGAGAGAGAGAGAGAGAGAGATGCATGTGCACATATGCGCGCGCGCACACACACACACACACACACACACACACACACACACACACACAGAGAGAGAGAGAGAGAGAGAGAGAGAGAGAGAGAGAGAATTCTTTCTTATTCTAGCCCAGTCTTCAGTGGATTGGATAAGGTCCACCCACGTTGGAGACAGCAACTGGCTTTACTCAGTATACCACTTTAAATGTCAATCTCATCCAGAAACACACCCTCACAGACACATCCAGAAATAATGTTTAACCAAATGCCTGGGCACCCAATGACCCTGTCAAGCTGACACAAAATTAACCATTACACCTGGTAACCCAGAGCAAACATAGTTATATAGAACTCACATTTCAAGGAGTAATACTTATCTTACTTTGTGCAATGCACATAATATTTTATATTTTATTTTAGTCTATTTCACTGGTGAAAGGTGGTCGAGACCTGCTCAACTAATTTCATGATCTCCTAGTGGGTAGCAAGCTACAGTATGATAGATATTCCAAATGCAGATGAGATAATTTAGATCAAATTCATTCATTTGTTCACTCATTCTGCATTTATGGTTCACCTACAGAGTATCAGGGGCATGTAAGAAACTGAAGCACATCGATTCTATTCTCTTGAAGGTCACAGTTCAGTGTGAGGACTGCGGGAAATCCACCCGGGGCTGGACAATGAGAAGGACACAGTGAGAGGGAGGCATAGGGGTCAACATGACAAGAGGCGTCTTTTTTTTTTTTTTTTTTGAGTTGGAGTTTCACTCCATCGCCCAGACTGGAGTGCAGTGGCCGCTCCCGGCCACCGCAGCCTTGACCCGCTGGGCTCCGGCGATCCTTTCGCCTCAGCCTTCCGAGTAGCCAGAATTACAGGCGCGCGCTACCATGCCCGGCTGATTTTTTGATTTATTGTAGAGATGAGGTCTCGCCAAGTTGCCCAGGCGGGTCTCGAACCTGCAGGCTCAAGCAATCCACTCACCTCAGCCTTCCAAAGACGCAGGATTACAGGCTGAGCCACCGAGCTTGGCCGACAAGAGGCATCTTAACTATGCTTCATGTGGGCCTCACAGTGTTGGAGGCTCATCAGAGAAGGAGATGACCACCTGGAGGAGGTGCCCCATCGCAAGTCTCACGTAGGAAGGGGTAAGGCAAAGAAAGGAAGTATTGACTACCACCAGGTGTGGGGACAAAGCCAGAGGCCAGCTGGCAGCTTTGCGGGAAGCACCTTGGGAAACATCTCTCTTAGGTCGGGCTGAAACATGGCTAGTACTGAAAGAGAGTCAATCCTCAATATTCATGGGGTCCACATTTGAAGATTTACCTTCTTGCAAAAATGTGTTTGTAACCCCCAATCAATACTTGCAGGGTTTTTGTGGCCACTTGCAAGCCCAGGTCAAACAGTGACCATTCAAGCTGCCTGAAGTCCATATTTCCAGCTATAGTCCCAGTGGAGGGTGAATAAGGGGACACTCTGCCTGACTTCTGCTCTTGTGCTGTAAGGGAATGTCCTTTTGCGATACAGTGAGTGCCACATTTTTTGCATTTGTGCTTTTCGTTGGTGATTTTGCTGCTTCAAATGCCCCTAGAGTAGTGCGGAAATGCTGTCTGGTGTCCTAAGTGCAGGAAGGCTGGGCCGTGCCTCATGGAGCAGCACGGGTTGGATAAGCTTGGCTCAGGCAGGAGTCGTAGCACTGCTTGGCCATGAATTCAATGTCAACGGATCAACAACATCTATTCAATAAAGTGCCTTTAAACAGAAGCACACGTAAAACAAGGTTATGTATTGATCAGTTGATGAAACTGTTGCGACCACAGGCTTGCAGGGACGCAAACCTGTATTTCCCCTAGGAGCAATGGCTCCATATTTGCCAATCCAGTGTTTGCAGTGACTTGATAGAACATAACAACCATGAATAACATGAATAGATTGTACCTTGTTGGGGTGGAGAAAGAGAATCTATCTGCATCTTGCAACCACACAGCCTGGATAGTGGTGTGTGCGGATGGGAGGGCTGAAGGGTCGCTGCTGCCAGTTGTGAGTAGAGCCAAAGGTGGGACTCCAGGGTGTGCTTGGCTGTGACGTGCAAGTAGCAAAGCCATCTGTCTTTGTCTGTAACAAGAGCTCGGCACCAGGGACCTAGTGACCATCAATTTAATCAAGAAGTGGATGGAAGAGGTGGCTGTGCCTCTGCATTCATCACGGCTCACATCAGAGCATCACTTAGCTAGTGACAGCTGTGCCAAACAGCAGAGGCTGTCACCAACATTTAAAAACGGACAGATGACTTACAAATCAGTGAAATGATGTGATAAGTGGCTTGTGCTACAGCTCGCATCTCTCTTAGCTAAAAAGTGTTTTTTTTTTTTTTTTTATCAGAGTTTAGTTTAAAGAGGAGGAAAGGATAAAACAAAGACAAAGAGTCCAGGCATGTTGCAGAATGCTATGTGTAAGGTTTATAAAAATATGTAAAACAAACTCTATGAACAATCAAGTTTGCAAAAATTTTAGTTATTTCTATAAATTTACCATCAGTATCAATTACACTAATGTTAGGCCAAAATGCCACTCGGAGACCAGAACACAAGCCTCTTAATTGGCAGTCTCCAAAATAATTTTCTTCTATGTACAACAGAGGGGAGGAGGAAGAGATAGAGTCAATTAGTAACCCCCACCCTGCTAACTTTCTTTCACTACCTAAAAGAGTGAATCTCCTTTATCAATAGTAAGGTTTTTGCTTTTCACATCTCTAAATTATCATTTTGGATAAATTAATGACTATTTTGCATATTAATATCATCATGCTTTTTAAACCTTTAATGTTTAACAAACTTTTCAGCATGTAAATTTCTAACCCTTAAAATTTTTTTCTTTAGTATTAGGCTTCCTGAACTCCAAGGAAACACTTAACTCATTTGGTATGCACACAAAAAGCATTGTCAAGCAGGAAAGAATGTTTAAACTTTCTTAAGGTGATATTTCCCCTGTTGAAGGTAGAAGGCCAATACCACTCCTTAACCAACCAAAACCATAGAAATGATATAAGACCACCTTTTAGCTCATGAACTTGTGAATTGGAAGCATCTGGCAGGTCTCCTGCAAAAGACAATGTGTTCTGGAAAAGACAAGCCCTCCTCTGGGCTCCGTGGCTCAGCCTATAATCCCAGCACTTTGGGAGGCCGAGGCTAGTGGATTGTCTGAGTCTGCAGGTTCGAGACCAGCCCAGGAAACTTGGCAAGACCTCATCTCTACAATAAATAAAAAACTTAGCTGGGTGTGGTAGCGTGTACCTGTAGTTCCAGTTACTTGGAAGGCTGAGGTGGAAGGATCGCTGGAGCCCAGCAAGTTGACATTGGGGTGGCTGAGAGGTGTGCTGTTGCCCTCCAGCCTGGGCAACAGAGTGAGGCTCTGACTCAAAAAAACAAAAAAACAAAATAAAAAGAAAAGAAATGATCACCCCTCCTCCCATCAGAAGCAGAGGGATGTCAATCTGTGCAGTGGAGGTTACCTGGGTTCCACCTTCTTCAATAGAGCAATCATTGGGAACGTATAACAAGCATGTTGTAAAAAGCAAAAGGGGCAGTTTTCTCTCACCCACGCCACCTGTCTTAAATTCTCTTGATCATTATTATTTCCTGCAATTTAAACTACAACCTAACTAACTGTCTCCAAACTAATGTTGTCAGATTTTCTCAAAGACAAACTTACTTTCCTCTGCTTTCCAACATGTATGGTATCCTCTGCATATATAAAACAAAAATGGCCCTAACTTTCCTAAAACCTTCCCTTTCAAAAACGCTCATAACTATCTATAAATCTCCATCACAAAACCTGAAGAAACTTGGAAAACAAGCTGTGGGGAGCTCACAATAACCAAAACTGCCTGTATTCCTACAGTGGGTGCCAAACTCACAGGGGTAACTATTTATAAATATATCTTACCGGACTTCAAAGCCTTGCTATGTCATGACAGCAGCTATAACAGTCTTTATTATTGGTATTAATTCTAATAGTGTGGGCTTTTATACAGTGCTTTGTGTACAGACACTAAAAATACTCTAAAAACTCGATTGGCTCCTGTGCCCCCATCCCTTCCTCTTCCTTTAGGCAGGTAAGGACATCTCTGTGCCCCAATTCAGCAGGAAGTAGCTACAGAAGGCAGACCATCACCCACAATCCCCAGTATTAAATAAGAATATTTTAAAACAAGAGGAGGGAATGAAAGGGTGCAAAGCCAAAATGGAGTAACTTTAGTCAGCAGTTTCTTTTCACTCTCCCTCTAACCATTAAAAAGGGCCCAGAGGTAGTTACTGAAGTGTCTTGCAACCATCCCACCCCCCCCAAGCACGCTTTATACTATCCACCCTTTTATCCAAAGTATGTGTCAAATTAGAGCCAAGCCAACCTAATCTGTTGTGATCAGCCCTTCATTACTTACGTGATACAGACTGCCACCTCGTCACCATGGCAACAGTTCCTGGGCTTACCTACCCTTCTCATGTACATGACTGATCTCTGCCCATCAGATCAGTTTCAGAGGTAAACCGGAGACAGACGCTATCACCACGATGCCAGCTCCAGGGAGTGCTTGCCTGCCCCACCCAACCCCCAATGAAGTTTGACAAAGCCCCTAGTCTCCAGTTCTGGCAGCCTCGCCTTCTCTAAGCTCTGGCACCCTCTCCATCTTGGAGAGGTGGATCCACCTCCTTTCTCTCTTATCTACGTTTCTAAATAGACTATCTTTCCCAGTCTCATCTCTGTGTAATTATTTGCCTTACCCATGGCACCAGGCCATTGATCTAACAGTTTGCTTAGAAAAGGAAATCAAATCTGTTGTAAAATTTATTTTTCTGGCCAGACTCGGTGGCTCAGCCTGTAATCCCAGCACTTTGGGAGGCCGAGGTGAGTGGATTGCCTGAGACCTTGGGATCGAGACCAGCCCAGGCAACTTGGCGAGACCTCGTCTCTACAATAGATAAAAAATTAGCCGGGTGTGGAAGTGCGCGCCTTCCAGCTACTTGGAAGGCTGAGATGGAAGGATCATTGGAGCCCAGTGGGTCAATGTTGGGGTGACTGTGAGTGTGCCACTGCCCTCCAGCCTGGGTGATGGAGTGAGAATTCAACTCAAAAAAATTATTTTGCTTTATTGGTTACTATTTTGATGATCACTGCAAAAGTCTAGGTTTATGACTTTTCTTAGCTCTGGGACCAGGATGGAGAGTTTGGCCACGTGTGGTGGATGGGAATCTCAGGCAGGGATTACAGGGCACTGGTGTCGGCTGATGAAAGGGCTGGAGTTTGGTGGAGAAATAGTGAGATCCAGGATCAGGCCAGGAAAGGAGGCAGCAGTGTTTAGAAAGCTCGTTGTGACTACTCTGCACAGTGGATGCTATTATAGGACAGGCTGACCAGGAGGTAGCCAGGAGTCAAGTTTATGCTTTCATTATATTTTAAATGACCCAGGCAGCATAGCAGGATGGTTGCAAGTGTAAATTTTATCCAAGTTCAAGTCCTGACTCTATTCCTCACTAGCTGTGATCTCTAAGGAATGGTATTTCACCTTTCTGTGTCTCCATCTTTGGTAGAATAGAGTGCATACTTGCTTCATAGGGTTATGGAAAGGGTTATGCGTTAATGACAGGAAAGAGCTGGCACTCATGAGCCCTTGATAGCTCTGGGGTGACATCACTATTATTGGCAAAGCCTGCCAGCTCTACCTCCAAAATACATAAAGAATACCATCACTTCTCCTCTCCCTCACGACTACCCTTTGGTCCAAGCCACCTTCACCTCCTGCTTGGCCCTTTGCAGTAGCCTACGTCCTGGTCTCCTTGCCTCAGCCCCACACCCACAACATGTCCTCAGACAGATAATCCTGTTAAAATTAAACCAGACCATGTCCTGTCTCTGCTCAAACCCTCCAGTGGCTCCCACTTCCCTCAGAGGAGATGCTGAAGTCTTCACAGGGTCCTCTGAGGCCTGAGATGATCTGTCTCCCCTTGGCTCCAGTCACATGGGGCTCCTCACGGTTTCTCAGCCTCATCTCTCCTACCCCTCTCAGGACTCTGTCCTGCTGTCCCCCTGCCCGCGATGCTCTGTCCCCCAATCCCCAGGCAGCTCCTTCACCTTCTCCCAGCTCACCCGCCAAGCCCTCCTGGCCACCTGGTCAGCCTGCAAACCCTTGATGCCCCATCCCCTGTGCCTCTGTGTCATCCTTGTTGGCAGCACCGAGCTGCACTGGACGTGGGGCGTGTGCACCTCCATCTGTCCCTGTCTGTCGTCCCTGTGGTAGCTTCAGCCCCTCGAGGATGGGGGCCGCCTGCTGGGCCACGGTGGGTCTCTGGCGGAGGCACCAGCTGCACGCTTGCTGCGTGTTGGATCGAATGAACCAGAGAAGGAGTCAGAACGTGTGAGCAGGGGATCCCGCTCCCAGGGGCCTGAGCTGGCTCTTAACTGACTTTATGCAAAAGCACAGGGGCACGTGCAGTGCCCACAGCGATGTGCAGTGCTTCGGTGGTTTTAAAGTTTCCAGCGGAGAGCAGGAAAAAATGTCTGAGAAGATGCCTTGGGGGCGATAACGAAATAAAGGCCCAGAAACACTGAATTCGTGGGCAGAACTCACAGCCTGTCTCCTCATGTTGCCTCGCGCTGGTGGGATTTGACGGCAGATGAGATACATGGAAAGATGTGAAATAGTCAGAGTCGCTTAGTCCTGGTGGTTAAGAGAATAGAAGGAATGGCTCATTGCTGTGGGGAAACATTCTTTTTTTTCCTGCCGAGGGACAGACTTACAAAGGATGATATTTACATTTTCCTGAAGCTTCTAATTTCCTCATTCATCATGTGTCAGGCCCGAGGCCCTTCCTCCGTGCAGGGAATGTTTGCAAACATCTAATGAGCCTTTCACCAAAGAACATCACAGTCCTCACAAGGAGAGTCACTTGTGTTTCCGAGGCTGCTCATTCCAGGCATTCGTGTCACTCTGGGCCATTGCGGGGGCACAGGGGCGCCTCACATCATTGTGGCTTGGGGGCTCTTAGAGCTGCATTTCCCTTGAGCTGGTCTGAGGCACAGGAGCCATGGAAACCATCCAGCGCCAGGCTGGTGAGTGGATGGCAGAGCCGAGGCCGCCTGTCCTCCTGGAGGGTGATTGTGGACCTCACATGGAGCCAGCGGCTGCTAGAATTCCACCTACACCGAGGTCACCAGCCTGGGCCAGGTTTGCTGGACTCCCCAGCAGGGAACTTTCGGGAGAGATTTGGGCCAGCCCAGGGAAGGCAGAGCAGGCACCTCCCCAACCTGGAGAGGCCAAAGGCACTGGGGCTCCCCCAGGACCTGCCATGAAGCCACATCCCTCCCTCTCACCAGCAGCTCCACTGTCCTTCCCTGCCCAGCCCTGGCACTGACCAAGCACCAGCCTCCTGGGAAAAACCCAGGGCTCAGGAGAGTGGAGCCCAGACCCAGCTGGCCTTGTGGGGAGATTTGAGTTCTGTGAACCCTATGGCTCTTGTGACAAAGGAGTGTGGAGACGTGCAGAGTTCTCTTGGGATCCTCTGCCAGGTGCCAGCATGGACCCCTGCACACTGAGAGGTGGCCTGGCTCCTTCTGCAGCATCTCGGGAAATACAAATACGGTTTAGTGGTTAAATGCTCAGGAGTTCGGGGCTCCTTGAGAATGACAGAAGCATCCCAGGGTTGGGGTTCCACAATGAAGAAGGGCTGGGGGGATGGTTCCCCTCACAAGAGACCCCATGGCCGGTCACCCACACGCATGGAGAAACCACTGTCACAGGGGGACAGCCGAGGTGGGTTTTCTTGTACACACTGAAGCCAGGTCGTGCCGGTCACAGCAGAGCCTCTCAGGTCCCACCTCACTGAGGTTCCTGCTTGGGGCAGGGCTGGTGAGGCCCGGCCGCCTGGGAGACAGTTTGTACCTGCCGAGGAGGGAGACAGGAGGGTGCAGGGGGAAAAATCCAACCCACAGCTGTGCCCAGCAGTTTGGGGCATTTGACCAACTCAGGTGGTTTTCCTGCTGTTCCCACACTGTGGCTGGCCTGCCTCAGCCTCCCTGCTGTGGCAACAGTCACGTTACGACCTTTCCAGACCCTGTTAGGTTTGTTGACACATCGGCTGTTCTGGGGTTTGGTCACCGAGGGTGGCTTCGGGGACGGTGACTCGGTGTTCAGGGACGGGCTTGGCCCCGTGACCCGCAGTGGAGGCAGCGGATGTGAGGTCTGGACAGCTCCAGGGAAGACCTTACCGCCATCCGCAGGTTCAATGCCACCCTCACTTTCCATTTCCTGGCCCAAGGGGCCTGACTGGGTCCGTGGACTGGGTTTCTCTCCTTCTTCAGGCTCCCACTCTCCCTCCTCGGAATTAGATGAACTTCCCCTCCCAGAACGAACACGGGGCATTTCGGCTCAGCTGCGGCTCACGTGGCCCACAGGCCTCCCTGCGTCCTATCACGTGGCTCTGACAAGCGGCAAGGCGGGAGCCGTCATTGTTCCCACTTTACAGCGGAAGAAACATGAGTTCAGGGACGCGCCTGGGTCACACGCGCGGCTGGAAATGAAACACACCTCGATTCGCGCAGACTTGAAGTCGGATAAGGAGGCAGCCGCATCTCAGCCCGAGCGAAGGTCCAAGTCGCCGCCTCCTGGGGATGCTCCCTTCACTCCCCAGAAGGTGTCCAGCACGGTCGGGGAAGCACCGTGTCCCCCTAGCACGGGGAGGAGGACTGGCTTAGTTAGGAGTGGACTGACTCCTCTTGTCCAGTGTTTGGGATGCTAGTGTGACCCCAGCATGTCCGCGGAGCATCTGGCCCACTCTGGGCTCCTTTCGGGTCCACGATCAGGGCTTCCCATGGAGAGCTGGAATCATGTGGCAATTCGGGGTCGCTCAGAGGACCCCATCCACACAGAGGCTGCGGGGCTTGGGAATGACCACTGACCCAGAACCTGCGGCGGGCTCTTGCAGAAACCGAAGGCCTGGACAGGTCTGAGCAAGACCCTGAGAACAGTCAGACCTTTTGAGTGAATGCGGCTGAGGCGGGGGCGGGGAGGTAGGAGTCTGCGACTCAGGCTGCAGCCAGCACATTCAGTGGTGACCCTGGGAGGTCGGGTCGCAGTCCGGCAGAGCCAGCACTGAGCTAAGTATCCACGTCGTGAGACAGACAGCGCAGCCCTGTGGGGACAGAGTCGGCATCTGAGCAGAGGCCGGGCCTAGGAGCTAGGGCCAGCCGGGCCCACGGGGCTGCTGCTGAGTCCCACATGCCAGGAGGCCTCGCGGCTGCAGAGAGTCACCAGCGCTTCCTGGACGGTTGTTTACTGCGCCTTCGTGGAATCGTGGGTTTGATTAACAAGCTGAGATCTTCTTCTAACGGATATTAAAGTGAATACATAACGTTAACATAGAAAGGCTACTCTCTGTATTTATTGGTGTATAAATTCCTCAGTCAAAGCAACAGTGGCTTAATGAGCCGGGGTTTTGCTTCTCTCCCACATGACCATCTTGGCTTGGGAGGTCCTGGGCCGAGTGGTTTCAGGGGGTGAGCCTCGGCTGCCTTCATTCTGGGCTCTGTCATCTTCGAGGCTGTTCTTGTACGCCTGGTCCAGGGAGGTGTGAGTCACATTCCGCAGGAGAGAAGAGGAGAAGGGAACGTGGGGTGCACAGTCCATTTAGGGGGACAGCAGGGAGGTAAACACCAGCTGTGGGGCAGGATGGGAAATTTAGCTTTAGCCTGGGTAGTCATGTGCCCTGCTACAATTGGGATTTATAATGTTATAAGAGGGGAATATGGGATATCAAGGGACAGCCAGGAGGCTCTGCCTCTTCTATGTGCTCCTAAAAGTCACCTGCTCTCCCACCAGGGAATCCAGCCAGACATCCCATGTTGTGTGATAATTAGCTGATGAAGAGAGAGTCCTTTCTGACTCTACGTGAGTGGGTGAGGGCTCAGGCCGGAGCAGGCCCCTGAGTTGTAGCTGCAGGACTCCAGCCCTCTCAGAGGAGCAAGGCTGTCTACAGTTCCCACCAACTCGATGCCAATCCCATGGCCCTGCTGGGGCCTGGGCTGGACCAGGCACTGTGCTCTTCTGTGGGCATGATTTGACTTAGAGACAAGTGGGCTTTTCCCAGAGCCCCAGGTCACTCCGCAGGGGACTCAGACCCCCAGTGCTCAAAGAAGTCACAACAATTTGGCCTGAATGCTGTGCTTTTGACATTGGTCAACCTGTGTCAAGATCTGGGAGGCTCTTGTTCAAGGTCATGGGACTGTCAGTGATAAAGCCAAGAGCCACCTGCATCCCTGGGGTCTTTGTAGCTAACATGCCGTGCCCTCAGTGGGCTTGAGGTATCTGCGTTCGATTTCCTTTAAATTAAAGAGGTACGTGGTCACCGAATCCACCACTGTTGAACCCATCTGTTCCCTGCTCGCCTCTTCCCAGACACATCCACGTGTCATCTGTTGGCTGTTCCTGAAAGTTTCTTCCAAATCTTTGAAGAGGATGGGCTTCCCAGGTGTGAGGTTACTTGCAGTCTGCTGATTCAGGTGAAGAGTCAGCTCTCATGCCACCCAGCTCCGTCCCTCCCACCCCCTGCAGATACAGCTTAATTTTTTTTTTTGAGTTGGAGTCTCACTCCGTTGCCCAGGCTGGAGTGCAGTGGCATGGTCACAGTTACCCCAGCGTTGATCTGCTGGACTCCGGCGATCCTTCTGCCTCAGCCTTCCAAGTAGCTGGAACTATAGGTGCGCGCTATCGCACCTGGCTAATTTTTTATTTATTGTAGAGATGAGGTCCTGTCAAGTTGCCCAGGCTGGTCTTGAACCCGCGGACTCAGGCAATCTACTTGCCTCGGTCTCCCAAAGTGCTGGGATTACAGGCTAAGCCACCGAGCCAGGCCCAACTTTATTTTTAATTCCATCACAATCGACATTTGTGTCATGTGACCAAGTAAATGCTTTCCTTGGCAGAGCTAAGTGTTATATATAGTTTCATTTCTTATACACCTTTTGTTTTTCCTTGAGGTAGTAATCTCCTTGATCTGTTTACTTGCAATCATTGCTTACATGTACTTAGTTATTTCCTGATGCTCCATCATTTATTTTATTTTGAAGTGTTTCTCAAGCTGTTTTGACCAGGACTCATCACAAGAAATATATTTTACAACAGAACCCACATACACACACGTGCGCGCGCTCAATACATATACGGGAATATAAAGTTTCACAAAACAATATCCCCTGCACCATGAGTGACGCCTGATATTCCCTGCTCAGTCCTGTGCTCAATGTTCTAAAGTGCTGGTTGTGCCCCTTGGATTGACATTAGCCTGAGAAGCTTTGGGCCCATCTGCCAGACCCTCATTCCTGGGTCCTCCCAGTAGTCCCTGCCACAGTCCCGCCGGGATTGTGTTCTCCTGCAACCCGCCAGTCATTGCCTGGAGTCTCCCTGGGCTCCTCCCCTGAGCTGATCAGCTGGATCAATTGCTGGATGGGTCTCGTGTCTTCTCTCTGCTTTTGATGAGTCACTTCCATATTACCTTTTTATTGAAGAAAACACATTTTCAGTGGCTCTCCAGCATTTTATTTTATTTTTTTACCATTTCTCCAGTAGCAGGAAATACTAGTGGGAGGAGAAAGTGCAGCAGAGGGAAGCAGGGTTGCAGGTGGGAGACCTGATTGACAGGTGGCTTTGGATCTGCTCAAGGCCAGTGACACGTGAGGACAAGCCTGGCATCCAGCTAGAGCTCCCTGGAGACACCCGAATGACGGAATGAGATGTTTGCTGTGGCTCCAACCAGAGCATCTCGCCCTCGGCTCTGCTGATGCTTGGGTGGGTAAGTCTGTGTAGGGACCGTCCTATGCATTGTGGGAGGGTTTGCAGCGTCTTTGGCCTCTACCCACCAGATGTCTGTAGCACCAACTTCTGTTGTGACAACCGGAAATGTCCCCAGGCACTGCCCCATGTCCTCTGGGGTAAGGCTGCCCCAGTGGGACCCCCGGCTTGAAGGTCTGGCCCTTGCACCTGTGATCCCACAGCATTGTGGGCTACTGATCGCATGCCAGGAGCTTACACGGGTCAACGGCATCCTCAAGTAACCACGCTGGAGTGAGTGTGCTCACCTGACACTGTGATTACCATCTTGGTCACGTGGAAGCAAACACGGAGCCTCACATCTCGGTGTTACTTGTGAGGATGGCCCTTGGAGGGATGTTGATGTCCAGCACCAACCCTGTCCTACTGCACAGATTCCCAGAAACCATGGCGAAAACACTGTCACTAATTGCAACAGACCGTTTTCTGCCGCCTGGGGACAGTTTGCCTCTCCCTCACTCACTCACTCTCTCACTCACTCAGTCACTCATTCATTCAGTCTCTCGCTCACTCAGTCACTCACTCAATCACTCTCTCCTCATTCACTCACTCACTCATTCAGTCTTTCAACCACTCACTTTCTCACTGCTCACTCACTCAGTCTCTCACTCACTCACTCATTCTGTCACACACTCACTCACACTCACCGGCTCATTCAGTCTCCCACTCAGTCACTCACTCACTCGCTCATTCAATCATTCTCTCCCTCATTCACGCACTCAGTCTCGTCTCTCACTCACTCAGTCTCTCATTCATTCATTCACTTACTCACTCAGTCACTCACTCACTCAGCCAGTCTCTCAGTCACTCACTCAGCCAGTCTCTCATTCAGTCTCTCACTCACTCACTCATTCACTCATTTACTTACCCTCTCAATGTTTCGTTCACTCATTCACATACTCTCCCACTCAATCTCTAACACACAGAGGCAGTGGGGATCATACAGTCATTTTGTCAGTGCCTTATTTAAAGCAAATGTGCTAGAGCTTAGGGAGTTACACTAGCTTCAGGTCAGGAAAGGTAGGATCATCTTCTTTCAGATCTTCAACAGGTATGAAATGCTCTCCATTCTGGACTTGGAACTAGAGGGTGAGCTGCTTGAGCTGCCCTGGCCATCTTGCTGTGGTTTGAGAGAGCGGGCCAAGAATGGAGCCAAGTCTACGAAACCAGAGCCAGTGATGGAGAATGCGTGGGTCCTGAGGATGTCATCTGACCCCTTGGATCCACCCATGCCTGCAACCCACACTACCTCTGGAGTTCTTTGTTATAGAACCAACACATTTCTTTTTTTTTTTTTTTTGCCCTTAAATCTTGAACTGGCTTTCTGTGGTTTGTAATCAAAGATTCCTGACTCATGGTCACCTGAAATTTCAGGAGTCATTGATTAAAAAACAATGGTTTTCCACCAAGTTCCATGGCAAAGTTCCTAAGGACTGTGAAGCCACAGGGAGCTTTTCCGTTCAGAAGATGGCACCGTGGGGACTCCTTAGCTATAGCACCAAGGCCAGAGTTCTTTGTTGTAAAAGGAAGAGAAACTTGTGAAGAGTCATTTGTGGACAACCTCACCAAAGGGACAATTTAGCATTAAGCATCAGGCCCCAAATTTGAGTTTTATATTACATCAGAATGAACTTGAAAGTATGAGCTGGCTTTAGACCAAAGAGCCTTCGTTGATACATCAGCTTTAAACCAGAGATGTCTGACTCTTCTTCTGTCTGGCACAAGTAAATGGGGGAGCAACACATTTCCCCCCAAGGGCCCCCCCATCTAGGGACTTTGGGGCAGCCTTGTGTCTCCTCCATCCACTCACGGCAGAGACGGAAGAACCAGGGGCTTATCTGTCCCTTAGGGGAGTATCCGTTCTCAGGTGGCCCTCAGGGACTCGAGGACAGGCTCTGGAATAGACATTCTCTTGTACTGAACTAAAATAAAGAAGAGAAGAACACAAAGAGAGGCTCTGTTTTTTGGTAAGGACATTTGCACCAATTTATTTAGTATTTTCTGTGGTTCAGTGGCTCCTTGTGCTGGAAACTCGTACTTAGCGAGCGCCCTGTGCTGTGCCTGGGTCTGCACCTAGAATAAGAGGTGCTGGGTGAGGCCACTGGAGCCAGTGTTCACTCCTAGTAGCGTCCACGGCACTCTTTAGACCACCTTACCCTCCACAAGAAGAGCCGCAAGAAAGCTTTGGGATTTGGCATCAAAATAGAGTTAATGGTTCCCTCTTTCCCACTGTGAACTTAAATTATAACTAGAGGAATTCAAGACCCTCAAGGAAGGATGTTCATGCAGTGTTGCTTATAGCAACCAAAATCAAGAAAACAAAAAACAACGTGATTATCCAGCAAGAGGACTGTGAGAGCTGATTCTTGCATATCTTTTTTTTTTTTTTAGTCAGGGTCTCACTCTGACACCCAGGTTGGAGCTCCGTGGCATGATCACTGCCACCTGGACCTCCTGGGCTCAAGTTATCCTTTTACCTCAGCCTCCTGAGTAGCTGGGACCACTTCCAGCTAACTTTTTAAGTTTTTTTGTAGACACAATACCTTGCTATGTTGTCCACACTGGTCTTGAATTCCCAAGCTCAAGCAATCCTTCCGCCTTGGTCTCCCAATGTGCAAGGATTACAGGTGTGAGCCACCGCAGTTGGCCACAGTGTATCTATATGATTAAACGGTTTCAAGCTATTAAAGTTTCTGATTTTGAAGACTGCTTTATGACATAAAAAAACGTGTGTGATGTAAAAACCATGCAGCATCTTAAGAGTACACATTCAACCTAAATCCAAGTAGTCTTTTGTATGTGCATTAAACATACTGGAGCTGTATTGTGTGTTTTCCTTATATTTTATAACCTTTCTAATACCTTTTAAGTCAGAAAGTAAATGAACGCCATTAAGAGGAAACATATAATCAAAGAACAGAGCAGCCCTGAGGTGTGACATGTCACTGTCTTCAGCTGGGACATCCTTTAGCTTCATAAACTCTGCCTTTTTCTTCGGGACCACCCAGGGCAGGGACCCTGGCTCCTCTCTGACTTGGTGGCTCCAGGAACACAACCAGGGCTCAATAAATAATTGACCATCACAAAGACCCCAAAAGGAGCCCAACACTCCGGCAGTCTGCTAACCCCTCAAGGCATTCTCTTAAGTGGGTTTCATTTGTTTTTAATTTTTTTTTCAATTTAAATGGATGAAAATGAAATCCAGGAGAGAGTTGTGGGCTTGCTGAGAGCAGAAAAGAGCAAAATAAACCAGTGAGCCTGGACCCTGCAGAGCACAGCAGGAGGCCTGACCCTGCTCCTGCAGCATGAGTGTCAATTTCTTGTCCATTTCTTGGGTTCTGAGGCTCCACCACCTATGAGTCAGAAAAGAAAGTGCAGGAAGTATGAACAATATTCAGCACCATCACTACAACGGAGGACGGGGGCACTTGGAGACAAGAAGGCCTGGCCTCGGCATCCAGGAAGTAGGAGTTGTCTTCTGTCCCCTCCATGGAGGACAAACTGGGCCCACAGGAAGCATCTTGGGTGTCTCTGAGGCTCCAGGTTCTCCTAGGCCCGGGACAAGGGATGCCCCATGACCAATATGACTCGAACAGAAGCTGTGAGCAAAGCACCAGCACTGGTCCTGGACTGAGGGCACCAGGGACCTGCAGGACCCAACACCACTCTGGGCTGTAGTGAGCGCTTCCCAGCATGCAAATGGCGTCCAGGGAGCACGTTCACGAAGGAGGTGCCGTTTCCCTCTCTTTCTTCCTGGACTTTCTCATCACCCCCAGTGTTGTCTCAACAGCTTCCCCTTGTCCTGTGACATGCCCGGAGGAAGGCACTTCGTGTGGGAGGAGGGGACGTGGAGACCTTGGGTTCCCTGCATCCCTCCTGGAGATGACCAGGTGTGGCAACTCGCTGCTGGAGGGGATTCCTGGAGAGCCGAAAGGCGCGGCGTTCTCCAGGTCCCAGGGAGGTGCGGGCGCAGAGGGCGGCTGCGAGGTCCCCCACCTCAGGGGAGTCGCTGGACCTGCAGGGGCCGACCCGGCGACCAGAGACACAGCTCAGTTTCTCCCTCTGCAAACCTATGTCTAGACCCCTGGCTCTCAGGAGTCTGATGTTAGAAACACCAAGAAGGGGAAAAGGGTCCTGCGCCCAAGCAGAACCCCAGATCTGTCCAACCAGAATCTCTGGGTGCGGCACCCAGGCATAGGTATGTTTAATGCTTCTAGGGCAGCTCTAATGTGCAGCTGTAACAGAGAACTCTGGCCTGAACTAATTCCTGTTTACGAGCTTTTAGGGACCAAGGACACTAGAGCAGGTGGGCCCCCAAGAAATCACCTAAAGCAACTCCTGCCAGTCACAGAGGAGGGAGCTGGTTTTCAAGGAAGTCAAGTCATCCACCCAGGGATGCACAGCACGCGAGTGGCAGAGCCATTGCCAACATCCCCCTCCTCCTCTCAACCTCCCTAGAAGACCAGTCCGAAGCCCTCGACTTCCCGGGAGAGTTGGGTCTGAGCGGGCCACATGGAGTTCCTGACCTCCAGGACGGAACCCCAGGCTTCTGGTGGCTCCGTGTGTCCTCCTGTTGCAGTGACTCGGAGGATCCTCTCGGGAAAAATTCCAGGGGGCTCGAATGCTCTCCGAGGTGCAGAAAAGGAAGATGTTTCTGGAAACTGGAAAAGACTCCGCGACAGATGACAGTTTGGGTTTTGTGGCTTCGCTCCCGAAAAAGAAATAAACATGGCAGAATTGCTCCTCGCTGAAAGGGCATCTGGGTTTCATAAAGAGACCGTAAAAGGCAGCAGAGACCCAGAACAGCCCAGATCAGCATCTGTCCCGGCCATCTGGCTCCACATCCACCCTCGTCACTCGCTCCCGCCGGGGTCACAGCCCGAGGAGCCCTCCGCCCCCAGGCACTTGTCTCTTGACTCCGCCCACAGGCGAAGGAGGGCGGATCTGAATGGCGGGCCCCATCCACTGGGCGGGGTTAATATGCAAATGCCGATAACAGCCGGGATGCTCTTGGCTGCAAGTGACAGGACATCTGGGGGCAGTGGGGCCCATGGACCAGCACCATCAGCATCACGGGTCTGTCAGAAACTCGGAATCTCAGATTTTACCTTGGACCTACTGAGTAAGAACCTGCATGTTCCACAAGAGCCCGAGGGGATTCATGTGCCCATTAAAGTTTCAGAAGAACCAGCTTAAATTAAAAAGGCATTTATCGACTCACTTAGCATGAGGTCCGGAAGGGGCAGCTCCATGATGTGCTCACTGGCTCCGGGATGCCAGAGCTCTCTCTGCGTCTGAGATCCTCGGGTTTCCCCTGCAGGGTCTCAAGGCGCTGCCAAGGCTCCAGCACCGTCTGACTGTGTCCAGAGGACGAGGAGGAGAGCTGGGGGTTTTCTCTTGTGAGGCTTGGAAATCTTTCCCAGAAGCCTCTAGCAGACGTCTCTTAGGTCCCATTGGCTAGGACTGGAGGACACATCCACTCTTAAGCCAATCACAAGCGAAGGGGAGGAGACTCCTGGGGGTGGCCCTGGCACCACAGACCGATCCTGTGACCCTCAGGGCTGGACAGGGCCGCCTCCCCTCAGCACGTTGTTTCTACCAGAGGGGTGAACCAAAGTGGGTTCTCCTACCAAGGGGGAAAGGAGAGGGGCCCCTCGGTGTCTGCCACGATCCTGGCTGCGCCCAGCTGCCCCCCACCCTGTGTGTCCGCATGTGCCCGTGCGTGTCTCTCTGTCCTCAGCGCTCCATTGTCTCTCCTTTCAGTCGGCTGTTTGTTTGTTCAGCAAACCCAGCTGTCCCCAGAGTCAGGTCCAGGCACCAGATGACCTTTGACAGGCAGGCAAGAGAAATCCAAGCCACAGACTCCGGCCCAGCTTTGAGTGCAGGCAACAGAAACCAATGTTGGGTTTAATTTTGGGGGAGGAATTTATTGGGAAGATGTGGGGCAAACCTCCGAACTGCAGAGAAGTCAGACGGGAAGAGCCAGATTCAGGAAGGCTGGGGAATCAGGGCCGCTCCCGGGTGGGCCACCACCACAGGAAGTCCACTCGTGTGTCATGTCATGGTTCCGATCCCCAGGAGGACTGGTTGGCTCATCTGGGCCACATGTGAACTTGGACCAGGGGAGCGTGTCGCAGTTTGACGGAAAAATCCCTCCTTGGCCACATCGATCGACAAGGAGGGATGTTTCTTGATGGGAGCCCGAGGACCTGTCGCCAGGAGAACAGGCCCCAGAGCCCCACATTCTTCATGTCCTCCTGCGCCCACCCCAGCCAGCCCAACCTCTGCCCCTGAATGTCCCCCCATGCTTTCTTATGCTGGGACCTTCCTGGAAGGCTTGCCTCTCCTGTCTGCTCCGCGGACTTTCCTGGTCCTTCAAGACCCAGGTTAAACCACCCGTCCCCTAACAAGCGCCAGCCATTGCCTCTGTGCTGTCTTAGGTTTTTCGATCTCAGCTCTGTGGACATCTTGAGCTGGTTAAGTCTCTGACATGGGATTGTCCTGTACACTGTGGGGTGTTTAGCAGCCTTCCTGGCCTCTACTCAGTAGATGCCACTAACACCCTGTCCAGTCTTGACAAGCAAAACTGTGCCCAGACCTTGGCAAGTGTTCCCTGGGGGGAAAATTACCCCTGTTTGAGAGCCACTCCCATTCTGAGTCTGAGTCACTAAGATTTCCTGCAGTGGCAACTTGATTCTGTTGCAATGTGTTTAATGTTTCATGGCTCTAACCAGCCTGGAGAGCACATCTTTGAATCCCTCTTCCCCCAACTAAGCCACCTCCCACACTGTGCAGGGGTGGCTCAGTGCAGATGGGGCATGGCAGGTTGCACATATGGGCTTCATGGTGTTGAAGCCTCTGCTAGATGGGGGGTGTTGGATCAAAGTTTGGTACCACAGCGGGTTGTAAAACCGAGGCCCTGAGGCAGGGCAGTCTTTATGCACTTGATAATTTAAATAAGCAGGAGGTCATTAGCCTGAGGCTGTCTCTCTATTTTAAGTTCCTAAGTAACAAGTCACAAGGTAACTTAGTACGTAAACAAATGGAAATCTAAAGGAGTATATTTTTGTATCCGATAGCTGGAATTCAGCCAATTAGAAACAGTCAGATTTCAACCAATCATAGGCCACCAACTAATTCCATCATGGCCAAATAGGGCCAGCACCTAGTGGTAGCCAATCAAGTGGTTTCTCTGCTTTCCTTTCATGCTCAGCCTGTGAAAGCTCGCTGCTCACACTGTTGGGCAAACTCTTCCAAACCTCTTCTGGTTCTAGGTGCTTCCCCATTCATAAATTGATCTTTGGCCAAATAAACTCTGTTCAGTTTGACTTGTCTAAGGCTCTTCTTTTAACATACCTAAGACACCCTTGCTGGCCATGGTGAAAGTTCTCTGGATCCAGTGGGAACCAAAGCCTCCTGTGACCTTCCAATAGTGACAGCCACCAGCACCTCCACCCTTGGGCTCAGGCACTGCTCACCGCAGTTCTGACATGCACCATCTCGTTCACAGTGATTGAGGTACCAGTGTCCAACTTTCAGAGATCGGGAAATGGAGGCATGCAGCGTTCTAATGTCCTAAGCACATTCAATGCAAACAGTGGCAGAGCCAGCTTTGTCCTGAGGGGTCTGAGTCTGGGGCAGTGCTCATAGCCACAACCCTCACAGGACACCAGAGCCCCACCCCCACCCCGTCTCCTTGAATGGCCATGAACATGAAGGTGTTCCTCAAGCTTTGTGTCCAATGTTAACTCATCTCCGATTTAGCACAGAGCCTTTATTATATTAGAGTCACTAATTCAGTGTGGGCACTGCTTCACTCAGTCATGTTGCCATGATGAAGCCTGTACTTTGCCCATGACCAGATCCCACAGTCAAGAAGAGTTCTTAGTGCGTAGCAGGAAGTCATCCTCATCTGCCTCATTTAATTGAATCGCATTACATTTCTCTGTCCATTTCTTCACTCCTCACAGTGTTTGGCACAAAGTAGTCACTCAAACAGGACTTGCTGAATGACTATCTGACTGATCAATTAGTCACTTTTCAATGGAGCCATTGCCTTTGTCCTTACAAGTGAATAAAGCAAAATGATGGCACAAGTGCTTTTATCACTGCACGTTGATTGCTTCAATTAAATGGTTCTCTAAGCTTCAGAGAGCTCAGTGATTCAGCTCTTCTCATTTTAAGCTCAGGTCTTTTGAGCTTTGATACAGGCAGGTTTGCAAACCTGCGAGATGTGTGATGTGGATGCTGTAAAACCACCCTACAGGTGGCCAATTTAAACAATTCTTCAGGAAATTTGTGCTTTTTAGAAATGAGAGTAAGGCCGGGCGCAGTGGCTCACATCTATAATCCCAGCACTTTGGGAGGCGGAGGCAAGGGGAGAGGATTGCCTGAGCCCACGGGTTCAAGACCAGCCTGGGCAACTTGGTGAGACCTCATCTCTACACTAAATAAAAAAAACTAGCCAGGTATGGTGGTGCATGCCTGTAATTCCAGCTACGTGGAAGGCTGAGGCATGAGGATTGCCTGAGCCCAGCAGGTTGAGGCTGCAGTGGCTGTGAGCATGCCACTGCACTCCAGTCAGAGTGAGACTCTGACTCAAAAAAAAAAAAAGAAGAAAGAAAAGAAAAGAAAAGAAATGAGGGTAAGTTCTGGATGGGGATGCAGCAGAGTCTGTTTTAGGCAATTTGTCTCAGGAGATGACTGAAGAGCAGCAGGTGGAGATGTCACCTTGGCTGTGACACTCCCAAGGGACAAAACTCAGCTTGATGGATGGAGCCAAGCTCGGGAAGGGACCGTGGGCCCATCCCAAACGGTCTGCCTAATTTCTGACCATGGGCAACTCTGTTCACTGCAAATGTGTTTTGGGACAAGGAGAAGATTGCCTGCAGCCCCTGGGGAGTAGGACAGTTGTCCTCTGACTCCCCCACAATCTTGCCTCTAAGCAATGCTTTAGGATTCATCAGTGGTGAGATCCTTGGGTATTTAACCAAATCCCCTGAGGGCCGTGACCCACTCATGATGAGAAATAGAGCTGGGGGTTGGGGAAGGGAAAGGAGTTTTAGCTTTTATCCTAAGCACGTTCTTCAAAAACTGGTCCCCTTGCAACAATTTTTGCATGTGTTGGAGTGTGTGTGAGCATGAGCATGTGTGTGTTGGGGTGTGTGCATGTGTGCTGAGAAGTGTGTATGCTTTATGGTGTGTGTGCATGTATGCAGGGGTGCTGGGATGTGTGTGCACATGGGCACGTGTAGTTGAGTGTGTGCCTGGGTACTAGAGTGTGTGCGTGTGCCTGTCCCTGTGTTCACTCATGTGAGTGTGCATGTGGGCACGTGTAATGGGATGTGGGCATGTGTGTGGGTGTGTGTGTGTCCGTCTGTGTAGGCACGCAGGTGTGCATTTTACCTCCCTGTTACCATGAAGGCCCAGGAGACCAGGCCTCGGCATCCTTTTCCTCTGAGTCCTGTAATACCCATCCCCAGGTTGCAGCCGTGTGGGACTAACCCAGGAGTGCACGAAGATGAGTTGGAAGCAGTCAAGTACTTTCTCATAACTGGACCATCCACACTGGCTGGGAAGAAAGAACTATTATATCCTGAAAACATTTGGTAATCTGAAGATGGGTCCACAGTGGGATCCCATTCTCCTCACCACTGTGATTGATTCATGGGTGTCACATAACCCAGGGCCTAGCCAATGGACATGCAGTATTTCCCTTGGCTACTGAAATTGGTTCAGATCTGGACATGTGACCCACGTTGGTCCAATCAGAGTGGAGATAAGACTTTGATGGATAGATTGCTGGGAATAGAAACGTTTTCCCATTTGGAGAGTGGAGGAAGCAGACGGTAATCTGGGCCAGTGACAGCCATTATGTGGCCATGAGGAAAGCCAGTGGGAATGAAGGCTGCAGAGCTGGAGACAAAGCAGAACGACCCAAAGGAATGCAGTCCAAGACTGAGCAAAGCTGCCTGAGCTCTGCCCGGCTGCAGAAACCAATCCGTTCCCTTTTATGTTCAGTTCAGTTCAGTTTAGTTGCTACTGGCAGCTCCAGATGTGCTCAGCGACACTGTCCTCACCCCTGCAGTGAGGGGGGGCTTGGGTTTCCCAGTTTGCCTCAGTCTCCACTCCTGTGTTCACCTGGCTTCATTGGTTTGTGTTGTGACCTAGTTCCTGAGGGATCCAAGAGTGTCACATGCAGGGTCAAAAGTCCAGGGCCACTGCATGGGACAGCTGTAGTGCCACCACTGACATTGTGTTCCCAGGAGCAGTGCCCATGGAGTTTTCCAAAGAGGTGGTCTCAATGAGTTATCTCGTCTTGTTTCACCCCAAGAAGCCCGTACTGGTCTGGAATTTTCTATGAAGCCTCACTGAGACAGTGTAGCCCAGTGGTTGCATGTGAGGCTCCGGTTTCAGACCCCTGGGGTTGGAATCATCACTCTGCAATGTCTGGATCTGGATAGTGGGATAAGTGACTCTCTCTGTGCCTTGGTTTCCCCTCTGTGAATGCAGATGACAACAGGGTGTCTCCCTTGGAGGGTTTGGAGAGAATTAGGTGAAGTGATATATGCAAAGTGCTGAAGCTGCACCTGGAACATGAGGCCTCAGTAAATGTTGGCTCCTTTTATGGCTGCCTGGATGACAGCACTTCAGAGAGATGTGGTGAAGGCAGCAATGGGACGGGAGCTGAGAAATGCAGGCCATGGCCAGGTCTGTGTCTCACTCCTTGAAGCACCTGGACGAGCACCCCGGGAGGGTCCTGGCCTTTCTCCTCCCTGTGAAGTAAAGGGATGGGTCACTGGCTGACCTCTGCCTGAGGTTCCTTTCAGTCCAGATAGTCTAGAAGTCCAAGGGCTCCTTGGTCATGACCACCTTATTGTTCACTAGTTGAACAGAAAACTAACCACATTCGTCCTAAAGGCTTTCAGTTTCCAGGAACAGAAAGGTCAGCTATAGAAACTTAATGACATAGCTGTTCATTTTTCCTCAAACCATGAGAAATCCAGAGTAGAGAATGCCTGCTAGTGGTTCAGTATCTCAGAGGTGTAATCGCCAAGGCTTGTGCAATCCTCTTAGGTTTTTCCTCATGACTGCAAGCTGGTTGCTGCTGCGCCATCAGTCCCATCCATCACACGCATCACATCAAATGCAAGAAGGCCTGGCAGGGAGTGGGGGTGGGCGGGTAAGGAGGGCTTTTAGCTTTATTCTACTATAACAAAATCCCTGAGGCTGGGTAGCTTATAAATAGTGGAAGTGTATTTCTCACAGTTCTGAAGGCTGAGAAGTCAAGGTCAAGGTGCCAGCAGACTCAGCTTTGGTAAGGGCTGCTCTCCGCCTTCAGGATGGACAGAAGAGCCCAGCTCTTCCAGGGAGGTTTGCCTCCCACCTGAGTCACCTCCTAAGGGCCACCTCTCAACACTGCACACTGGAGATTAAGTTCAACTTGTGGATTTGGGGGACACATTCAGCCTGTAGCAGAGGGGAGACCCGGAGAAAGAGGGCTCAGGGCCACTCTCTGTGGACACTTGGGGAGGCCTGGGTGAGTCCATGTGCTGGAGCACAGGGGACCAAACAGGAGAAATTCGGGGGGGGAGGGCCGGTAAGCTCAGAGGAAGAGCAGGGGAGCATGGAGGCGAGGCAGGTGTGTGGACACTGACCTCGGACACAGAGTTTCCTTACAGGGAGGGCTGAGGGCTAGGGACACTTGAGAGAACTCACACACTGAGGGTAGAGGCCAGGGCAGTGACTACATCCTACAGAAAGGCTTGGGCTGGGGGAGGCCGGCCAGGGGGCAAGCCCAAGGCACAAGGAGATCAGAGCCTGCGTGGACGCGGCTTGAGACCCGAGCACGGTGCCTGCGGCATCTCCCTTAAGCCCCGCCTACTCAGGAGGCAGGTCTCATCGGGACGCCCGTTTTTCAGAGGAGGAGACGAAGGCCAGAGAGGGCGGCCACAGTCACACAGCTCAGAAGGGGCCGAGCCAGGATTCCAAGGAGACCCCAGGCCCCTCCCCCTCCCTGGACACAGGTGGAGCTGTGTGGGTGAGTCCCAGGGCCGACCATGGCTTTGGGCACCATGTGGTGTGGGCAGGGCCACTGAGGCGCAAGCTGGGGTCGTGGGCCACTTGGCGCTTTGCTGGTTTTAGCCGCAGGAACCAGCGTCGTCCACCTAGGACTGCGAACTCGGGCTCCTCTCTGTTCTGAGCCCTCGGGGTCACAAACCCAGTTCTCAGTGGCCTTCCAGGATCTGGTCTAGCAGCTTTTATCAGACACAGTTCCGGAGGAAACAGAGGCACCCTTGGTGGGGTGTTGAGCAGAACTGAGGGAACCGCGGGGGGTGGAAGCCCCTGTGGAACACCGGGAGCGGGGAGAGGAGGAGGAGAGGGTATGGGAGCCTGGGGGAGTCAGGCAGGGAAGGGGCTGCCCACAGGGCTGGGTCACACCGGGCACAGCAGGGACTGAGTGGGGAAGAGGCACCCGCCCGGCCCCCTGCCCTTGTCCTCCTTGGTTGACCCAGTGGGATGCGGGAGGGCAGGGAGCCTGGGAGAGGTGGATCTCAGGGCGGTTCCCAGACTGGGACCCGGGCAGATGACAGCAAAGAGTGTGGGAGGACCCAGGTGTGGGTGGAGGTAGGGATCACCTGCTGGGCGTCTTCACCCCCCACGCCCAGGCTGTCGCGGGAGGACAGAGGAAAACACCCCCTCACGCCCAGCTGGGCCTGAGGTGTAGGGGGGAGGGCACCGCCCAGGGGAGGGGAGGGGGGCTTTGGAGAGCAGGGGAAACTGCAGAGGAGATGTGGGGGACCTGGAGGTGTATGAAGGGGGAAGTGGAAGGTGGGTGGAAGCGGGGATTTAGGAACACTGAGCAGGCGCCCACCTTGGCGTGAACCCCACACGGGGGATTCCCACCGTCTGGCCGCCATTTATTAATTTTGGGGTCAACTCACACTCTTTTGTCATGAGGACTGTGCAGTATCAACTGCCTGGAGCACCTGTGTCCCCTGCACAGTCGCTGTCCTGGCCTGAGCTTTCCCTCGGGGCTTGGCATTTCTGCTCAGAACCTAGGTGGCGGGGACACCTATCTGAGGGCCCTGGTGGGGGCGGAAGGACCATGTGCTGATACTCGGGGCTGACTCCAATCTCCTTCTCCTGGAGATCACAGATCACTTCAGGCTGCTGGGGACATGCCAGGGACAGGGCATTTTCCAGCAGCTGCGTCGGACCAGGGACATGCAGAGTACAGAGCTGAGGTTCACATCCTGGTCCCTCTCCGCTTGGACATGGGATGTGGGTGAATTTCGCTCACGGGCTTCCTGCCCAAAGGGAGTGTCAGCATCTGAGAAAATACAACCCCCATGCAAGGAACATTAGGATTTCTCATGGGACAAAGATGTCCCTCCTTTGTTACTCTCCCAGCCCTCAGAATCATTATGCTGCGGGCTGGTACTGGCTGAGGACTTCAGCTCAAGAGAGGGTCGATGATGCTAGTAAGAGAGCCGTAAGCAAGACGCTGGTTAGGCAGACAGTGAGGGTGGGTCTCCGGTAGGACCACGTTTTATCTGGAGAAACAGCTGCAAGCTGCAAGCTCCGGACAAAAGCCACACCCATTCCGTTTTCACTCATTTTCTCTCTTTTTTGTGCATCTTTTCTTAATTGGCTCTTTTTTCAATCCTCTACCCATCAGTCCTTTACACTATCATGCCGCTTTTTTAGTCCTTACTGCCAATCAATTAGCACGCCCCTGAGTACTATATAAACTCCCAACCCTGCCTCAGCGGCTCTCCCTCTCCTGACAACCCTCTTGGGGCCCCTCTCAGCCCCCTCTTGCTGTGAGAGAGGCTAACCCTTGTTTCCTGAATAAACTTCAACTTGCTCGCCCTTCGGTGTCCTCAAACCTTAATCCCCTTGGCCGTCAGACAAGAGCCTGGAATTCTTGAGACGAGAGTTGTGACCTTTCCTGACTGGGAAGGGAACTCTCCAAGCAAGAGCTGAGGGCTGTAATACTCCTTGGAACTCCGCGGGTGTCGGGCATCCCTGAGTTCCAGAGCGCCATAATGTCCTAGGTCACCATGTGGGTCTCAGGGTGCCATTGTGCCCTTGGACTTGTCCTTGGACCCCACATGGGTCCCAGGGTGGCAGTTCAGCCCTGGTGTGACTGCAACACTAGGAGGATTAAACACCAGGCTCTGAAATCTAGCATCTACAGTCTAGCAGGGGAAGCAAGAGCACTTAAGGACAACGTGTAATTTATATTGTAAGTGTGTCTCTGGAGATGAGGACTCGGGGAATCTGAAATTTTAACATGTTCATCTGGTAACATCACACACACATCCTTCTCCTTTGAAATCTCGTCTTTGTCTAAATCCTGAGGGTTTCCTGGAGACATTTCTCCTTGTGTTTCTTTCATAACCCCTGAAATGCTTCCCTGACACTTATTCTTACTGTGTCTAGATCTTGACAGGTGGCCAGAAAGACTCTCTTTTTCTGTTACCAGGAAAGGCCACAAAAGGAAGATCATTCTCGAGAGTGCTGGAGAGTCATTTGTTTGTGTTTTTAGTCTCTTCAGGGGCATATTGAGTGTTGCTTTTCTATGAGCTCCAAGAACCGTATCTATGCCCATAAAGAGCTGAAAATGAAGCCAGTTCAGTTCCAGTGACTCAGCACTAAAGGATTCGTCTATCTCTGGCTCAAAATTAACTGCAAAATGAAAAAAACCGTTAAGCTCCAGGAAGGTAAGCTGCAGGCACATTTTGCAACCTAAAGAACATTCTGGAATGGAAATCGAGAAGACTCAACAGTGCAGGAGCTGCTGATTTAGGGGCCGAAAGCGTGATGGCGCTTAAAACTCTTGAGGACTATGTTATCGAAAGACCTATTACCTGCGATGTTATTTTGGGACTCTCTTTTATACTGCCGGGCGCGCCTGCATTTAGCATTTCACTGACTTGGAAATCACAGCACTCAAATTATAGCCTCTTACAAGAAAGGGAGCAGGTCTGTGAATGAAGCTTCATCGATACCTTCATTTCCATGCCCATCTCTAACGTGTATCAGAAGATCAGGGTGGAAATGCTCATGGGTTATTTATTTTGAAATAAAAGAGGAGGAAGATGGAGGGAGGGAGCTCTTTCTTCCTCTCCACCCTCTTCTTTCTGGGTCATCCACTGTGGGGGCAGTTTACTGGACCCTGCTTGGCTCAAGGGGGGTGCTTGTGAACTTCGCGGATCTGCTTTGAGGAAACCAAGACCTGCGGTTTCTCCTATTGAAGGCAAGAGAAACCCTCCTCTCATTGAGCCCACGACCCTTTGCTTTTTTCTATTCATGGCACGAGAGGTGTCGTAGGAGCTAGTCTCTACTAAGGCCAGACAAGGAAGCGCTTGGTTTTTAAAAAGAGAGATGGATTCATTAGTTTTTGCCACAGTGGTGATATGCAGCAGACCAGTCCCCAATTCAGTGACCTGCAACGACAAACGTAATTTCCCATGCAAGGGTCTGTGGTGTAGATTGTGGCTTGGCTGATCTTGGCTGGATTTCTGTGGCTCAGGTGGCAGACAGGGGGGCTCGGCCACAGGCTCTGGGGGGGTCTCAACTCAGCATGTCTGTTGTTCTGGATCCTGCTTGGAAGAAGAACAGTTGACTTGGGTGCACACTCATATGTGGAAGCCAGAGTACCAGAGGCCATGGCAAGTGGTGCAGGGGCTGGGCCTCCGCTCAGGTAGGCTCTACACAAAGTCTTTTGCTGGGCTCGGTGGCTCAGCCTGTAATCCCGCGCCTTTGGGAGGCTGAGGTGAGTGGATTGCCTGAGCCCGTGGGTTTGAGACCCGCCTGGGCAGAGAGACCTCATCTCTACAATAAATCAAAAAAGTCGGCCGGGTGTGGTAGCGCATGCCTGTAATTCCGGCTACTTGGAAAGCTAAGGCGGAAGGATCGCCGGAGCCCAGCAGGTCAAGGCTGCAGTGGCCAGGAGCAGCCACTGCACTCCAGTCTGGGTGACAGAGTGAGACTCCAACTCAAAAAAAAAAAAAAGAAAAAAGAAAAAAGTCTTTTTACATTACTCAAAGCAAGTTATATGACCAAGTTCAAAATGAGTGGGCGGGATGTTCACTCTGCACCGGTGGGAGGACCCTGAAGACGTTCGTGGCAAAAAACCTTGGCGTATAATCCTACTACAGTATCAATGACTGGCTACATTGCAGAAATCCACTCCCAGTGCATCTCCAGCAAGGAACTGCTTTCCCAAAATAACTTCATACCTGATCCACCTCAGTGATGGTGTCCCAGGTGATTCTCTGAATGGAGGCAAAAGAGAACTATCCATGAAAACCGCTCCTAGGACACTCATGATAAAGAATGCAGTCCAGAAGTGACGGCCATATTGGCTTGTCGGGGCTCACCTGGGAGGTGTTTTCGGTTGGTTAACTTTCTGTAATTAAGATTTTTTAAGTGATTGCTCAAGAATGACTCAACAGAGTTAAAATTACAAACAGATTTCCCAAGGAGTCAAGTTAAAACGTGAAATGAATACATTGTCTCCCACATACTAACCTCCAAGCTGCAAACTTTCAAAGACACGAGAGAGCGTTTGCATGTCCAACCATGTAAGTCAGTTCACGTGTCCAGCATACATTGTCACATGCATGCATCCTCTCCAAGGGGTTGTGCTTTTGTGTGCTTAACCGTGCAGTACTGTATAGAGTACAGTAGCAGTACAGTATCTTTATTTCAAGCCCAGGATGTCCGGAAGCAAGCATAAAATCAGTGGCAATGTTGCTGGTACTGTACAACTGATTGTGTTAGTTTGGTACCTAGACTAACTTTGTTGGACTTACAAACAAATCGGAATTACAAGCACGCTCTCAGAATGAAATTCATTAGTATGTAGGAGACTTACTGTAGTTTGTTTCCATTAATATACATTTATATGCATTATAATATACATTTATATATTTATTTGCATTATATCCTTTATTTCAACTGATGTTTCCTAATGGATGCTATTCATCCACTGTGACATGCAAGATAACTTTAGGCACTATTTGGACAGTTTTCTTTTTTTAAAGTCATGCATAGTTCTTTATAGGAACCTTCAATTTATGGCAAGGGATCGTGGTTTTACTTTTACAGCTGTGATACCAAGTTTTCTGTTTAAATACGTTTATTTATGTGAAAAAGTGAATCAAGTTAAAAGAAAAAAGTTAAGTAAATTATAGTACAGGTAGGGTACAGATGAGCCAAAGTTTTTGAGGAAGCTTTCAGAACACTTTCCTGAACTTGATGCAGATGTGATATGGCTTTGGATGATTATGTCTCCTCACAGGGACACTGGTTATCACTTTTCCTTCAGAAGTAGTCTCACGTTTCAAGTTGCTCCTTCTGTCCTTTTGGTCTTGCCCGTTACCCTCTTTATTGGTCTTATGGTGACCACATCAGTCCTATGAGCCACACTGTGCTGTCTTGGGCCCCCTCTGGACGACTCTGTGCTGGACTTAGAGCTGGGTTCTCAGCCCTGGAGACTCAGCCACATGTCTGTCCCCAACAGCCACCATGCCTTCTTTCTCACTATCAGAATCTAAGATCACTAGACGAAACTCAGGACCATGCCATATTTAAATGTTCGTTGTTTATCTGGGCAGACATCCTGTGCTTTTATTTGCTAAATCTGGAGTTGGAGTTCTGAGTTCAAGGTGAAGCTATGCCATTTACCAGCTAGTTATGTGACCTCTCTGGGCCTTCACTTTCTCCTGTTTTAGCTCAAGGGAGGAGATAATAGTGCTTCCTTCAGAGGGGTTGAAAGGATTAAGTGGGTTAATACCCCATAAGCACTTAGAAGAGTGTCTGAGCACAGCAGGAAAGTTCAACTTGATGCTGTTGATAAACTTCCGGTTCTCTGATGTCAGACTAGGTAGACTCCTCTCATCCTGCAGTGCCATTTGGTGGCTGCATGAGAGAATCCAAGCAGCATAGTGACAGTCTACCTTGTGTCTCACCTTATATCTACTTGAAGAGCTGAAGGGTCTTCATGATCTGGCGTTCCCTGGCACTACCATCAACTTATGAAAAAACAACTTTTAACATAGCTTCCCCTAAGTAAGTTGAAGTGCATGAACCATCTTTAGGGTGTCTTTGAAATAACTTTCAATCAGCAGAGATTTTAAGAATGCCAACCGCTCTTTGGAGCAAAAAATTTGCAGACTGCTTCTTCTAGGAAAGGAAGACAAATAAGAGCCTAAGAATGACATGGTGAATATTGGAAATAAAACAGCATGTGTGTGACCTCCAGTTCTGGACTTCATTTGTTTGAGGTACATGGACGTAAGTGACTCAAGAGCAGAGAAAGCGAACTTGAAATCCCAGGGGCGTTCCTCTTAATGGGGCTGCTCAGATGTGGTGCAGTTTGAGTCAAAGCAGACCCTGCAACATTGTAGCAAAGGGATTATGAAGTCAATAAAAAAGCGAGAGCCATTTTCCAACTCTCCTTTTATAGATGCTGATGCATCAGAAAATTGAGAAAGAATTAAAAGATAATGAAAGAGCTTTCCCAAAAGATGCCAGGTTCAGAGAATGCAGGCAGCCACTCACAGGAGAGACTTAGAAAGTGGAAGATAAAGTCGTCTCGTGTTTATGTCGGGTTTCACCCCTGGTGAATTTCTCAAGGAATTGCAAATTCCAGCTGAAGCAGATTCAATATAGAAGTCATTTCCATCTAAGCCAAACTGTATTTGATGGGCCTGGGGGTCCCCAAGCTGCCTGCGATTGAGGCTGTGGACAGTGTCTTTGCTTGGCATTCTCCACACTGGGTCCTGAGACAAGAGCTTGTGGGCAGGTAAGTTATTTGGGGGAAGGGAGCCCAGGACCTGGGACTGAAAAGAATGACACGGGAAAGAGGAAGAGTGGTCAGCATGAGTGTCGTGCTCACTACCAAGCACGGTGGTTTTAAAACATGGCTGCACAGTCTTGACAGTCCTCCCATGAAAGGTGAGTCTGTATCCCCTCTCCGTCAATCTGGGTGGGCTTGTTTTGCTGTGTCACCTCCACGGCTAGGTCATAAAAGGCCACACATGAACTGGTGGATTCTCTATCCTCCTTCCTTCCTGCAGGATGGCTCTTCTAAACTGCAGAGCATTGTGTCAAAAGCCTGAGTCTGGGCTCTTGTCCTGTAATGGCAGTGAGTTTGAGCACTTGGCCATGGTCATCGGATTATGGGTGAGCGTGTGAGATTCAATTCTGAGCCTTTTGTCTCAACCAGGAATCCTCTCCCTGGGATCCTGCAGTCTGCCTCCTGGAGACGGGCATGGGGGGAGGTGCTGAGGCCAGGTCCCACCCTGCAGGGCCACCTCTAACCCCGGAAGTTCCTACTTCCTGTTTGTCCCTGTCCTGATGGGAGCAGCTGAGAGCAGCTGCTGTTACAGGTCCAGGAGCGTACACTGGGCTGGTGCACCGAGCATTGCAGCCTCATACACAGGGCCGCCCATGTTGGGCTGTCACACTGGGAGTGATTATAGCCAGAGGGGCGTGTCTGGGGCT
This sequence comes from Cephalopachus bancanus, assembly GCA_027257055.1. NCBI lineage: Eukaryota > Metazoa > Chordata > Mammalia > Primates > Tarsiidae > Cephalopachus > Cephalopachus bancanus. The sequence goes on along the minus strand of JAPVLO010000451.1, from coordinate 807,064 downwards.
GATATGAGAAGGTGACCAAGGCCCCAAAGGGGAAGCGTAGACAGAGGCTGGTTCTTGTGCCCAACACCCAACATCAACCAATGTCTCAACAATGTAAACAGGTACAACTGGCGGAATATTTAAAGCCAGTCAAGAGAACATTGGAAGACATCAGTGAAAATGTGGTCTCGTCTGGATGCTGAAAGCCCTTTCTCCTTTCTCATGTTTTCTATTATTCTCTCCCCTCCCTCCCTTCCTTCCTTCTTTCCCTCCCTCCTTCCTTCCTCCTTCTTTCTTTCCTTTTGCACTTAAAAGATGACTCAGCATCTAACAAGTGTCCAAGTCTGAGAAGAACAACAGCCCAACTAATGAAAAATGTATCCCCGATTAAGCTGAGTATCTGAAATCTTGACATTTTTCTGCAGTTACATCTTTTTCTAGTTCATAGCCTGGGCTTACGGAGGGGCTGGGGGCAGGGGAGCAGCCCTGCTCAAGTCCCTGTGACGATTCTGCAAGGCCCTGTTAGAGGGCCATCCTTTTGTGATTCCTTTCCTGCGGCTTGAGATGTCATGGGGGAAGGAACCTTCTTGAGGGATCCCTCAGCTCTCCCAGCTTCCTCCACAAACCCCGGGCTCGGCTCTGTCCAGGCAGTACCAGGGGATGGGCCTTCTGCAGCTCTGTGACAGGCCTGGGGTCAGTCCTCAGGAAGGGCCTGGGCATGGGAACAGGCATGTGGATCCCACGGAGCCCATGCTCCAATCCCGACAGCTTCCCATCCCAATGGCCTCCCATCCCGACAGCCCCAGAGGGCAGCCTGGAGGCTCAGTGGTTGGGGCTTCTCAGGCTTTCAGAGCTGGCCACTTTTCAGCAAAGTCACCAAAAGCCCCGTGTCCCCTTCCCAGTGAGTTATGCCACCAAACACACAGTTCTTCAAGCCACAGTCCCATGTGACATCCTGGGGCCCTCCCTCCTCTCCTGGCATCCACGGAATCCATAAATTACAAACGCATCCCTATCTGTCTGCCCCACATCCTGCTTCTGTCCCCAAGTATGTACCTCTGTCCTCGCCTGGGTCACCACAACAGCCCCTGGCCCGTCCTCCTGCTCTGGTTCCTCCTCCCACCCCCAAAATTGACTCTCTGCAGACCGAGTGAGCCTTGAACGTGAAATGAGACCGGGTCGCCCTGAGTGGTGTCTTGGGGGCTCCAGGAAGTGTTGACTCCTCATCACACCCACAGGCCGGCAGGTTCCCGGGTTCCCACATCGTCTCCCAACACCCCCCACTTCCTCCATTCTGCCACCCTGGCCTCCAGCTCTGCCTCCGACACCCAAGTCTTCCTGCCCCAGGGCCTTGGCACTTGACGGTCCTTCTTCCTGTAGGCTCTTCCCGCAGCTCGCCGGTGACCTGCTCCCTCTGACCCTCCGTTCTCAGCTCAGGTGTCCCCTACGCAGAGAACCCCCCTGGCCATCCCGAGGAAGCCCTCTGCACTCCCGAGTCAGTCCCCAAGCCCTTCACGGAACCTGCCACCGCCTGGAGCTGAAGGCTTGCTTTCCTGTCTTTCTGTTGTCATTTGTCCTCAGGACTGTCAACCACATGAGTGCAGAACAACGTGTGTCTGCTCCCTGGTGGATCCCGGCTCGGGGACCAGGGCCTCCTGCAGAGCCGCCTCTGGACAGGCATCTGCTGAACACCTGGATGGGTGAAAGGAATCAGCGAACGGGATGTGAAGGCTCCCGAGATGATCATTTCGGTCGTGGGTGCTGGGGTCAGAAGCAGCCCTTGGAAGTCACTTGACCGACCCCATGCAAATGGGTAAACCGGAACTCAGAGGGAAAAGGGATTTCCAGCACATCCCAAGGCAAGGGTCTTCTCCCTGCCCTGGGAGGAGAGGGACCCCTAGCACTGCCGTGCGTGTCAGGCGACATGGCTGTGGGGTGATGGGTTGCCCCTGCCCATGGACTCATGTAAGGAAATGAGGACAAAAGGCACAAATTTCCTGAAGGTGAATGACGGAAGGCGACATCATCCTGCAGGGACAGGGCTAGAGCACAGATGGCCGTGGGTGAAAAGGCCCCTGAGCTTGAGGGGGGCTGGGGGCTTGAGGGGAAGCCCCAAATGTAAGTCCTGGGAGGCCCTGGGCAGGCGCTGGGCAGAACCCTCCGGAACGCGGCTCCCGAGGGAAGCTCTGCCGACCCCTGCCAAGGCCTCGGCCTTTCAGAAGGGGACTCAGACCCGGCCCTGCCCGGAGCCCCAGCGGCCTCCTCGCCCTCCCAGCTTCTGCCCCACCCAGTCACCACGCACAGGGGGCTGGCACCACCAGGATTCTTCCCTCGCAGCTCAAGGGGCCATGTGTCTGAAGTCAGGGTGTGGCCTGGCGGGCTGCGGAGGCCGGGGAGACTCCGTCCCAGGCCTGCTTCCCGGCTCTGCGGTCCCCGGGAAGTCCTGGGCCGTCCTGGGCTTGTAGAGGCCTCGTCCCTTCTCTGCCTCCATCGTCACGGGACGGCCTCCCCGCGTGTCTCCTCGTGCCCGTCTCACAAGGACACGCGCCACTGTCTTTAGGGCCCACGGTGAACCCACGGGGCTCCATTCGTGCTTAACTACCTGCAAGGCCCTGTTTCCTACTAAGTCACACTCTGGGGTTGCAACTGGCCGTGGAATGTGGGAACAGCAGTCAACCCAAGATGGCTCCCGTGGCTTCCAGATGAGCGTCTACACCCCCTGCCCACCACAGAGGTGGCACAGCGGGTGGACGAGAGTGAAGACACAGGGCTGCCCAGATGACACCTAGCCGGTCAACGCCCCCGAGTGCCTATGCCTAGTGGATCATGGTCTTAGCACTTTACTCCTCCAGAGGATGCCACACCTTCCCATGATGTCACAGGGCCCAGTGACGTGGGGCGGGGCTGGGTGACCCGCTCTGACTGGTGAAACACTCGTGAGCTGTGGCGGGGTGGGGGCAGTGAATGTGCTTGGGGTGGCTTGGCTCTTGGCTTCTGTCCTTTACCAGTCCTGCCTGAGGAGCTGCTGGCCTGCGGCTGAGGAGAGCTTGCCAGGGTGAACTTGAGCCTGATCTGCAGCCAGGGCCCAGTCCAGGCCCATCAGCAGGAAGTAGAGTCACTGATGGAACCCAGGAGAGCCCAACTGGGACAAGCTCCGCCCAGAGGCTTGCAGCTCCAGGAGCCAGGATGCAGGGGTGGCTGTCCATCACCACATTCAGGATGTTTGTTGTGGAGCTTTACAGTGACAATGGCTGAGAAACACAGAGAGGAGACGCTGGGACGTATTGATCTCTCAGTCTCCCCATATGTGAAATGGGGCTAGTCACAGGTCGTCAGGCTGTGGAGAGGATTAAAGGACATAGTGATGCAAGCAGTTGGTGGGTCAGCAGCTTCCACTCCCGGTGTGACACAAGACTCACAGGACCTGCCACCCACATGATCCTGCACCGTCACCGAACCGCAGCTGACAGTGAAGTCTCCTCCCTGTTTCTGTGCTTGTGCCCTTGCTCAGTCTTCACTCAGGTGGGTTGTTCTGCTCTTAGAGCTCCCACAGAGGCTTCACTGAAGCACTTTCCCAAGAGCCATGTCTGCAGCTGAGGCGCAGTCACCCCCATAGGCTGTCCAGTGTCTGTCCCTGCACCAGAGTGTCAGCCCGCTGTGGGGGGGGGACTCTACTCTCTTGTCCTTTGTGCGTGACCCAGGACCTATTCCCGGCCAGACACCCCCAGGTGCTGCACGGGAGCTGGTGAGTTTATTGTGAGAACACGGCATCCCACTTGCCATGTCCCTGCTCACCCAGCAGTGGCTGTTGACGCTGCCATACTGAGTCCTCTTCCAGACAGTGGAGGACAAAGCAGAGACAGCCCTGTCCCCTGGGAGCTCATGAGTCACATGAACTCAAAGCAACTGGGTGTTGGGAGCCAGGGGGTGGTGACCACCAGGAGGGAGTGGCAGCAGGATGACAAAGGTGCGAGTCTACACAGGTGCTCAGGAGGCCTCTTTGAGATGGAGACATGGGGCCAGGAGGCTGGAGGAACAGGAACTCATGGATCCTGGGGAAGATGGTCCAAGGCAGAGGGAGCAGTCAGTGTGGGCCAGGCAGGTGTGTGCCCTGTGTCTGAGGGGCAGGGGCCAGTGTGACTGGAGGGAGATGGGTGAGGGGACGCTGGGGCCGAGGTCAGAGCTGGCTGTTACCATGCATACTAGAGCCTCTGGACAGGATCTGGAGACGAAGTGACTAGCGGTAGTGGGAGGACCACACACTCGGGGAGGACTCCCAGGGTTTGGCTGAGCAGCTGGAGGAGGGGAGGAGCTGTTGACTGAGGTGTGGAGGTCTTGTGGGAGCAGCCCGGGGCGAGAAATCTTCTGAGAGGAGCAGGGCGGGCTGAGCCCACTCTCCCAGGCTCAGGGTCATCCTTCATTGCAGGCGCTGGACCGTCCACTGTGCTGTTACCGAGCCAGCGAATCCAGCCTGACCTTGCACTTGTGTCTCCAGGGATAAAGGTCAATGTCACAGCAGACTCTGCTCTGATGCCGTCTTCAAGCCAAGACCTTAATATTCAATGAGAAATCTGCATTGATGAAATTTTCATTAAAGAAGCATGATCCCTCTCTCTCCCCTTGTTATGCCGTGGCTTTGAGTATCAGGCTAATTTGGGCTTGATTACCCCGATGATCTGACGATCGGAGCATTATTAAACTTTTAGATGAGCGACGGCGTGTCGGCGCCTCCCTCTCCCCTCTCCGCCGGAGCGCGAGGGCTCTGCTAATGATCACAGCGGATCCGGGCCGACGCGCAATTAGGGAGTTATCTACAGTGTGAAGGAGAGGCGACCCTGCTGCCTTCCAGGGGAGTTAGCTGCTTGGCTTCCAGGGCACACGATTTAATTGATAAAATGCATCAAAAGAACATTCCAGTCCTAGGCCTGGTTTTACAGGTAATGAGCTGTGTTTGCCCCAGCGGGTCTCCTCCCCTTTCTGTCCCTCCAACACATCCCATCTCTAGAGTAAGGAGGGTCGGACCAGGGAGAGTTCAACTGGGTGGGCTATGGGCTGACATCTGAGGGACTCTGTCAGGCAAACTGTGTTGTTCATTTGCTGAGCGAGCCCTTCCCTGCACTTGTGAGTGTTTTGTGTATGTTAACATGCCTAGTTCTCTCGGCGCCCCGTGAGAGCTCCTCTAGTGATGGGGAAACTTTGACCAAGAGGGGTTAGATAATTTATTCCAGGTCACCTGCTAGGCAGGAATAAGGCAGATTTGAACCCAAGTGATGTGACTTCAGCATCTGAGCTTTAACATCTGAGCCACAATCCCGCAACTTTCTTAACATTGAATTTTTTTTAAGCTGTATGTTTCAGAAATAACTAAGCGCCAAAATGTTTAAAATGTGTATTTTTCTGTAAGCATAGAATTTACATAGTTAAAAAAAATTTGGGAGCTCTGCATAGATGCTCTCTTAGGGTTGGTTTGTCTCTGGAATTGCCATTCTGTATTTACATGAGGTCCCCGAAAGTAATGTGATTTAGCATTTGTCTGTTACGAAAAATGGCAGCTTTCAAAAAGGTCATCTCATCTTCCAAAAGGACCAGAACAACTAGCAAGATCCTGGGGTAAAGGTCTGTGGAAGTCGTCAGAGAGGAGCAGAGACCATCAGGGCTTCAGGGACCAAGATCCAAGAGGGAAGAGGCCGCAATGAAACCAGCCCTATGGTCTCCGCTTCTTGTCCTTCTCAGGAGTTTGCCAGTTTGTAAGTAGAGAAGAGCCAAGTGTCACCGGAACTGGGGGCTTTTCAGCAAGCTCATGGATCTGGGGACAAAAAACTCAGTGTTTGCGGCCAGGGTACTTCAGATCTTAGGTAAAGGAAGGCCTCTGGAAGTGAGTCTAACTTTCTGCAGAACTTTCCTCTCGAGGCATTGACAAGTTCCCAGGTTGCACGGGTGAGCAGCTCTGAGGCCAGGCTGAAAGTGTGTGACTGAGAGGTTGCAAACCAAGCTAAGTGTCCCCAATGTTGTGATGCCATCACAGCAAAGCTGCGACTTTAGAGACTGACCATTAAACAGCTGGAGCCATGGAAAACAAACAGTGGTTTCTGCTGACTGCCTCAAAGTACTCACTGGGAGGAAGGAACCATAAAACAAAATAAAGCAGATCTCAGAAAAATGAAAAGTCAGCCTTGAGTTATTATAATCATGGTAATCCATCCTCACTATTGTGACTGTAAGGAAAAAAATGTAGTGTATCTTCTTTGGGGGAAAGATGAAATCATTTAGAGACACAGACTTTTTTTTAAAATGCCTCTCATTCCTAACAATATTATGAGGCATATCAGAAAGAAGACAAAATAACCACAACCATAGGAAATAAACATGACAATAAGAAACAACTCACAGATGATCGGTTAATGAGGCTGTCAGAGATAAACATTAAAATATCCTTTATTAATATGTTCAATAAAAAGAGGAAAATAGGGAACATCTTACTGGGGAAATGGAATATCTGAAAAAGAATTAGGATGACATCAATAGTTGCTAAATAAAAAATACAATAATTGGAGTTGAAAATACAATAGATGGGCCTGACAGCAGATTAGACAAAGCAGGACACAGGTTTGTTGGAAATATCCACACGGAAGCATGGGGACCAGAAATTGCACAGGCACAAAAGGGCATTAGACCATAGTGGAGTGTGACAAAAAGTTCTCACGCGTGTGACTTAAATCCTACAAAGATAGGAGAGAGAAAAATTAGGAGGAAGTGCTCTATGAAGATGTGTCACTGAAGATTCTTCAAAGCTGATGAGAGACAGTAAGACGCAGAATCATGGAATCAAGAACCCCCAGCGAGATAAAGAGGAAGAAATATCTACCTAGTCACATCATAGTAAAACTGCTGGGGCCTAAAGACATTCCCTCTAAAGGAGAAACAATAAGAAAGCAGCAAGCTTGTCAACAGGAACAATTGGACCTGAAGATAATGGAATGACAAGTTTAAATGCTGAAAGAAAACTATCAATCTAAAACTTTATTCTGTTCAAAATATCTTTTGAAAGGGAATACAAAATAAATGATTTCATATAGGCAAAAACAGATAATTCATTGTCAGGAGATCTGCATTAAAATAAATACTAAATAGAGCTCTTCAGGCAGAAGGAAAAATGATTTTAAATGGAAAAATGCAGGAAGAATTAAGACTAATAGAAAGGGTAAATTACTAGGAAATGTAAATTAATCACGAGTGCATAAAACAGCAATAATAATTAGCTGTGGAGGTTTATAATATAGAGAGAATTAAATTCCTTGGCAAGAATAATACAACAGCCAGAAGGAGGTTAAGCAGTTTTAAGAGTTTTGAGTTTCTTCCATTGTCCAAGTGATAAAGTTGGAGTTTAGATAGACTCCAATAAATCAGAGATGTATGTTACATCTGTAGGATATTTACTAAGGAATAAAAGAGGCCGGGCTCGGTGGCTCAGCCTGTAATCCCAGCACTTTGGGAGACTGAGACGAGTGAACTGCCTGAGCCCGTGGGTTTGAGACCCGCCCGGGCAACTTGGCGAGACCTCGTCTCTACAATAAATCAAAAACTAGCTGGGTGTTATAGCGCGTGCCTGTAGTTCCAGCTACTTGGAAGGCTGAAGCGGAAGGATCGCTGGAGCCCAGCAGGTTGAGGCTGTGGTGGCTGGGAGCGTGCCACTGCACTCCAGTGTGGGCGACAAAGTGAAACTCCAACACACACACACCACACACACACACACACACACACACACACACACACACACACACACGTGCACAAGAATAAGAGAAGTAAAACTGACGAACTGGAGGATGATTACACAACAGAAACATTTTTTAAAGAAACACTTGATTAGTAATAAAATAAGGCAGGAAGGAAGAGAAAGGATGTTGCAAATAGAAAACAAATAGAAGGTAACATTCAGTCATAAGACTAATTACAATACATGTAAACAGATCAAATTCCAAAAGAGAGGGGTCAGTCTTATTTTTTTATCTACAGGAAAACATAGGTCTTTTTCCTATCTACTGCAAAGTGTTTCAAATGTGGATGTGTATAGGAGTCCCCCAAAGAGCTTGTGAAAATGTTCGACTCTCTGGGCCCAACTTCTGACGTTTTGGGTGGGATTTGAGCACCTGCATCTTTAATAAGGCCCAGCCCACTCTTGGAGAAACAGTGACCTCTCCTGCGGAATGGGAGGGGATAGGGACAAGGGATAAATTGTTAACCTAGTTCAGTTGTGGAGCTTGGAACTCAGCAAGGGACCAATACAAACACACAAATCAGTGCGGTGCAACAAACTGTAAAACAATCCTCTCTGGTAAGAGGCCCTCCCATAAACCTCCCAGATGAGGAGTCAACTCTCCCTCATCTTAATTATTCAGGTCTTGGCAACTAGGGAGTGACCCAGCCGGGGTTAGGGATGCCGAGTTGGGCACACGGGGTTAGGGATACAGAGTTGGGCACAATCTATCCACACACTCGTGTGTTTTTTTATGTCTGCAGCTCCAGCAAAAAGGGTTAAAAGCAGGGCCAGAGGCTGGAGCAGAAGGAGCCTGACACTTGTGGGGATCTGCGAGGCTCGGTCTGGTCTGACGCCCAACTCCCCGAGGTCCATCTGTGCACTGGGCCAGAGCCCTGCTGGACCCAACACACAGGGATGGGTGCTGCATGAGAACGGCAGTTTCAGAGGCCTCTGAGACTGACTGGTCTCCTACTCCCGGTCTCCTGGAGGTTCCCCAACCCCCAGAGAGTGGGTGCCAAGGTGGGAGAGCTCACGCCAGCCCTGAGGGTGTTTGCAAGGGCCTGTGTGGCAGCCTTGAGGGCCGGCTCTGCTTCCAGATCCACAAAGCTGCTGAGCCAGGGGCTGCCTGGGCCCAGGCATTTGAGCTTCTCTGGGAGTGTGATGGGTTTGGAAGGGCATGGAGGGAGTTCCCAGCCTGGTGGCCCAAGGTCCTAGGTTGGATCTAGGGAGGCATTGGTGGCAGTGAAGCTGGCCGTGCTAATTTCACTTAATTCTATGAAAAAAAAAAGTCAAGGGTATGACTCTTCTGGGTCCTCAGAGTGCCAGAATTATTAAATTTAAAAGGCCCAGAATTGGGAACACCATTATACATTCATAAATATCCATGAAGAAGGAAAACCCTAGAAGCCTCCAAAGGTGTTGACCTCAAATCCAGCACCAGGACTGAGAACATAGCCCGGAAGCGAGGATGGAAACTTCTCTTGGAAAATTTAATGCCGACGTAGAATGTGAAACATGGTCAGGTCATAGGTCAAGGGCAAGGACGGAGTAAAGATGTTTCAGACCTACAGGATCACAGAGAACCGTCTCCTGGGTGCCCTTTCCCGGGAAGCCATGGGAGGAGGATGTGCTCCACCCCAAGGAGGGACGGATGGAGGGCAGAGACACTGTGGAATCCCAGACAAGGGCTGTGGGAGAGTCCCAGGCCGGATCTGGAGCACCAGGGACAGATCCAGATCGCGGTTCTGAGGCAGATCCAGGGAGTGGCCATTTCCTGGAGGGTGTTGCCAGAAAACAAAACTGCCCCTTTCCTGATGGTGGGATCATGTTGAGAGGTGGGTTACACAAGCAGGACCCAAAGAAACCAGGAATTATCCCTGCTAGGTGAGAGTACTGGGAACCCATCGGCACCAGTATTCCAGCTAGTGTTGTTGTGAGAGGCTGTGTTTGGCTTTAGCGAATTTCATGATGGGTGGTTGATGAGTGCAGGTGCCAACACTGTGCTGAGCGTTCAGCAGTTTTTGACCCCAAACGGCATGGCCCCTGTGCCCCGCCCTCCCCATTCGCCCAATCTCACCCTGATAAACTTTCTTTTTGCTTCTCCAATGAAAAAAGTCTTCAAAGGGAAGCATTTTGCTCATGTGGAAGAGGTGAAACAGAAAATGAAAGAAATACTAAAAGACATCCAAATAGACGAGTTCAAAAACTGTTTTGAGCCTCTTTATAGGTGTATTGCATCAATTGGAGAGGACTTTGAAGATGACTGAAATTTAAACATGTAAGAATAAATACACAATTTTTTTTTTTGAATCTTACTCTGTCACCCAGGCTGGAGTGCAGTGGCATGCTCACGGCCACTGCAGCCTCGATCTGCTGGGCTCAGGTGAGCATTCTATCTCAGACTTCCAGGTAGCTGGAACTACGGGCTAAATACACAATTTTTTGTAAATAAATTCCATCTGGGAGGGTTCCCCTCCATAGTCAGGGAGTGAATTTAGGGATGGATTAGTGACAGCTATGGAGAAAACTAAAGAAGTGGGAGAAGATAAATTATTTCTGGGGAGAGCAATACAGCTGTAGGCTCAAGACTACTAATGTGCACACCTCATGAGCCAGCTGAATGCTCTGTACCCAGTTATGGTAGTGTAGACACTGCCTCCGGTCTTGATCATGCCACCAGGGTGGCGGGGCAGGGAGAATGTGCGGGAGGCACAGGTCTAACTACTGAATAGTCAGTGTTCCCTAGCAGATGAGCAATAGAGAAGGCTTAAGACACAGAAATAAATTGGAAAGAGCATAAACACATGATTTAGAAGTCTAGAGATAGACGGGCACACAGGTACAAGTAGCAGTTTCTGGAGAGCGGAAATCAGCTGTGGGGATGGGAGGGGCCGAGGGCTGCGGTTTTCCTACTTAGCCTTACAGTGCCATTTATTCCATCTATTTTCTCTCTGTTGTTCAGAAGAGGTAATTTCTGCTGTTTTATTTTTCAGTTCACTGATGTTTCCTCTCTCCTCTCCATTTCTCTCTTGAGCCCAGCTATTTCGTTCTCGCTTTTTCTTTTTGTTTTGGTTATTGTGTCTTCTCCATTCTAAAATTTCCACTCGGTTCTTGGTTTTTCTGTTTCTTTCCTGAAACGTTCCGTTTCTTTGCTGAGTCTTTCTGTATTTTCGCCCATTTCTGGTGCGTTTGTCATTGCTCACGGAAGTTATTTTTACAATGGCTGTTTAAAAATAACTGTGAGATCATTCCGACATCTGTGTCATCTTGATGTTGGCATCTGTGGTTGTTTTTTCCCATTCGAGTTAAGACACTCTTGGTTCTGGCAAAAAGAGGTGGTTTTCGATGGACTCCTTGCCATGCTTTGTGTCGTGCTAGCGGACTCGGGGGTCTTATTTAAATCTCCGTGTTAGCAGACCTTTCATATCACCAGGGGCGTGGAGGGACCACAGGGCCTCATTATTGCCGGGTTGGGGTGGAGTCTCGGTTCCCCACGTAATCTCCATGTTCCACCTCGTTATTCCCGGACTGGGGTGGGCGCCCAGCCTCTCCGGAGCCACTGCTGACAGCACTTTGGCTTGGAGGTGTAGGGGATCCTGTTAGGGCTGGCCTGGCACCATGGGGATGGGAGGTTTGTTACTCCAGGTGAGGGAGGAAATCCAGGCTCCCCACCCAGCCTCTCCCACACTGCCCCAGTGGGGGTTTGGGTGCCTTACTGCTACTCAGTTGAGGTGGACATCCAGGCTTCTCACTCGGTCTTGGTATGTGGGTGGGACTGGAGTTGAGGTTTCCTGTGTGTTTGTCTGGAGTGGGTGGTGGCTGTCTAAAAGCTTTCTGTCTTGCTGGGCGGCCCCATTCCTGGCTCTTCCGCTGGAGAAAGCAGGCCTTTCTTGATATTTTCTTTCTGTCTGTGATGTTGACATTTCCAGGTTGCCAGCTTCTTCGGTGCCCAGGATAAAAGAGGCAAAAAGATAACCCAAGAGCTCACTCTCTGGCCATTCTTCCTGTCCTGAGGTCCCCGGCAAGTGTGCCTTCTTCTCCCCACCTCTCAGAGTCTTGTTCGTTCCACATATAATTGCCAGGGGTCTTAGCTGCTCTTAGCAGGGAAAGTAGGGCAAAGTGCATGTGCTCCGTCTCGCTGGAAGCGAAGGTCTGAACAGTGTTTCCTTTCCCCCTTCTCTGATCGCTCTTCCAACAGTAATTGTGCCTCATCAATGCCTTCTGATTCTGAGGAAGGACCTCATGTGGTTCTGTCTCCTCCTAGGCAATCCCAGCTCAGGGATCCAGAACTCACACTTCTTCACTGTCTCATGATCGCTAGAACGGCTAGCGTCTTCCATCTTCTCTATGCTGCCTCAGTAATCCACTTGGCTCTTAGTCTGTCACCTGTGGAACTGATTCTTGCTCTTTGCTTTTTAGATTAGAGTGGTTTGTTTCCCTGTCCGACCCCTGATTTAACGAAAAGGTCTGAGCACTCTTATTCTAATGCACTAGCTAGCTATTGCCAAGCTATCCGCCAAAATGCCTGTACCTATTTCCTCAGAACAATACGAGTATCTGTTTACTCGCAGCCTTGCAAGCTTTGTCTTGCCAATCTGATACATGAATTTAATAGTCATTTTCATTTGCTTAATTAAAGGTCAAATTCTCATCTTTTCATGTGTGTATTGGTGATTTGCATTTCTCTTCTGTAGACTATCCATTCATATCCCCTTTCCTTTTTTCTGTTGACTTATCTGTATTTGTTCTTGCTTTATGGCATATTAAATTAATCCTTTGTAATGTATGAGCCAGATATCTCCTCCTTGTCTTTGTGTATGCCATCCTTGGTTATGCAGAAGTTACAAGTTTAGATGTTTTTAATTCTGAAAGAAACTGAACCCCAACAGAATTAGCAGAAAGAAGATGCATTGGTTCATGGAACTGAACAACTCAGAGGTAAGGGGTCAGGTGAAGGTGGATCTAGGAGCTCAAACAAAGCCACCAGGACACAGTTTTATTGCAGCTTTTCTTCATGATGGCGTCATTCCAGGACTTGTTGGGGTAGCAGTGTGGGTCCTAGGAGCTCTATTGGATATAAGTAACAAAATCCTGTCAAAAAGCAGCTTAATTATAAAGTTTGTTTGTTTGTTTGGTTTTTTTTTTTTTGCACAGAGGAGCCTGAAGGTAGTTAACTCTGAGAGTGATTTGGTAACTCTAAATATCAGAGCTCTGAGCATATTTCTTTCTTTTTTCTTTCTCACAATAAAAATGGCTGCCACATTTCCAAGCTTGTTGTGTTCGTGTGACAACATCCACTGGAGATAGGAAGCTAGGCACATCTGTCTTTGATCAGATGGGGGCAAATCTCCCCCAGGACTCCCTCCCCACCCGCACACTCCACAGATGTTCCTGCTGATTCTACTGGCTAGACTGGGCCATGGGACTGTGCCCTCCTTGTAAAGGAGTATGGGAAAGCAAGAAGCTGGTGCCCTCAGCCTCTGGACTGGAGGAACAGGAGCCAGGAGCTCTTGGGTGGATGTCCAGCAACGCCTGCCCCAGGGAGCATCTCTCTGGTCACTCCTACCTTAGAGATGGTCTCACCCTGGGTGGATCGACTCATGTCATCCTGAACCACTTCCAGGTCTGGGGACTCGCCAGCTGATTGGTCAGGCCGGGTCACATGCTCCAGCCCTAGACCCAGACATGAGTTCTTCCTGAGCCCCTTGAGGGGCAGTGGGAGGGTGATTGCTTATGTATCAGGGTCTGCTTACCTGAAGATGGGGAAATGGCTGCCAGGAAGTCAAAATAGGATGTTTACATGGGAGGAGCCTAGTGGACGAGTAATAACGTGTCCATTTCTGAGAGTGAGTTTCTGGCTAATGCTGAACAAGTGCTAGCTTTCACTATTTGTCATCTCTCTCAAAAAGGGACTTGCTCTCTGGACTGTCCAGGCCTCCTCCCCCGAGCCATGCCCATAATCTCCCGTTTGGAAACGATTCCTCTTTAAGTGGAAACTCAGTGCTCTCTAGCCTGAGCTGTGTCACACTGGCCAAGTTGACTGCCCTGCAAACAACACAGACACTTAACGGATCTTGCTTCCCACCCCTGGATTTGTGGGGGTCATCGTGAAGGTTAATGATGATTCTTCTACCTCTGTTCAGATGTCCATTTCTGCTGTCCTAAATGGAAGCCATCCAATCTGGCCTCTGCTCCCTACATACCCATTACCAGTTTATAAGGAATCAGAGCTGCACGAAGACTCAAATTACTGTATTCTAGAACAGACTCCGCTCAGCAGCAATGAGAATGTTCAGAGATTCAGAATGACTTGGCAGTCTGTCTGCGACGTGTCCTGTGGCCTGAAAACTCACTCGCCCACATTTGCTAGTGCTTCACTGACCTGCTGATGGAGCTCAGGTAACCTCTGTGGCCAAACGGAGAGACTGGCTCAGACCCCAGCCTTCAAATCAGCTGTGAAGAATCCTGCCTGGCTACAGGCCTGTGCCATCTCAGAGTCCTGGAGGGCAATTATTATGGGGAGAAGGTAAGGAGTTTTAGCCATGAACACAGGGAATGTGCAGACAGGCTTGGACAAAGGTTGGCAAGGTTGAAGGCTTTATTTCATTGGCAGTTTGTGATTTCCCCTAACTTCTTCCTGGGCTAAATACAGGGGAGCAAAATACAGATTGCCAATGGGGCTCTGAGGCCAGGGAACACCCTGAGAGGTGATTGCCTTGCCATTTCCTGCAGCTGCAAATCTATACTCAACGGAAGGCACACATTTATGGTTGGGACAAATAAATACAGAGGAGGTGGGAAGGAAGAAAGGACCCTGAATTTATCTCTTTTCAACAAGATCATCTCTGTGAGTTCTTTCAGGCCAAGGCAGTCGAAACTCAATGCTTTAGTTTGGATATTTGCTCCCTCCAAGTCTCACATTGACATTTGATCACCAATGTTGGAGGCGGGGCTTAATGGAGGTGTTTGGGACCTGGGGGCGCACACTCATTCTGGATGGCTTGATGCCCTCCCCAAGGTAATGAATGAGAGCTACTTATTTAAAAGAGCTACTTGTTACCCCTCTCTCCCTCTTTCTTTCTCCCTCGCTGTGTGATGCCTGCTCCCCTTCCTCTTTCATCATGATTGGGAAGCTTCCTAGTCCCTCACCAGATGCAAATGCTGGCACCATGTTTCTAGTATCATTGTGAGCCACATACACCTCTTTTTCTAAAAAATCAATTACCCAGCCTCAGGTATTTCTTTATAACAACATAAACTGATTGAAACAGAAAATTGGTACCAGGAGTAGGGTTGAAATCCTCATGAAGAGACACCCCTGGGACATTGCTTAGTGACTTCCAGACCCAGAATAATAGAGCCACCGATAGTGTGCAATCTCAGCCTGGAAAAGTCACAGGCATTTAACTCCCACCCATGAGAGCAGCCATGGGGACAATACCCAGGAAAGACATGGGGATGGAGCTTCTCAAGACCTTGAGAGCCCACCTCTCTCACCAGTGTGCCCAGGATACAGGTCATGGAGTCAAAGGGGATTATTTTAGAGCATTAAGATTTACATCTGCCCTGCTGGGGTTTGGACTTGTATTGGGCCTGTGGAGCCTTTCTTCTGGTCAACCTCTCCCTTTTGAAATGGGGAAATCTATGCAATGTCAGTACCACATTGTGACCTGGAAGTAGATAACTTGCTTTTGAAATTTCAGGCTCACAGCAGTGAGGAACTTGCCTTGAGTCTCAGATGAGACTTCGGACTTCTGAGTTGATGCTGGAAGAGAGTTGAGACTTCAGGGGACTATGGGGAAGGAGAGGATGATTATATTCAGCAATGTCAGAAGCACATGAGATGTGGGGGGCTGGAGTGGAATGATAAAGTTTGGTGAGTTGTTCCCTCCGAAGCCCATGTTGAAATTTGATCCTCGGTGTTGGAGGTGGGGTCTGGTGGGAGGTGTTTGGGTCACGGGGGCAGATCCATCCTGAATGGCTTGGTGCCATCCTTGAAGGATTCACTGAGCTCTCACTCTGAGATCTGAGAGATCTGATTGTTAAAAAGAAACTGGTATCTCCTCATCTTATCTCTCTCTCTCTCTCACTTCCTTGCTCACCATGTGTCATGCCTGGTCCCCCTTCATCTTCCACCATGATTGGAAGTTTCCTGAAGTCCTTACCGGAAGTAGGTGCTGGCGCCATGTGCTCCTTGGACATCCTACAGAACTATGAACCAAATAAACCACTTTTCTTTATAAATTACCCCGTTTCAGCTATTCTTGGACAGCCACACAAATAGACTAAGACACTCAAAGACACTCAGCATACTCAGGCCAACCACAAATGATGACGGGGCTTAATTCAACACAAACGCCTGATGGGGAGAATGGATGGGAGTGATGGGTTAAATAAATACTTAAGCTCGGGCGTTTGAGAAGTTTCCAATGAGATTTGATTTAGCACAAAGCTTATTTTTACTCTTCAAAAAGAAAATACTATGTTTTAGGATACATGTTTTGTTTAAATATCAAACATTGAGCAACACCCACCCCTGCCAAGGAAAAGTCAAGAAGGATCCCTGCAGCATTGCTTATGTTGCAGAAGCATGGAAAGAATTTGCATCCCTTGGGGCAGACAAGATACTGCTGCAGTAACAAACATCACCAGCTCCTAGGGGCTGTTTCTCACGTAGACTGGGTCTTCTGTCCCACACAGTCCTCGTTCAGGGACCAAGGTGGAGGGCAGCACTTTCTTGTGCTCCTGTCATAGGTCAGGCAGGATGAAAGGCTCCTGGCCAGTCAGAGATCGACTGTTAAACTTCTGCCCATAAGTGACACCTGGGACTTAGGCTCACATTTCATTGGTCAGTGTAAGTCACATGACCACAACACCTGCCCAGCGGGAAGAGAACTGGAACTCGTTCACCGACATATTAAGACCACTCACAGCCTAAGCATCCATCCTTAGGGAAGGTGATTTGAACTGCAGTAACCCACACACATAGACAAGAAAGACTACACAGCAGGTCTAAGGGAGGAGGCGTCTGCAGCAGGTGGACAGATCTCCAGTGCATGAGGTAGAGAGAGAAAGAGGAGAGGCTAGACCCTGTGTGATGTGAGCTGTCTATATACACACGTGCCCACAAAGGATGGCCCAGTCTCTATGGAAAGCCACCGGGTCTGGAAGCGGTGACCCGGGAGAAGGGTTTCGGACCCAGGACTAAGAGATGACCCTTTGCAGACACTGACCCTATTTTAGAAGTTCTGATGTCTTAAAAAGGAGACTACATTTAAATATGTCCTAGCCAGGCAGAAATTAATTTTGATTTGACTTTTCTATAACATGGGCTCATATGTTGGTGATTCTTTGTGACTTTTTACAAAACAATTGAATGCAGTTATAATGACCTTGTCCTTTGATGTGGGAATAGGGAGAAAGGAGGGGGAATCCGGAAAGCAACAGAGAGCCGGAGGCTGGTGTGTCGATGCCTCGAGGTCACTAAGGATACTTTTGGGAAACCCGTTGCCTGATGACTCATTTGCTCCCAGGTCAAGAGGTACAACTGAGGCCTGAGTGGGAGACCTGCCCAAAGCCCCGGGGCTAGTTGTTGGGGAGACAGGAGGAGAACACAGGGCTCCTCCTCTACAGTTTCCGGGTGACCTGGGAGGGGAGCCCAGCTCCAGGCCTCAGCCCAGTCACTTGTTCGCTGTGTCCTCGGTCAAGTTGAAGTGACCTTCTCTGTGCCCAGTTTTACTTTTTTCACCTATAAAATATGGTAGAGTGGCACGAATTCCCAGAATACTCCCTGCCCACTTCTAGAGATCAAACCAAGTACTGTATGTGACAATGTTTTGCACAGTTTTGTAAAAACATTACAGAAATTATTTTATTATTAATTAATGTATTAGTATCTAAGTAGTAGTTATTATAATGAAATGATAATCACCCTTTGAATTCATCTGTTTACTGATACTGTTGATAGTGACTATTGATATATGTAAAATGATGGTATAAGCTTTAAAACAGGATAAAGTCTCCAGGACAAAAATCACTGACTCCTCTGGTGCAAACCACCTTGTCAGTAAACCCACCTGCAGCCACCAGGCGCTGAAAGGGAGGGTGTTTCCCCGGGAGCCAGTGCCCCATGGGACAGACAAGGTGCTACTGCAGAGTTGGAAGTGGCTGAGACGCAGGGTCAGCAGAACAGATGCAATGGATTCTTTGAGGCCCAGCAGGTCTCACTCAGATGGACCGGAGTCAGGTCTGGGAGAGCCTCCAACCCTGGAGTTAAGCCCAGGAAGGACGCAGCTGTCTAAGCCCTTGTCTGGGACTTTGGAGACAGAGAGAGGGCACCGAGGAAGCTGTTCCTAACTTAAGCATCCTTTCCACCACCTTCTATCTTACTTACCCTGGGAGGGAGTTTGCCACGAGCTGACATATGTCCTCCGTTCTAAGTAATCCTGCCGGTGCCCAGACCAGAGGATCTGGCATTGTTGAGTCCGGACCCAGCGTGGTGCTGGTGGGCTCATGCCCAGTCCTGCCCCAGCCCTCCCAGCTTCTCCTTACCTTGTCCCTGCCCCACCCCAAGGGCACTGGAGCTTGCAGGCTGCACTAGGAATGGGATCCCCAAGGACAGGGAGACCCACAGGCAACAGGGCAGATGCACGTGGACACATGAATACGAGTCATTGAGGACTGATCTCACAGCAAAATCCGTGGTGCAGTATTGTTGTTGTTTGAGTTGGGGTCTCACTCTGTTGCCTAGGCTGGAGTGCAGTGGCACGATCATGGGTCACTGCAGCCTTGACTTCCTGGGCTCAGGCGATCCTTCTTCCTCAGCCTTCCGAGTAGTTGGGACTACACCACCACACCCAGCTAATTTCTTTCTTTTTTCCTTTCTCTCTCTCTCTCTGTCTTTCGAGACAAGATCTTGCTATGTTGCCCAGGCTGATCTTGAAGTCCTGGGCTCAAGCAGAACTGGCCTCCGCCTCTCAAAGTGGTGGGATTACAGGCGTGAGCCACTGCGCCTGGTCCCTTGTTTTAATTTGAATTATTTCAAGCCGACTGAAAATGGTCTCATCAAAGTCTCAGAAGAGTAGAAAAAATACCGACCTAGAAATGCTGAAAGTGTCAAATTCCTTCTATTAAGCCCAGGATTTTTTTAAGCTTAGCTTGTAAAAAAATTGTAGAAATTCAGGGCTTAAAGAGAAACTACCATTATAATTATACACTTGTGGTCCTACTTCTTCCTCTGACCCTTTAATAAAATGTTTTGGAAACTGGTCCAGCCCTTCCTTCTGACGCGTTTGAGTTCTAGGGGTTGAGGGGAGGGGAAGCTGATATCTTATGACCTGCAGACAATTCCTTTTCCATTATCCTGTGATTTTTGCATCATGTGACATCGTCACCAAGCAACAACCCCTGGTGTGGTCTCCTCAGTGATGACACCTTTGCTTTGTCTGGTGCTGGGTCCCTAGAAGGTGGCTCACCCCGCCCTGGGTCTGAGGACATGAGGTTGTCACAGCACGCCAAGCCGCCTGGGCATCAATCTTTCAGAGTCCTCAGATTTGGGGTTCAGGAAATGTTCTAGACATAGGTGACCAATGACAAAACAAGCCAACAGCCCGAGGGAGCACAACCCTGGCATAGAAGAAAACTCGCCACGGGATGGAGTGGGTGGCTGGGCTCAGGCCTCAGGGCCTGGGTGTGATCAGCTCCGCCGCTTCTGCTGTGTGGTTGTGAGCAAGACCCCCGTGCCTGGTCCGGAAAGCAGGAGAGCAGCAGGACCCCAGGGATGGCTGAAGCTCCCTGGAGACACGTCCCAGGGGTGTGCGAGGGTCAGTGAGCCGAGCCCTGAGGAGGTGCCTGCAGGTGCATGGCTGGGATCCCCCAGGTGGTCCAGGTCTCTGTGGGTGAGGACCCTCCAATGCCCCTGAGGCAGAAGTGCTTCTTGTAATGTTCCACCTTACAGGTAGGCAAGGCCAGGGAGCCTGGTGGGGGTCGCAGGGCTGGAGAGCCGGCAGCCAGAGGTCAACCCAAGTCCCGCCCGCCCCACAGCCCTTGGGTTTAACCAAACCTGTGTCCTCCCCCATCACGAGGCTCTGTCCCTCTCAGGGACATGGCAGTCAGGCTGGGCTGGTCAAGGCCCGGCTCTTCCTCCGTCAGCACCTGCTGGTAAGCCCTTGGCCCTCACGTGGATCCCGGCGTGGCTGTTAATCACCTCCCAGCTGTGTGGAGTGTTTTGGTCTAGCAGCCCCTGCAGCAGAGATCCTGTCCTTGGTGACACTTGGCGCTGTGTGTCCCAGCCTCGACTGACGGAGGCAGCAGCATCTCCCGTCAGCTTCCTTTTCTCCAATATGCCAACAGCTCCGTGACCATTCAGGCATCTGGGGAACCCAGGAGTTACAGTGGCTGCTGAGCAGACAAAGAAGCTGGCGTGTGAGGACACGCCAAGGCCGAGGCTCGAGTCTCGAGTCTCATCAGTTTCTTCAAGAAGCCACAGCCTGGGAAGTGCTAAAACTAGAAGGAAAAGGTTTCGTGAGCTCCGTGGCTTTGGCTTTTTCTGTCATGGACACGGGAGGTTCGTGGGTCGCTTTGCACTTGGCATCTGGGACTCCTGGTGCGGGGTCCCGCCCCACAAGGGTCGTGAGATATGTTGAAGGAGAGACAGATAGGCGACGACGACGATCATATACCGGACACCTGCTTCTTGAACAGATGACAATTTAATGCTAGTTAATACAGAGCTTTTATACCATTTTTGAAGGGGCAAGACAAAGAAAATTCTTTCATATACATATCTTTTAAAAGTTACCAGCTAGTGGTCTTAGTAGCAAACAAACCAAGATTCCCATAGGCTTTAGTAGCAAATAAGCCAGGAATCTCATAGGCATTAGACAAGTCCTATTCATAAAGCCAACAATGACACTCTCAGTCCAATGTCCCAAATTACAAATGTTTCAAGAAAGTTTCTTTAAGTGTGTATTTCTTTATGTGTCAGGAATATTCTCATCTTAGGCTCTTGTGTTCTTCAGAGTCCTGTGATCGCCTCCCTTGTCCAGATGTCCTCGTTACTTTTCTCTTATCTTGCAGTGCTTGTTTCTAAAGAGAACTCAAAAGAAGTTTTTAGTAATGTTTCCCAGGCCCCTCAAGGTTACTTTCTGTTTTAGCTGATCTGTCATAAAAGTGTCTAATTATTATATTATGAGTTTAGTGAAAACCTACTCTATAAATGTTAACTTAGAGTATTAATTTTATAGTTTTAACTATAGAATTAAGTAAAAACCTTAACATTAATCTTTATCCTAAGTCAGTGAAAACAGTGTTATAAGTCACCTACATAACTCCTAGTAAGTGTTAGAACTTATAATGAATTCATAATGAACCTATTATAAACTTGTGCTTCTAAAAAATCCTTATGTCAAAACACTAAACTGCATAGTCCTAAATAAAATAAGGAGTGGATATACTTATATCATTTATTACTTAAGCAATGTCTAGTAACTTATAACCAAGTGAAATAAAGCATTCTTGATGTGCTTCAGAGTTTAACCCTTGCATATGTTAGAAAAGGCCAAGTGGCATAGTGGGAAAAATGGAAAAATAAACCATGATGTTTCCAGGTTAGCTGTGAGCACTTCACATAAACATGCCATTTTCTTCTTCCACGACTGCACAGAATTCTTCGGCGGTATCAAACAGCAAAGGTGAAGGACAGAAGGGCCTCAGCTTCCTGGGCTCGCCCTGCGGCCCGGGGTCTTCGGCCCACCCGGACCCTGTCAATCAGGTGGACCTCCAAGGCTGGCTCCCAACATCCTGGGGATGCTCTTTTCTGCTTGAAGTCCCAGCGAAACCCTCACTCATTCGTTCATTCATTTTTGAGTGTCTGCGCTGTGTCAGTTTCCATTTGGGGCTCAAAGAATAAAGCCAGGGATCAAAAGTGAAGCTCCCGGTCACAGACAGTCAATACGAAGACAGGTGTATTCGGCGGGGGGTAGGGAGGACTAGAAGGAATGTGGAGCCAGGACGGGGGTTGGGGTGCACAGGGGCCTCCTCAGAGGACGCTGGTGTGGGGCAGGGACCTGAAGGCTGTGGAAGCAGGAGGCAGGCTAGCATCTGGCGGGAGGGGGGCTCCAGGCAGCCGGAACAGCAGACGCAAAGGCCCCGGGGCAGGACCGTGTTCAGGCAGCAGCGAGAGGTCAGTGTGGCCACAGCTGAGGGGAGGAGGGAGATGGATACGCAGGGGAGCCGAGAGCGGGGAGGCCGGAGCCCGCAGGGCTTCCCGGGTCCCTGAGGATTTGATTTTATCTATATGAGATGGGAGGACTGTGGCAGGCTTTGAGCAGAGGAGCGACATGTTCAGACACTTCTTAAAAGGACCACTCCGGCCATTTTCTTAAAAATAGACTCTGTTGGGGGGGCATTGGTGGGGGTACAAAAACAAGGTAAAGGTGCAGACCCAGGAGGCCAGTAAGGATAGTCCCATCAGCGGCTGGCACCCAGAGGCAGCAATGGGTGAAAAAAGCTAGTGAAGCTGGATGTGTTTTTAAGTCCAGGCAGCGGTTTTTGTCACATGGCTTGGGCGAAAAATAAAGCAACACAGGTCTCAGGGCAGAGCTGAGGCTGTTGGTCTGAGCAACTCGAATTCTCAGCTGTGAGAACCTGGCACACATTTATCAAGAAATGTACAGATTTCCAAAGAATTGGTTTTGTGTTTGAAAAAGTAAGGGGGCACCTTCTCCTGCTTTGTGGTTTCTTTAAAAAAAAAAAATACATCAGATGAACACTTGTATCACAAGGATGCCAGTTGTCATCTTTCGTTTAAAACAACACGAAAAAGAACATGAGATCATCTTCAACATCATCAGAATTTTTTCAGCTCTTGGTTCCTTAAAAAAGAAAAAAATGAGGGCAAGACAATCAGCCACAGTAATTGGTGCAAAAGGACCCAAGTAGGCTGGCGACCGGCTGGCCTAATAGACTTCAACTTGAATTAGAGGTAAGACAGATGAGTTGACTCGGGCTGTTAGGCAGCAGATGGAACTGTGGTGTCCGATGGAGCCATAAAGGTGCAGAAACTGAGCAGAAACACATGTTCTGCTGATAGGAGTTGCTAGGCACGGGTCTTTGTCTTGCCAATGCTCTTGGTGTGAAATCCTATATTATCCCAGGGAAAGGAAACAAGGCCACTCACTGTCAGATGGCAGGCGTATGACATTGCATCAAGTGCCCTCACGAACTCAACACGCACTCGCACCACTCAGAAGGCAAGAGGACTCACACCTCCTCGGCTCCTCGTGTGGCCAGTTTGGTGAGAGGTGCCAGCAAGGGTATGCTGGCCACTGTCTGTGTGGTCCTCCAATATGGGGCAGGTCATCAGCACATGATCTGTGTCTTTTTAAAAAAATTCTTTTGTAAAGACAGGGTCTCACTATGTCGTCCAGGCTGGTCTCAAACTCCTGGCTTCAAGTGATCCTCCTGCCTTGGCCTCTCAAAGTGCTGGAATAACAGATGTGAGCCACTGTGCCTCCTGGCCTATTCTGTATATTTCACACACACACACACACACACACACACACACACACACACACAACAACAACAACTAATAAAAGCATACTGGACTCCGGGGTCCCTCCCACACCAGGAGATGGTCCTGGCAGAGGGTTGGATCAGCACGTGGTACTTTTCCCCTGCTGCCTTTGGTTTCCTCACATGACAGAGTCCAGAGGGGTCGGCACCATCCTTTCCTCTTCCCCGAAAATGACAAAGTAAGGCTGGGGGGCGGGGGTACTTGATTTTTGGGTCCTTAGATTTCTTTTTAATGTAGATAGCTTTGATGGTAACAACTTAGATGGACATGCTGTTTCTCGCTTACCTTAAGGGCAAAAGTTCAAAAGTTTGACAGCATTCTATGTTCCTAAGGCTGTGGAGAAACCGACATCCCAAACATTGCTGGTAGGGGTGGAGTGGTGCCGCTTCTGAGGGGGACCTTTTGGTGACACCCCTTTAGTCTTTGACCAGCAATCCCAGCCTGAAGAATTTATGCTGCGGGTCTCTGTGGACAGACACACACGACCAAGGTTATGTATCACAACACTGTGAGGATCAAAGATAGAAAACAATTCGGTATCTCTCTGTGGAGGACTATAAACAAAAATACAAACAAAAACTCCGGGCTTTCTATGATACTGAAATGAATGAAATAAAGATACAGGATCAATTATTTTTAATATTATTTTAGAGACTGGGTGAAATTTCGGCGCCAGTAATGACTCCACACCCGGCCAGGACCAAGAGATTTATTAAAGGGGCTGTTACAGAGAGGATCTGTAACTGAGGAAAAAAAGAGAGAGAGAGTTGCAGGGAGAGGGCTATATTTACTAGCCTGACAGGGGCCGGAAGGGGCCGTGCTATGTTCCTATTGGAGGAGCTGCATGGGAGTAGGGTGGGGCCGACGCCGTGTTATAGTCCTATTGGACGCATAACAAAGCTGGCTAAGGATTGGAGGCTTGCAGGTTTGAACTTCGCGCGAGCGGGGACTGGGCACACAGAAGCCGGGACCTAGGGCCTTTGTTGTCTGATGTGTCCTCACCATGCTTGGCGCCATTTTGGGAGCCGCCCCTCTGGTCGCTTCCTGCACCCTTCACTGGGTCTCACTCTGTCATCCAGGCTGGAGTGCAGTAGCAAGATCACACAGCTCACCGCAGCCACAAACTCCTGGATTCAAGCGACCCTCCTGCCTCAGCCTCCCGAGCAGCTGTGACTACAGTCACATGCCATCATGCCAGGCTATTTTTTGATTTTTTTTTGTAGAGAGGAAGTCTCCCTTTGTTGCCCAGGCTGGTCTTGAATTCCCGGACTCAAGCGATGCTCCCGCCTCAGCCTCCCAAAGTGCTGGAATTACAGGTGTGAGCCACTGTGCCTGGCCCTTGAACTAATTATTGTTGAATATATGCATGATCTAGTATGTGATTTAAAAAATCAGGAGCATAACAGTCTATACAGGATGCGGCTTTTGTGTATGAGAGGAGAGAGTGTAAGCTTCTGCATGTTGATATTACCCCAGTGTTGGCATCCTCACATCCACTGAGACTCTCAAAGTCAGAGTGGGGATGGGACTTGTTTTCCATAATTCCCACAAAAGATCTGGGATGGATTCTGATTGGATCAAACTGAATAATTGGGGAGAATGGAATTTTGGAGATGCTTGGATCAGAGATGCTTGGATTGTTCCTGTTTGTGTTCAGAAGCAATGAAGGATACATTCGACACTATTAAAGTGGTCACCTACGGGAGAGTCCAGAGTTCTGAGTGGCAGGGAGCCCAGTTAATGCATCCTTTTGTATTACTTTCATTGTTACGCCACTGAAATGTGTCGCCTAGTAAAAACTTGGGCAGGTGGCTTATAAACGGCTCTTTCTGTCTTGTGGATAAGAGGAGTGTTAGGATCACAAGTGTATCGGGGGTCAGTAGAGGGCAGAACCAAGGAAGCCCGTGTGCTTTTGTCAGTCAGGAAGCAGGGGACAAGAAGACCACCCTAACCCACCCCCACTCCATGACTCCCGTGGCTGACCTCTTGACCAGCCCCGCAGCATGGCCAGACAGCCCTAGGATCACGTGGGATTGGCTGGCCATGGTCATCAGGTTTGATTCTGTTCCGATAATCATTGCCATCAAATTTCCTTAAAGGCCCCAGAGAGGAAACTCACTCCTGTGTTTCCATTTCAGAAGGGAAGTTGCAGGGCTTGAGCCTAGGTGACCCACCCAGCCTGCATCCAGAGTGGATCTGAGCATGAGTGGGCAGACTGGGAGGGATGGAGGGGAGGCTGAGCCTTCTCTTCATTCCATTCCCACTGTCTTCTAGGCCCCACGATGAGGAATTTCCAGCTCTAAGGCTCCTGGGCTGAAATTCTAACAGCAGAGAGACAGCAAGCAGCACTGATGGCCACCATTTTTATATGAAGGGTTGACATCTTCCAGTTAACGCCGGAGAAGGGAGGTGAGGAAGTCCAGTCAGTTGCTCTGCCCAGCATTTTGCCATCACTGGACTTTACCAAACAAAGGCAGACTCTGAAAATGTGACCGCAATTCAGAGGCCGCCGAGCAGGTGGGCTCCCCCTGGGGCTCTCCCAATGGCGTCTTTTGCTGCAGTCTTGGCTTTGGAGTTTCCGTCTCTCACTAGGTCAATGAGCTCCCCCAGGAAGGTACCCGAGTCTTGGTCATCTTGGGGCCCTTCACACCCAGTGCCGCCGTGCCAGGACCCAGCAGACACTCAGTGTAGGTTGAACCCCGTCCTGATCTGAGTTGGGGTCAGTGTGTGTCTGTTGGCCTTCTGAATTATGAATTAAGGGGTATGTGCCCCTTCCACTTTCCAAAGTAACCTAGTTTGAATGGTAAATTATTTTGTCAACCTATCAATAAATCCCAGATTTACTCCCTAACTAATGTAAGCAGAGGAAATGTATTGCAAGGGTCCTGAGTGACTTGATCAAGAATGGGACTTGTCTCATAT
Organism: Cephalopachus bancanus; assembly: GCA_027257055.1. Classification (NCBI taxonomy): domain Eukaryota; kingdom Metazoa; phylum Chordata; class Mammalia; order Primates; family Tarsiidae; genus Cephalopachus; species Cephalopachus bancanus. The sequence continues at coordinate 780,833 of JAPVLO010000451.1, read as the reverse complement.
GACTGAGAAGTCAGTCAAGAGTTTGGCTGGGACGGTTCTGACTTACACCTGTTAATTAAGAATTGTAATAATTATTAACAGCACTCCTATTCATTTTCACAAGTGTTTTGGGTTAGACAGTAAGTCATATGGTTATTGCAGTCAGGTGTAAAGTCCAGCTAGATTCCGTGCTCAGGTGAGGTCACTGGGACAACTTGGTATTGGTTTTACACTCGGGGACCTGCTGGGAGCAAGTGACCCCAAAGTTGGCACCCTCACATCCACTGAGACTCTCAGAGTCACGGGTGGAGGGGAGGACTTGTTTTCCACAGCTCCCGCAAAAGATCTGGGATTGATTCTGATTGGATCAAACTGAATAACTGAGAAGAATGGAATCTTGGAGATGCTTGGACCAGAAAGGTTTGGGTGGAGGGGCAGGGAGCCTACTCCCCTGGGTATATTACAGAATATCTACAGTGTTTTCTAGGACTAAACAAAGCTGTGATGTTTTTTGACGGCTTCTGTAAACGTTCACCTTGCTGCACAAGCAAATCTCAACCCTAATGACTCTTAAAGTTCCTCCCAGCTCTTGGTTTCATGGTTCTATGCTGCTTCTTGCAAATGCACACATGTGAAGGTTATCTGAGGGCTGTCTTGTATCAATCTTCGAAAAATAACAATGAAATCTTTGGTTTAGCATAGATGTCAATAGGTTTCCCAGCAGGGTTAGCAAATAAAAAAAATATATATATATATCTTCAAAAATTTGATGATCAGGAAATTACATCTGGAATGAGCTCTGACTTCAAGGGAGGATTTGATAGTCTAGTGAAATGAGAATGATACATTATAATTTGACATTTTCGATGCAAATGGAAAAGTAGCAGAAATGTCTGTGACCTCAGTTCAAAAAAGAACCCACCTAGAAAAAGGAGAAAGCTACACACGGTCACATCAGGAGGGGGTGTGTGAGGGATAGTGAAAACTAGGGATATAGTTTCTTGAGGCTTGCTTTAACTAAAAGTTACAGAGATTCTTCCCTTATTACCATACAACCCCCAAAACTTGGAGGTTTATTTTTCTTCACATTAAACAAGTCAAAAGGCAGGCAGTCCAGGGTGGGATGATGATTCCATTATGACACTGGTCACCCGGATTCCTTCCAGCTTTCTGTTCCCCGGTCTTTATTGTGCACTTTGTCCTCATGATCTCAACATTGCTGCCAGAGCTCCAGCCAACATGATCAGGTTTCAGAAGGCAGGCAGTGACACAAGAACTCTTTGTTGGCTCCTTTTAAGGAGTTTTTCTGGAAGTCTCATTCAGTAACTTATGTTTAATAACCCTTGGCTAAATGTGTGTGCCACCCCCAGGATGAAAGAGAGACTGGTAAATGTTTTTAGCCGGGAAGACAGCGTCTCAAAAATAAAAATAGGGTTAGTTAAAAAGGAAGAAGGAAAGAAGGGGTAATGGGCAGTCAACTAGGAGTCTCTGACACAACCTAAACATGTCTGCCTACACAGAGTTTTCTCGAAAATTGCATTGTGCTTTTGCCTTCTTTCTTTCTTTCTTTACTGCTCCTTCCCTCTTTCTCCTTTTTATTTTATTTTATTTGTGAGACAAAGTCTCACTCTGTGGCCCAGGCTGGCGAGCAGTGTCATGACCCCGGCTCACTGCAGCCTTGACCTCCTGGGCTCAAGCTATCCTTCTGTCTCGGCCTCCCAAGTAGCTGGGACTACAGGTGTGCATCACCGCACCCAGCTAATTTTTGTAATTTTCGTAGAGACCAGGTTTGACTGTGTTGCCCAGGCTGGTCTTGAGCTAGGCTCAAGTGATTCTCCTGCCTTGACCTTATAAAGCACTGGGATTACAGGCGTGAGCCACCACGTCTGCTCTGTTTTCATTATTCTTTTTAATCTCTTCCCATCTTTTAAAAGGAAACAAAATAAAAGCTGTATTGCCCAAATACATAAATAAATAAATAAAAGGACACAAGCAGCAGAATATGTCCCTATCTTGCTCCTCTTTTTCTTCCGCCCCAAGTGTGTTGAGCGGGGCCTGGGTTGTGGAGACCTGTGATCTCATCTGCAAGAGACACAGTGGAGCATTCATAAACCTGCAAAGACCTTGAAGCTTCAGAACTCTGCAGTGGAAAACCCTGCATCATAAATCAAACACTTCCATTTTTATTTCAAGATTTTATTTTCCAAAATTCTTAAAATATGATGACTTGACATATATCTTACATAAATAGGCATTTTTTTAGTCATCCGAATTGTGCCAAACACCCATATGAACTGTGATAATTGATGGGAATGCCAATCACAGAATCAAAACTAAATGTTAAACTTTATTTCCTAATGAAACAAAAACAAAAACAGCTCAGGATCCAGCTTACTAAAGAATTGAATATGCATGTTTTCTTTAGAGATTCAATTTTAACAAAGTGAGATCATTTAAATATTCTTGGAAGAGCTCCTGGTCCAAATATATTTCTGAATCCAGAAGCCCAATTTAAACCAAATCAATCTTTAGCCACTATTCATGGTGTTTCAAAAAATGAAGATCCGTGTGATCAAGTGCCTGAGGCCAAGATGAAAGCACCATGACACCCCACCTCTCCAGCCTGCGTCTATTCACATCCTGGGATGTGCAGACAGCCTGACATGTTTGGAGACTGAGCCAGACGAACCTGCTAATGGACCAGCTGGGCCATGGTCAGTCCCCGGGCAACAAGAAGATGGATCAAAACACTGGGAATCCAGGGGGGGTGCTTGTGTTTTAGAGAGTAGGGTGTGAATCTTAAGGTCTGTGGCAGCTGAGACTGGCCTAATGGCCTAGGAATAGAGTATGGACACAGCGGTTCCTGGTGAATACAGTGAAATCTCCGTTGAAAACCCATAGTTCATCCTCTGAGTTAAAGAGACTTTGCTGGTTATAGAGACAGTGCATTCTAGAACTATTAGGTATTATGTACAGATGAGAGAATGATGGAATAATGGATGGATGATTGGATGGAAAGCTGGATGGATGGATGAAAGGATGAACAGGTGAATGGATGGCTGGATAAAACACATCTTCGTTCATCGGATGGATGAATGGACAGACGGATGGATGGATGGATGGATGAACAGGTGGGTGGATGGATGAAGAATGGGTGGACGGATGGATGGAAGGATGAAGGGAGGAAGGATGAATGGATGGATGGATGGATGAACCAACAGGTGGATGGATGGATGGATGGATGGATGGTTGGATGGATGGATGGACAGATAGATGAATGAATAAGTGAGTGCACTTTGTCTGCCTTGTTCCATGCCTGGAACACTGGAGGGTCTCAATAAATACTATTGAATAAAGGAACAATCCGATGAATGAAGATGTGTTTTATCTTTTCTTTCCTACAAAAGCAGGGTGATCAGATGGGGAGACTCAGATCCTGGAATCAGATGGCCCGTGTTTAGATCCTGGTTTTAAACATAATTTGCTGTGAGCCTTTAATCACTTGGGTTACGGGAGCCTCAGAGTTTTCATAGGTACGATGGCGGGTGCACCATCATCACCCTCGTCATCATCATCTTCATCATCTTGGGAGAATGAATATGGTTCTGTACATAAGTTGCTTAATGGAGTGCCAGGCACATAGGACATTCATTTAACAAAGGTCACTATCTGTTTGAACCATATGATCGTGAATATTGTGAATATACTTATGATAATATAAGTATTTCTAAGCTCCTTAAGGGGAAGGAAGATACTACTGCTACCAATTTTAACAGTAATAGTAACACAAATTGTATGGTAAATGTGTCAGGAACCCTCCTTAAACACGTTCGCTTTTTAACTCATTGAATTCTCACATTAATCTTGTGAGTTGGAGACTGTTATCATCCCCATTCTGCAGATGAGGACATTGAGGAGTGGAAAGGTGAAATCACTTGTCCAAGTCTCATGGCTTGGAAATGGAGGAACTGAGATTTGAACCCTGGAACTCTGGTTAGCTACGTTGCATGACATGAGGGTAATGAGCCATCTTACAGATGCAGAGGCTGAGGCTCAGAGAGGTGAAGCCACTTGCCCAGGCTCTCACAGCCTGGAAGAGAAGGATCTGGAGTCAGACCCTGGCAGGATAGCTCCACCAAGTGCTCTCTTAGCGCCTATGTTGGGGGGTCTGGCCCTGAAGGATCTTGGTTAACAGTTGTCAACTGGATCAACTCCATCCGAATTTAAGATGTTTCAAGGCATGGGGAGAGAGGATCAATAACAGCTCCCGATCCTTCTCATCTGGAGGCCTGGCTCAGTTCTCTGATTTTAGTCCATACATCAGTTAATAGTGTCAGCAAGAGGACAAGAGCACTGTGTGCTTTAGCGACTGTGGATGTCTGAAAGAATCCGAAACTCATTTCATTTTGTAAACTTTCTGGTTTTGTCACTCCCTTAATGAGAGTGGCCTTTACCCCAGACTGGATTTTTCTGGTGTTATTGCTCAGAGCTGAAAGCCAGTGCTCAAATACCACTTCAGAAGAAAGAAAAGACTGAACCCTAGGATTTTATCTTCACTGCTGTGGTCATCTGTCATTGATCTTTTGCCAACTTTCTGCTTCACTTGGAGAGTTTCTGACATTCTTCTTAAGGAGAAATGGACAAGGGTGCAAGAGTGTCTGGGTATCATGAGACCCACTGAGAGTCTCAGTCAGTACCCACTGTGTTGCAAATAACATAAAACCCAATGCAACGATTAGAGGAAGACATTGTGTAACTGACCATTTCTGAGTCACATGGGTGGGGGTAGTTGGGCGATGGTCCAATCCTTCCCTGTTTCCCGTGCTTCCCTGTAGAGTGAACAGCGTGCATCCTCATTCCAAGGACTTTGGTTCTAGCTGTGTGGCTTGCTTTGGCCCATGGGATATTAGTGGGTGTGACATGAGAGGAGGCTTTCGATAGGCTTAGGTAGGATGCTTCACTCTTGCCCTTGTAGTACAGGTGCAAGTAGAGCAGACTCCGAGTATCCTGTGAGTCCGGGATGGAGACACCTGAACTTGAACCTGACCTGAATCTGAAGCAGAGAGGCACCAATTCACCTCCAAACTCGTGACTGAGAAAAAGATATCTTTTTTTAATAAAATAACCAGGATTCTGGGGCTGTTTGTTCAGAGCTTTGGTGGACTCCAGGCCCCTTGCAGAACCAATCGCTGAGACTGGACAGAATGAAATCGGTTTCCGACCTAAGCCCACAGGACTCATGCCCGGAGCCATGGGTAGATTCAACGTTTTCTGGAGTGAACTGGGGATCGCTCCCCAGGAAAACGTAAGAGGGATATAATTTTTATTAAAAGTCTTGTGAATGAATGCTGGGAGGCGAAGGCAGCACTTGCCTCCTATGTGGAGCTCAGCTTTTGTTTTCCAACGTAAGGGCAGTTTCGATGCTTTGTACCTACGATTTTGCAACCTTCTCCCATCTCTAGACAACTCTCTTATTATGGGAACAAAAGCAATCTGAGCTCCTTTGATTCCTGAGACTGTGACTAATGACCGATTGTCCAGTCTCTTGGGTAGAGGTATTTTCTCTCACCTTCTTCTTCCTATTTCTCAAAAGGTTGAAATAAAATATACATCACACTGTGTATGACAGCAATTATTTAGCTCAAATAATTCCCAAATGGTGCCAAGCACCTAAGTCCCATAGGTTCATTCTTCTTGTCATTTCATTTGAAATATGGACCTTGAAAAGTGTACCCTTGGCTATTTTCAAGTTTAAATCTCCATTGACAGAGCCATTAAAGTGTCTGTCCCCAATGTCAGAGCTTTTAAATGCTCCTTTCCCTCTTATTACATGCACGTCTGGGTGCAGCAATTTCTGTTTGCCGAAGCCAGCTGCTGTCTGGTCTGTAACAATTCTATGCTTTTGCTAGGAGGGTCTGAAAACCACTCTTCATTTGAGGGTAAGTGGAGGGGAAGTTGTAAGCTTTTAAGGCATCTACAATAGTATATCAGGATGCAGGATGATGGGTCTACTCGTTAGGATTGGCAAGGTTATATTGCAACAAAGAACAGCACCAAAATCCTCTTGACTTAAAACAGCAAAACTCACATGTGTTCTACACATGTAACATGGGTTGCCTGGGAGGCCGGTTCATTTCTACCTCTTGGAGATCTAGGCATACAGAGGCTCCATCTCTCAATGTCTCCATCGCAAACATCCTCCCATGATCACCATGAAAAGACAGCACAGAGAATCATATACTGGCTCTTTAATCATTCTACCAAAACAACACACCACTTCCTCAGATTTTCTTGGCCAAGTAACATCATATGTCCATGCGTAGCTTCAAGGATGGGGAAGTGTGACTTTCCTGTGGGATGAGAAGGGGAGGAAACCCAGAACCTTGGTGAGTGCTGGAGTGTCTGCCATAGTGGATTTTTTAGTTGAGGAAAAGAAAGAGGTGCCTTGAAAAACTTCTCAAATGTGATGGTTCTCTCTTTGACACTTTGGATCTTGGCAAATTATTGGATTTCTAAGTGGGTGGATTAAAGAGAAGTATCATTTGAGGTTGGCTTTTCTTTTTTTTTTTGCAATCAGTCTCTTTATAATCTTATTTTTGTCTGACTGAAGACATTAGCATACATTTTCTGGGCTCCAAGCCAGATGAGTCATTTTTGTGTGTGTGTGCCTGTTTTCCCGTCTCCATGGTGCCCTGGTCCTTGCCAGAACCAAACAGCACTCCCAGCCAGGAATTGCGCTGAGGGTCCTGAATCCACCTAGCCTGGTGCCCCGAGGCGCCTCCTGCTTTCCGGAGGGAACCCACCCTCAACAAGCGCCACCGGCAGGACCAGGCGCCACACACAGACTGTGCCACTTGGAATCTGATGAGTAACATTTGGTTTCAGGCCCAGATCCACTTTTCATCTCCCTAGATAAGAGACGGGTTTGGGACATTTCAGTCTCCACCGAAAGCCCTCAGGCATGCCTTTGTCATTGCAGGGGGTGGGATTACTGCGGTACTATTGGAAGGACCCCACCTGCACCCCGGGCCAGATGGGAGGGGCTGAAAGAGCAAAATGAAAATGTCAGATTCCTGCTGGGGATTAGGAGGCACTCAGCCCAGCCAAGTTTTTTTCCTCCTGAAGGAGGCAAAAAAAAGAAAACAAAACAAAAAACCCAACCCCAATTCTCCCAGCCTTGTCAACAGTCCAGAAAAGCATGAGTTAAGGAAAGAAAAAGAGTCACAATTCCGCAGACAAGTGAGAAACACTTTGCTTGAACTGTTACATTTTCTATGAGTTCGAGGCCAGCAAAGCAAAAGAATTCCTGTTCACAACTATAGTGTGAATAAGGCCTGTTTCCAGGAGAGCAATACCTCCTAAGACGGGGAAATAGAAGAAAATATGGCCTGTCAATTATTTACCATTTCGTTTCCCAACTCTCCAAAATGCAGTTATTTGCAGGATGGTGGGCAGTTTCTCAAAGGGCTCCCAAAGCTCCCCACTTCCTGGTGCATGTCCTGCATAATCCCGTCCCCTTGAGCATGGGCTGGACTGAAGGACTTGCTTCTAATGAGTAGAATACGGGAAAAGCGATGGGATGTCACTTCTGAAATTAGGGTAGAATAAAAGACTGACTTAACACCTTGTTCATGCTTTTGTGCCCTCTCACCTGCTCCCTCTGATGGAGCCAGATGCCATGTTAAGCCCCTCTTGGGGTAGGAACCGAGGAAGGCCCTCATCCCACAGCCAGTGAAGAACAAAGGCCCTCAGATCCATGCCTTAGAGGAACTAAAACCTGCCAACAACCACCTGAAAGTAGACCCTTCATCCCTGAACAAGCCTTGTGATGAAACCACAGCCTGGCTGACACCGTGATTGTACCTTGAGAGGCCCAGAGCTGGAAGACCCCACTAGCCTCATCCAGGTTCCTGATCCATGAAACTGTGAGATAATCAATATGTGTTACTCTGATCTGCTGAAATGTGAAGGAACTTACAATACAGCAAGAGGTGATTAGGCACCTGGCTGAAGCTGGTGGGCCTGTGATCCTGACCAGGACAATGATCTTGACTGAATTTTCTTGCTGAAAGATTTTTTGGCAGTTTTGAAATCAAACGAACCCAGCTTTAGACAGAAGCAGTCATTCTCAAAAGGTTTAGGTGTGAAGACTACCTTCCAATAAAACCTCATGCAAAAACTCCATTTGTCAAACAGACCAAAAACAGAGCTGCTCAGGCCAAACTGGGGGTGAGGGACTCACGTGACACCTAGTTCCAATTTAAGCCCCCAGAGGAAGCTCCTGTCCCCCTTAAACACGCCATAGGAACAATTGGTTTAGCTGGTTGGGGTAGGCCTGCCTTTAGAACACTCAGTGATGGGAGGTGACATGTGCCATCGACTTTAAGACAAAGCAATTCTTCCCCTGTCCCTGCCACCAGCACAGACTCAGGTGAGCGTCCAGGAAAAGCAAGGAGGATGGAAAGCTCATGCAGCATCTCCTGCAGGGTCCTCCTCCTTCCTCCCAGCTCTCCTTGGTCGGTGCCCCACCCTGAGCCAACAGACCCCGTTGGCCTTCCAAAAGCCTCTGCCTCAGTGTGGACAGATGGCTCAGTCAGCCATCCCACCTGGGGGATGCTGGGTTACAAAGCACAAGGGAGAAAACCAGAGTGGAAGGGCTCTCTGATGCTGGGATCACATTCCTGGTTCAAGCTGTAGGGAAATGCTGGACTCATGCCACTGGGTCACTGTGAGGGACCACTGGACTGATCTGCCGTCCCAGGCACAGAGATGGAGACAGGGCAGGGATACGGGGTCCCCAATCAGATCTGTCTCTGTGGTCACCAGCCCCATGTCCCACAGAATTACACCTGACAACTGATCTGGTTCCGGGCAGCTGGCGGAGGTCCAGGTCCCTGTGGGGAGATGCCGTGCCTGCAGCTCCTTCCCGAGTCTGACTGATGATCGATAGACAAATTGCCACGTGCTGAAGGGAGGTGGGAGGAGGGTGGCTTCGCTCCACAGCAGCCCCTTGAAAGGAAGCCAAAGGGGACAGGAAGGACGGAGCTGGCAGAAGAGCTGAGAGTCCTGTATTTTTGAGGCTGTCAAGGAAGATGCACAGGCTCACAGGGCTGGACATCATCTCAGGGCAAAGAGGATGCTCTGGGTGTGGGCTGGGTGCCTGTGGCTTGAATTTTTTTTTTTTTTTGAGTTGGAGTGTCCCTCTATCACCCAGGCTGGAGTGCACTGACACACTCATGGCCACTGCAGCCTTGACCCACTGGACTCAGATGATCCTTCCACCTCAGCCTTCCAAGTAGCTGGAGCCACAGGCTGTGCCACCACACCTGGCTGACTTTTTATAAAAATTTATTGTGGATATGAGGTCTTTCCATGTTGTTCGGGTTGGTCTTGAACCCCTGGACTCAGGCAATCTTCTCACCTCCACTTCCCAAAGTGCTTGGATTACAGGCACGGACCACTGTGCCCAGCTGATTTTTTAAAAGTATATTAGGCCCATGGAAAACTGTTATGCAACGAATCACTCCACAAAGGATATCAAACTCTACAAGTGCAGCTGGAGCTTCTAGTGTGGTCTTCCATTGACACATGTACCTCCCTCCCTCTGGCCTTCAAGAAACAAAGTTCTAGATGTAAACTGCAATTGCCCATTGGTTGCTTCAGCTCCAGATTCCTGTCACTGGCCACCATCTCTTCTTCAATTGCCCAGGTAAAGTCTGAAAAAGCAATTCCCTTCCTCTCACCCATCTGTACATGAGAGCTGGTCTCAGGCCCAGGCACAAGCACACAGGGTTTGGAGAATTCACGGCAGCTTTGTCTGAGACAGTGAAAAGCACAGAGCCGAACTGTATGCCCATCAGCTGGAGGCCATGGCGTGGCATGCCACGCAGAGCTTCAGATAAACTGGAAAGGTGGCTGGGTATGCAAATGTAGTGAACCAGGGAGGGATATGCACAATATCGCAGATACCATCTTGGCCGGAGTGAGCATGTACCCTGCTAGGAGAAGCAGGCACTTGCTCAGCTGGGAATTTGGATCTGTGGCGGACAGATACACATTCTGGTATTGGTTTGGAGCCCTGAAAATATTGTCCATTGGTTACTACAGAGCTGACAGTTCTTATTCTTCTCAGGAATGTTCCTTCAGGCACTCCCTTTCAGTCTGTGAACCTTCTATCAGTTTGTTTTACTTTAGGCTGACCAGAGCTGGCTTGTCACCAAAGATCTTGGACTATACAGTCATGGGTGGTGGGCAGAGAGAAGACACCATTTTCTCACATGGGAGATGGCTGCTGTTGGACGAGTGTCCCTCGTCTGTGTAATGGCACCCCCTTGATTTGTTGCTGGAAAATCCACGTGTCCATTCTCAGTCTTGGCCAGCTCTCCCCCGTAGGACTTTTTTATTCCTTTCCTCAGTCCAAGTTTCTCTGCTCTGAGTCCCAACACGAACAGGGTTTCTCTTTCCAATGTCACTGATACCTGCTCTGAGAAATCGACTCAGGTGCTAGGCTAATGGATTTCACCTTTGGAGAGGGGGACAGTGAAACTTTGCTTCTATGCATCTTACTTCTGTTTATAAATCTCTTTAAAACCATGGTGTTTGCAGTGCTTTTTTTGTTTTATTTTGTGTGCTTGACTGTTTTTGGCTACCCAGAATTTATCATACCATCTTTGGATCATCTCATCTCAATTTCCTCTGGGAAACCACTCCCCACACTCACTCAATAGCTGAACCAACCCTCTGTGTCAGGCAGACTAAGACCAGTAAGGGCTCCTTTCCTGGAAGCTCTGATGGTCCAGGGACAGGCATGTGACATACTCAGGGCCAAAGACATGCAGCAAGGCTTTTGTTGTGGCTTCTGGGAGTGGCAGAGGCTCTTTTCTTCTGGGCTTGTCTTTCCTCAGCCATGACAGGAGATGCTTTCTAAGAATGGCCCTGAGAAGGAAAAAGAAGGAGCATCTGAGAGCCCAGGAGACACCAGTCAGGACCTTGATGGCATCATTTGAACCTCTGGATCCAGCTGTTCCTGAAACTAACAAGCTTCTCCTGGCGCATTTTAGTTAGCTAATGTTATAAATTCCTTTTCCTTAAAGCTGTTTAACTCAGGTTTCCTGTTGCATGCAGCCAAGAGTGCTGACTGATAAAACATTTCAATTATAGGATATTTTCACTTTAGAAGGGGTGTTTCAATCTGAAAGGAGCAGTAACAGCAATCCAGGAGGAAGGTAGTACGGTGCATGAGCAGGTCTCTGAAGTCATACCAGATCGCCGGTTACTCCCCAGTCCTTAGATTCAGCTGGTTTTCCAAGACAAGTCCTCAAGGCATCCGCTGTCTCCCTTATTTCTCCTGAAGGTGTCCTTCTATACCTTTAAGACAGAGCACCCATGTAGCTTGGGGTGGTTTCAATTAGGCCCAGAGTGTAGAAAGGGAGGGGAAATTTAAAGCCAGAGCTGTTGGAATGCGATGATGCCTCTGCTCAAGAATTTCCAGGAGGAGCTGACCTCCTTAGGACGTGAGGCTAGATTGGGTGCTCGGTTCCACTCAGAGTTTAGGAATGCTGGATCCCTGATCTGCTGAGACCTCAGACAATGGGGAGACAAATATGTGCACGGAGAGAAAAATGTCTTTGTGGTCACAAAGAGATTTTCACTTATTCTGTAACCAAGGATTGTTGAAATTGCAGTTTTGTTGTCTTGTTGCTGTTGTTGTTGACTTAAAGGAGTGAAGGTTCCAGCCAGCTTTCACGGTGAACTGACATCTGCAGGATGACCCCAGTCTGTCACTGCCTAGTTGACTTTCAGGGACGTCCTTTGGTCTTGCTAATCAATTTTCCCGATTTCCTGGGCTAATGACTCTTTCTCTGGTCTCCATTAGCTTGCAAAGACCTTTCCGTTTACGTTCTTATTTAAAGCAATTTTTGATGGACGCTAGGCTTGCCTATTGACCAGTATCTCTGATCCCGGGTCAAAGAAGAAAACGGAACTTCTGAGAAATGTCACAGAGGTCAGGCCGCCAGGGTCAACAGAGTGACACAGACCCAGTGTCCCAGGCGACCGCAGGCAGCAGGAAACACGATAGTGCTAAAACCTGGATCCTGCCTAAAGTCAGATGCCAGAGAGAGAACACAAACTTGGTGGCTCACAGAATTTATTCCAAAGGGCAGATGTGAAATTCAGACCTGGCAAAGGGCAAAGGACTGAGTTTCTCTAGGCGGAAAAAGGATATGGCGACCAAAGTGATTTGCATAGAGTTGAACGTTTCCATTCACAGATGTAATATCTGAAGCTTTGATGAGTTGTAAATGACTCTGTGTATTCATCAGGATAGCTTGTGGCAAGAAGAGAAGATCCCAAAATCTCAGCGGCTGAAAATAAGCAGCAGTTAACTCTCACAAATGCTGCCAGGTTCCTTCTGTTTTGGCAGGGATTTTTGTGAATGTGTTCAGGGCTACAACCTTCATCCCAGCACGTTTCTAGAAAGTCTCCATGATGGGAGAGGTTAATGTGTCTTAATGAACACTGGTGCCAAGATGATACCCACCCCTTCCACTCACACGTCAAAGGCAAAACCTGTCACATGGCTACACCCCATGTCAAGGTGGCAGGTCCCATGGGTATCCGTGAGGGTTGGTTCTAGGACCTCCCTCTGATACCAAAATCCATGAGTGCTTGAGTCTCCGATGGAAAATGGTGTATTTGCACATAACCTAGGCATGTTCTCCTGTATGCCTTTTTTTTGGAGTTGAAGTCTCACTGTGTCACCCAGGCTGGAGTGCGGTGGCACAATCACGGCTACCGCACCGTCAACCTGCTCGGCTCAGGTGATCCTCCCACCTCAATCTTCTAAGTAGCTGCAATTACAGGTGTGCACCACCACATCAGGCTAATTTTTTGATTTATTGTAGAGTTGAGGTCTTGCCAGGTTGCCCAGGTTGGTCTTGAACTCCTGGGCTCAGGCAAGTCTCTCACTTCCACCTCCCAAAATGCTGAGCCACCATGTATTTTAAAGCATCACTAGACTACTGGAATTCTACCAAAAATCAGGAGTGAGGCCCTTATATATTTAGTAAATAGCTTTGATGGCCACCAGGCCCCATCACATGAAGCAATGTATGACTTTGCTGGGTCATGAATTTGACTTTCCTATAGCAAGGCTAGGGTGGGGACAAGGCCTCTCAGCTGCTGATGAAGACTGGCCCACCACCCTGAATTTGGAACTCAATAAGGACTGGGCTTGCTTCCCATACAAGCTGTGTTCAGAAAATAATAATAATAAATTGATTAAAAGTTCAGATTCTTGGCCGGGCTTGGTGGCTCAGCCTGTAATCCTGCGCTTTGGGAGGCCGAGGTAAGTGGACTGCCTGAGCTTGCCGGTTCGAGACCTGCCTGGGCAACTTGGCGAGACCTCATCTCTACAATAAAAAAAAAGTGGCCGGGTGTGGTAGCGCGCGCCTATAGTTACAGCTACTTGAAAGTCTGAGGTGGAAGGATCACCGGAGCCCAACAAGTCGAGGCTGCGGTGGCCGGGAATGGCCACTGCACTCCAGTCTGGGCGACAGAGTGAGACTTCAACAAAAAAAAAAAAAAAAAATTCAGATTCTTGGTGAACATTGATCTCTGAACAGAAAAATCCAACATTTAGTATTAGAAGTGGAGAAGTAAAAAAAAAAAAAAAAATCAATGGTCTTAGCCAGAAAAGGGCCCTTTTTGAAAAAAAAAAAGAAACTGTGAGATGCGAATGTAACCAAGATTAATGAAACGGATGAGCCCACATTATATGCTGAACGGAAGTTTAAAAAGCAATTTAGGAAACTGTTTCAGTGGGGAGGCGGCCTGTGAAATTGCTGCATTTTATGCAAGATGTAATAAGCACTGCGTGCAAAGGCGGGCATGTCCAGCAGTCCCTGGAGTCGGGATGCACAGGTTCAGGAGAGAGTCCACACAGCTGGAGGCCTGCACGTGGAATAAGACACATCGGGTGAATGCTTTGCTCCTGTGATTTCAGATAGGATGTGTGTGTGTGTGTGTGTGTGTGTGTGTGTGTGTGTGTGTGCAGTCATCCCTTGGTATTGGTGAGGGTAGGCTCTAGGACCCCTCCCCATAACAAAATCTATGGAAACTCAAGTCCAATATAAAATGGTGTTGTATTTGCATATAACTTTTGCATGTCATCTCATAGACTTTAAATCATCTCTAGATTATTTATAATACCTAACACAACATACATGCTATATAAATGATGTTATACTGTATTGTTTAGGGACTATGACACCAAAAAATTCTCTCACGTTTGGTACAGATGCAATTCTTTTTTGAGTATTTTTTTTCTTTTTCCTTTCTTCTTCTTCTTCCTCCTCCTCCTCCACCTCCTCCTCTTCTTCTTTTTCTTAATAGAGATGGGGGCTCAGTATATTGCCCAAGCTGGTCTCAAATCCCTGGGCTCAAGCAATCCCTCCACTTTGGCCTCTCAAAGTGCTAAGATTACAGGCTTGAGTCACTGCGCTCAGTCTCAAATGTTTTTGATTCTCAGTTTGTTGAATCCACAGAGGCAGAACCTGCAGATATGGCGGGATAATTGTGTGTGTACATATTATACATATATATATATATACACATATTATATATATTATATACACACAGATATACGTAATTTTTAAATTTACTGTGAACATGAATCTTTGAGGGTATAAAATTTTAATTGGCGTTGAATTATCATTGAAATGGTAAATAGTACTCAATTGATGAAAACAATATAAACCAAAAGCAACATGCGATTATCTTTCACCATGAAGAGAGTATTCCCACTGGAAATACCTCTCTCCAGAGTCTGCTCAAAGGGACCCGGGGCCCCAGATACCAGCATTCTGAATCGCCCCTTTGTGCAATGCCCACAAGGTTGAGTTGTGGGAAGGGCTGGGGTGGTGGAAGCCATGACTTTCTTCAGCAAGATGGGAGGAGGAAGATTGGGGAAGGGGGCCAGGAGGCGAGAATAGGCCTCCTGAGCACCTACACGTGTGCTCTCGGGTAGATCAGTCTAGGGGACAAGAACAGGTGGAGGCTTATGGCCCGTCCTCGCCCCTCTGTCCCTCGGAAAGTGTGACGGGGCCCCAGTTGACCCTCCTGGGTCTGTCAGGCTCCCTTTGCCCCACTCAAGCAGTCCTGGCTTTTCTTTGTCCCACTCAAGCAGTCCTGGCTTTTCTTTCTGCTCAAACGAGAACAGCCAAGATGCTGTGGGTTGTATCTGAACCGTTCAAAGACACTGTCTTTTTTGTCAAGTGCACGCGTTAGGAGTCGGTCTCCCCTTTCCCTAAGAGCCCGTCCCGTCCTGCTGAGAAAGCCCAGCTGAGCATCAGGACCCTCTTGCCTGGGTCTTTTCTCTCCTCTTCCTACCTCTCAATTTTCCATTCCCCTCCAGTCTTGGTCTGGCTTCGCCCCCTACCTCTTTTCTCCCTAAACATTTTCACAGAATTAAATCTGGAAAGCTATTTGCATAAAACCATTACCAATGGGCTAAGAGTGACATTTCTTTATAGGCCTGGGTCAATAGCTTTGACAAATGAGGCCTATATCAAGGAAAACAAATTGTTAGTGTTATATTGAAATTTTGCTGAGGGTATTCAATATTTGCATGAGGTAACCAAACACGCTAGGGTTTAGGCAGATGAATTCCACTCCAAAACCACTAAAATGAAAAGCCAACTGCAAATGAGGTTTGAAATGGACCTGCCTGTCCTCTGAGATTTTGCAGTGACTAATGGATTAGTCCCCAAGTGGAACACAAACCTACTTTGCTTTCACAGAAGCAAAGAAGACTAATCAAGTCTGTGTCTCTGTGCAGCCCTGAATCAACCTGGGCTCTGTCAAGCTCCATTTAATAGCCTGATGCCTCTCTGCTGAGCTTCTAAATTAAGTCTCAGTAAGAGTCGACCCTTAAGAAATCCCCAAACACCTGAGTTCTTGGTTTAATATTCTTTACTAGTGTTGGTGCTGAGAAATGACTAGAAAGGAAAGTCTAGCCACCCCTGTCCTAATCTCCCGTAGTATCCCACCAAGAAAATGCATATGTCAAGCAAGGATAAAATAATAATCATCTTGGAACGACTTCATTTTTATTTATCTGAGCTGCACACTCCAAGTTGAAGCAGACATCTCTGCTGAGGCTGCCTCAGGACCAGTGTCCTACGCCTCTCACCCCAGCCCTTGATGGATCATGGAAGGCTGGGCTGGTGCACTAAGAGCAATTGCCCCAAAGCCTTGGTGGCCATCGCACCCAGAACTGCTTGTGGACTAACCTACGTGCTTAATGAGAACCCGCCTATAGCAGGGGTTGAATACACTTCTGTCAAATGAGCGCCCTCCCTTTCCCAGGTAGACGCTGTTAATAAGAACCACCTTGACCATTGCTTTGCTAAGCTCTGGTCGGGTCACGTGGCTCTTTGAGCTATGGCCGCCATATTTTCCTAGCTTGGGTCACCTCCCTCTATCTTGGGGAGGTGAATCTACTCTCTCTCACTGTCTCTTTCTCTCTAAATTGCTTTCTAAATAAACTATATTTTCCAGTCTAAAAAAACTAACAAAAAAGAAATAAGAACCACCTTGGCCATTGCTTTGCTAAGCTCTGGTCTGGCCACATGGCTCTTTGAGCTATGGCTGCCATGTTTTCCTAGTTTTGGCCCCCTCCTCTACCTTGGGGAGGTGATTTTCTCACTTTCTTTAATTTATTTTCTAAGTAAACTATGTTTTCCATCCTAAAAAAAGAGAAACTCCCTGTGAAACAAATTTTAAAAATATTTTCAAATGCTATATTTTGAGGTGTGCTTCCCTGCACTCCTTCAGAGGGGAACTCCCAGTGGCTCTCCCTGGACCCATCCTTCCCCACTGTGTGCACACAGAGGCAAACACAAATCCTGCTCAGGAAGCAGGCAGGAAAGCTGGGTTCTCTGCAGACCCTCTGTGCCTTAAGGTCAGGGGCTGAGCCTGGCTCTCAGCAGCTCTGGTCAAGAAGATGCTCTTCTAGAAGGAATGTCTCTTTCCTGAACCATACAGGGTCCGGAACAGGCTGTTCAAGGCCTGCTCTATGCCTTATCGTGGCAGAGATTGTGCAGAATATTTCTCAAGCAACAAGGGGGGAAGCACATTGACAATGTCAGCCTTCATGTCTGTGTCCTTGAAGACGAAGGAGAAGGTTCATCTCTCCCCTGCAAGGGAAGAAACCCTTTTTTCTTTGTTTTCCTCTGTTTTGAGACCTGGAATAGCAGCTACAAGTTCTCTTTAAGGAACTGGAGAATGAGTAGGGATGTGGATCTCTTATAAAGGAGAAAATATTTCTCTCCACTCTTGGGAGCCTCTATCAAAAGGAGACACTCCCAGGCCTGTTTCCTGCCTTAACCTGTCCATGCTGTGGAAGGAATATGAGGCCCGATTAGGACAGCAGCAATTGGGTAAGTTGAGGAAGGAAATCTCGGGATGAGATTTTACAAATGTTATAAAGAGACTTAGTGATAATAGTAAAATGCTGTAAAAGTTGGTTACCCAGCTATAAAACATTTGCTGTTAGTTCCCAGTAAACAAAAAGCAGTTAACTATTCACTGCCAGTTGCATAGTCAACAAGAAGCAGTTAACCATTGTTAACTATTACTGGTTTGGGTTTTTTTTTTTTTTTTTTTTTTTGAGTTGGAGTCTCACTCTGTTGCCCAGACTGGAGTGCAGTGGCTGCTCCCGGCCACCGCAGCCTCGACCTGCTGGATTCCGGCAATCCTTCCGCCTCAGCCTTCCAAGTAGCCGGAATTACAGGCATGTGCTACCACGCCCAGCTGATTTTTTGATTTATTGTAGAGATGAGGTCTTGCTGCCCAGGCAGGTCTCGAACCCACGGGCTCAGGCACTCCACTCACCTCAGCCTCCCAAAGGTGTGGGATTACAGGCTGAGCCACCGAGCCTGGCTTTTTTTTTTTTTTTTTTTTGAGTTGGAGTCTTACTCCGTCAGCCAGGCTAGAGTGGCAAGCCCATGGCCACCCCAGTGTCGACCTGCTGGGCTCAGGTAATCCTTTTGCCTCAGCCTTCCAAGTAGCCAGAACTACAGGCACACACTACCACGCCCGGCTAATTTTTTGATTTATTGTAGAGATGAGGTCTGGCCAATTGCCCAGGCTGTTCTCGAACCCGTGGGCTGAGGCAATTCCCTCACCTTGCCCTCCCAAAGTGCTGGAATTATAGACTTGAGACACCTTGCCTGGCCAACTATTACTGTTAACTAACCTTATCTTAAAGAAACAAAATATCACCATCAATCAGCTTCACAAACCTCTGGAAATTTCCCCCAAAGACAGTTTCCTGGCCCACGCTGGACCAGTCTTCTAAGACACCCCTGCAGATCCCGCCTCTTTGCATACATTAGGCATTCTCTCTGCTGTCTGGCCCATTGTGCCCTTCACAGTGTATCTTCCCTTTAACAAATCCACCTTCCTTACTTCAGAACCGTCTTGGTGAATGCTTTCACTCCTGCGACTCCGGCCCTACCCAGTCTATCACACACAGCAAATGCTGCAGGCCCCTGGCTCGGCCACAGCTCAGGTGACATGAAAGGGATGGCCCTGGAGTCACATCTACCAGAGCAGCGCTACTGCCTCTGACCGATGACCACGGACTGCCCCTAGCCTCAGTTTCCTCATTAGTAAAGACGGCCTAATCATTCCTCCTCTCTGGAGGTTGCAGTGAGGGTGGATGAGACATTGTAGCCATGGAGGGCCAGCTCCAGGGACAGATGCCTTCCTAGGGAATGAGGCCAAGCCTCCCCCTCCTCCCCTTCCAGCCTCTCCTCCTTTTCCCCCTCCTCCCTCTCCTTCCCCTCCAGTCCCTCCTCCACTTCTCCCCCATCCCTCCTCCCTCTTTCCCTCTGCCTCCTCCTCCCTCCCCCCACCCACTTCTCCTTCTTTTGCTTCTTCAAGACAAATTGGAAATCTGGATATTTTATCTAGAGTCCCCTATCTGATTAAAAATACTTTACACGTTTGTGGTCCACACTCAGCCAGTTCTCTCAGCTCCATGGAAGTGCAATTAGCAATGGACTAAGAGTCAAAATGCTTGTCTGTGCGGCCCAGCTCTGCCGCTTCCTAGTGGGTAACTTTGTCTTCCGCTTTGCCAAGGCTCGATTTCCTCATCTGTAACTTGGAAACACGAATCCCACAGTCAGCGGTCAGGGGATTGCTGCAACATTCACATGAAATCACGTACATGAGAGGGCTTTGGGAAGTGCAATTCACTCGTTTACACACTCATTCACTCAACAAATAATTATTGATGGACCATTATGGAGCAAACATGGAGCTGGATGCTTGGAGTGTACAAAGACGGAACGATATGGTTATTAAAGATGGGGCCTCTGGACCAGGCTGGCTGGGACCAAATCCCAGCTCCCTCATTCACTAATTATGAGATAGTTAATTGATAATAATACCTGACTCAAAAGGTTACTTTCAAGTTTAAAAGAGTTAATGTTTGTAAGGCAGTTACAACCTGCTTGGCACAGAGCAGTTGCCATGGAAGCCTTCGAAAATAAAAGATCATCTTCTTTGACATGAACAATGGAGAAGTTAAATTACATTTTAAGGAGACACAGTTGAATATTTTACCTTAAAAATACCAGAATAATGAAAAGAATAGAGCAATGAACACCTATATCATCTTTTATAAAGTTTTACAACCAAAATTCTTTAAATGCAAAATGAAGTTTTAATTATTAATCATTAACCATTGAGAACACACGGATATCTGAAATGTCTTGGCTTATTAGGTGCTATGGTTTGGATGTTTGTCCCCTCCAAACCTCATGCTGAAATATATCTCCAGTGTTGGAGGTGGGGGCTGATGAGAGGTGTTTGGGTCATGGGACACACCCTTCATGAACAGATTAGAGCCCTCTCCTGCGGTGTGTTCTCCCTCTATTAGTTTCCCAGAGAGCTAGTGGTTAAAAGAGTCCGGCAACTCTCCCCACCCACCCCCAACTCTCTCTCTCTCTCTCTCTCTCTCTTTCTCTGTCTCTGTCTCTATCTCTGTCTCTCTCTTTTGCTCCCTCTCTTGACATGGTCTCTGCACCCATTAGCTCCCTTTTGTTTTCCCTCAAGAGTAGAAGCAGCCTGAGGTACTCAACAGATGCAGATGCACAGTCTTGAACTTTCCAGCCATCAGAATAGTGACCCAAATGAACCTTTTTTTTTTCTTCTTTCCTTTACAAATTACCCAGCCTCAGCTCTTCCTTTATAACAAAACAAAGTGAACTAAGATATTAGGGATAAAGGGTAAGGGTTAATTCTACTGCTGTTATCACATCTCAGGTTTCTTTGTATTAAGTACCATTTTAATTATACACGTGATTTATGAATACATTTTTCTTACTAAAAATAATGAAAACATTTGCATGAGGCTAAATTCCTCTTTAACACGTGGTGTTATTCTGCAGTAACACAGAAGAAAAAAGCCCACATTTCAGGAGCTTAAAGCAACAAGATTTATTTATTGTTCAAAATCATGTCCATCTCAGGTCAGTGGTATCCCACAACACTCTTACTTACATACCTATGATAGTGGCTCCCCACCATCTAGAATTAGTCGGTAATGTCAGAAAACAAATTATTTACAGAACTGGATGGTAACAGCATCCTCCCCAGATGACATACACACTCCCTCTTACATTTTGCTGGCCAGAACCAGTCACAAGACCACCTCCAACTTCAAAATGTAAAGAAAATCAATCTTACCATGCCCTTGACTCCATCACTTGCCAGTGTGACCTTGGGAAAGTCACTGAATTTTTCTGTGCCTCAGTGTACTCATTTATAAAATGAGAACAAAAACATATCATTTATTTATTTCAGAGGATCAATAAGAGAAGTAAATGACATTTTAAAATGTAGTGGGTTTCAAATGGTGATCAGTGAATTTTAGCTGTGATGATGATCATGACGACGGTGATGATGTTTTACATTCATAAATAAAGTATTATGTATGTTTAAGAGTGATATACTATAGTCATGTTCTGTAATTTATAAGTGGCTGAATTTCCAATACTAGTAGAAAGAATAATTTTTTGTAAAAGAGTGATATATCGTAGTCGTGTTCTGTAATTTATAAGTGGCTGAATTTTCAGTAATAGTAGAAAGAATAATTTTTTTGTTGCGTCCTATATTTTTAGGGTGCATGTGTGTGTGTATACATATATACACACTTCATATATTTACACACATATGTGATACAGATGATCCCCAACCTAGGATGGTTCAACTTAAGATTTTTCACCTTCATGATAGTATGAAAGCAATATGCATTCAGTAGAAAGCACCACTTCATTTTCACTTCAGTAAACGCAACAAATTACATGACATATTCAACACTGTATTATGAAATAGGCTTTGTGTTGGACGATTTTGTCTAACTGGAGGCTAACTTGAGTGCTCTCAGCACATTTAAGGTAGGCAAGGCTAAGTGATATCGTTCAGGAGGTTAGGCGGATTCAATGCGTTTTTGACATAACAATATTTCAACTTATGATGGGCTTAATCAGAACATAACACCATTGTAAGTCGAGGAACATCGGTAATATAATATAACTCCATATGATAAAATATGCATGCAGGCCAGGCACAGTGTCTCACACCTATAATCCTAATGCCTGGAGAGACCAAGGCAGGAGGATCCCTCGAGGCCAGGAGTCCAAAACCATCCTGGGCAACATAGTGAGACCTTGTCTCTACAAAAAAAAAAGTAAAAATTAAAAAAAATTAATTGGGTAGAGTGGCACATGCCTGTAGTCCCTACTCAGCAGGTTGAGGAAGAAGGATCACTTGAGACCAGGAGTTCGAGGCTGCAGTGAGTTATGATTGAGGCACTGCATTCCAGCCTGGGCAACAGAGCCAGACAATGTTTCCTAAAAAACAAAACAAATAAAAACCATACAAACCTCTGTTTGCTTCGGTTTCCATGAGATCTGACAGAGACACAGTTTTACTACACTGAGCCAGAGTCCATAGCACAATTTATAGAGCAAACCGTGGGTCCATGTTTGGTATTTCCTCATGTGAGTAAGTGGGCAGGACTGTTCTCAGCCGGCACTTCCTGCCCGTGTGCTCACTGGCCTCGAACTCTGATGTCAGAGACGACAGTGGATCAGGGAGCTCAGATGCTTGAACAGGGACATAGCTGGAAACCCAGAGCCAGGACATCGGCGAGGAAGGCAGAGTGAGTTGGGGTCAGAAGAGGACACGCAGGACATTCCTGGGAGTCGGAGCTGAAGAATGGAGACACGGAGGGATGTGGACAGAAGTCAAGTTCTGGAAGCTGAGACTCGGGGAGGGGCCTGTGGTCAAGGTGGAGGGAAGAGGCTGGGGGAGATGAGGCCCAGGCACCACAGACCAACAGGGGACAGGGGCACAAGGACGTTAATGGACAACATATCTGGATGACCATGTGGTGGCCAGGGGCCTTGTGCCTGTCCAGCATTCACCCCACACTTCTGGGCAGAGCTCTGAGCTTGCCAGGAAGCCATGGCTTTGCTGGTCTCTGTCTAGCTCCAGGGCTGACCATGTGACTCAGGCTTGGCCAATGAGGGACCACATGCCTCTGGCCACAATGACTGGCTCAGGAATGGCACATGACCCAAACATCAGAGCTCAACCCCGGTCTTTGCTTGAGGGGTGGGATGCAAGCTGTGGGACTGAGGCTTCTAAGCTGCCATGGGCATGGCATATGCCTCAGTGTGATGTCATCCAATGATTTGTTGGGAAATACTCAGAGTGAGTCAGAAACCTGATAAGGAAGTTTTAGTGTCTGAAATTGGATGTGCCCATGGCCAGTTCTATTACTGGCCTTTTCTCAGCATGAGGCAATACATTATTTTTATCTTAAGCCAGCTGGACTTGGGTTTCTTGTCATTTACAACCAAGTGTATTCAATAGATAGAATGTGGCTCTTTTAAGACTGATGTTCATTGTCTTAGAGTGAACAAGTCGATTGGTAACTTGCAAACACAACTCGTGCTGACTTCTCAAAAGTTGCAGTTTACTTCTATACTCTTTAAGAAACCCAGTGTTAATTCATTCTTGAATAGCACTTGTCTCAGGACGCATTTCCCCAGCCTCTAATGTCGATTTTTCTCTTGAGAACGTGTCTTGGCCTCGTTAAAGTCACACGCAGATTCATGCCCATCAGTCCATCCGGAAATCACCATGGTGGCCAATCGTGGTCTGGGCAATTTGGTTGTTTTAAAACTAGAAGTCCTAATTGAACCCCTAAAGTGTGTTTACTCTGAATGCATTACAATCATACTTATCAAATCAGAACTGTATTACCCCCTTAAATTACCTTGAAAACAAAATCAATAATTTATTTAACCAGAGTCAAGAAAAGAAAAAGGAAAGGAAAAAAATGCCCTGAGGAATCCGTATAATAAGTTTTACTTGGAAAGAAACAGTGTAGAGAAATGTGGGGAAGGCATTTCAGTGCAAGGAAGGGTGTGTGGGAGGCTTCGAGGAGTCAGCCAGCACCTAATTTAATATTGTTCTTTGCACCTTCTTACAAATAGCTCACCAGGCCTTTGTCAAGTATGGGTTGATGAGTTGCTTTCTGAGCAAGCCACAGGAATAAACAATCTTTTTACATTTTTAATAGTGACAGCAGTTGAATTTAATGCGAGTATTTATACTATTCCTTTAACAAAATAGTTGAGATCTTTACAAAATTAGACAGCTCATCAATGCTTCCAGCTTGGAATAATTTGTTCTAATTCAGATACCACCACTTAAACTCCCTGTGTATGTTTTAAATTTGCAATTTCTCTGTGCTTTCTGCCCCCAGGTCACAGTGCCTGGTACTGAGTAGTAGTGACAGTTCCCCATGGAGTGACAGATGTGGCCCGACATCCTCTGTGACCTGAGTCTTCCCATCAGTGAATCTCCTGCTGGCACTTTGAAAACATCCGATGCCAAGCAGGAGGCACATACTTCAAGAAAGACTTGGTGGACGTCTTCTGGGGGATGGATGGTTGAATAGAGTCTGATATCAGAGGAAATCAGATTGCTGGCTATTTTGCCAGTTTCCAAATCTCTTCCTTCCAGGTCTCCACATGCTGTCTTAGAGGTCACAGAATTCTAGAGTTGGGAAAGAAGGCAAGATTCTGGAGCTCCACTCATCATCCAGTCAACCATTTGTGTGTGTACCCCATCCAGCATTTTCTGGGTGCTTTCTCCCTGCCCGGCCTTGCCCTAGGCTCTGGCATACGGCGGTGAACAGGACAGACAAAGCCTCTGCCCAGTGTAGCTGGAAAGACAGAAAAACAACAACAACAAACCAGGACCAGCCAACACACAAGAAAATTTCAGGTGGTGAGTAGGGAGAGAGTGCCCGTCAGTTCCTGTTGTCCAGCCCTGAAGCTTCCAAGGTGTTCATCCTAAAACGCAATTCACTAGACCAGTTTCAAGTAGCCCTTACCTACGTCTTTCCAATTGGACTTTTCTTCTGGCTTCAGTTAACTAGAGGCAGTCTCTACCGTTTTGAGTCAAGAATCCAATAGTAATGGAGAATGCTTGGAAAATAACCAGGACTTCTTCCTCATTCTCGGAAGAACTAGAGATAAAATTGAAATCAGAACCCTGGGTGAGATAAGGTAAGGCCCTTCCTGTGTATGGGAGGCCCTTGGCATGGTTTTAGCTGCCCTGCGTGTACAACACACTCCCTGTGTTTGGGACAATTTCCCATCTTAGGAACCGTCCTATCTCCAACCTGGAAGCCAAAAACTTGCTTTCTCAACACTTTCCCTGTGAGGCAGTGTAGTCGTGTGACCTGGACTTGGCCAATCAGCACCCACGAGGAGAGATTCATTTGGGGCCACTGAGATAAACAAGGCTTTGGAAGGAATGCGTTCCAGGGTGGACAGCTTCTTGTTTCCAGAGACAGCCACCACAGAAGTGCTGGAATTTGGCACTCAGGGTCCTCATAGCAGGCTGTGGTGTCTCCTCTGGAGAGTTCCACGGTGTGATTGAGACATGATTCCCAGCTGCGCAAACTCCAAGATGCCCTACTTGCTGTCCTCCTCAGGAGTCAGTGAGCTCCCATCAGCATTTCCTGGATTCCTTTCCTGCTTAAATAGCTAGAGTGGACCCTGGTGACAGGGGATCTTGACACATGTGCTCAGACCTCCGTGTCTGAGCAGCTGGTGGGCGCTGAAGGCCACCATTCAGGTGTCTGTTGGGGAAGAATCTTCCTTATCACCTCCGCACAGCAGTGGACAGATGAATTGAGCAGAGCAGTCATCTTTTGCTTCAAAATATGAGAACTGGATTAGAAATCAATGGAGAGTCCATCTGTGAACATATCCTCACCGATCTGAGATGTTCCAAGTTGGAAGACAAGAAGTCTCTGGAATATTTTACTGATATTAATAACTATTATACCGAGATAGGATTTTCCTGGGGGTGGGGAGCCGGACTGCTCGAAGACAGGGGACTCTGCACCCTGGTCCCTAAATCCCATGGGAAGCGAGACCAGGGATTCGGAGCTAAAGTAAATGTCAGGTTAAAGCGAACGGAATGTATTGGCTACTCCGGGGACGCTACAGATTGTTCCTCGATATTCTTGATCTTTCTTCTGTAGTCACCGAATCCCAGATCTTTATCCAGACTCTGAGGACACCTTGTAGCCACCCTTGTGGGTATTTGTGGCTAGATCACTAAGTTCTAATTCGTGGAATACGAGCCCAAGTGTTGTGTTCAAATTCTAAGTCATTTAGAGAGAGAGAGTGTTCCCTCCCTCTGTCACCTCCTCCTTTGGCCTGCTGGCTGGAACACAAACTGGGATGCCTGACCTGGAGCCCGCACCTTGAGAGGTGCGTGAGGAGGCTTGTGCTGAGTGTGGCAGAGAGACAAGCTAGAGGGGCCCGGGCCCTCGAAGTCCCAGGAGTCACCACTCTAGCCCTGGACTGTCCATGCTTATACAACCTAGAAACACATTCTTATCTTGTTTAAAGCACTACCATTTTTGGTTTTGGGGAACTCACAGCAGAATGTAATCCCAGCCAACACAAAGGCCATTTTGTCAGCACTGAGCTAGAAACTTTGAGCAAGGAAGAGGGTATTAAGAAGGCCAACGTGTAGCTACAGTGAAAACTCTGATTAGAAAGACATCTCTGACCTGGCGCGGTGGCTCATGCCTATAATCCCAGCATTTTGGGAGGCAGAGGTGAGAGGACTGCCTGACCCCAGGGGTTTGAGACCAGCCTGGGCAACTTGGTGAGAACTTGTCTCTACAAAATAAAAAATAAAAAAAAGTCAGGCATGGTGGTTGCTCACCTGTAGTTCCAGCTACTTGGAAGGCTGATGCGGAAGGATTGCCTGAGCCCAGCAGGTCGAGGCTGCAGTGGTGGTGATCATGCCCCTGCACTCTGGCCTGAGACTCCAGAGTGAGACTCTGACTCAAAAAAGAAAAGAAAAGGAAAGGAAAGGAAAGAAAAAATGTCTCCATGTGGGTGCTGATTGGCCAAAACCCCATGGGCTGAGTACTGGGAGGTGTGCAGCAGATAACAGTGACAGGGTTGTAAATGGGGACAGACACTCAGGGACTGGCCAGGGCAAATAGGACCCTGAGATTGGAGAACAAGGGGAAGAGAAGCAGAGAGACAAAGGCTTAACTTTCAAGCCTCAGAAAGGGGAGTCATCACTCCTTTCCAAGACAAAAGAAAAGAATTAGACCATACCAGAGTGGGTTTCCACAAGGACCTCAGGACAGATGAGGACTTTCCAACATAGGCCAGGAAAAGTCCTGATGTACTGATGTACTGATATAGGCCAGGTGTGGTGGCTCATGCCTGTAATCCCAGCATTTTGAGGCCGAGGCAGGAGGATTGCTTGAGTCCAGGAGTTTGAGACTAGCCTAGGCAACATAGTGAGACCTTGTCTCTACAAAAAATAAAAAACAATGAGCCAGGTATGTGGCACATGCAGGTAGTCCCAGCTACTTGGGAGGCTGAGGCAGAAGAATTCCTTTAGTCTAGGAGGTCAAGGCTGCAGTGAGCCTTGATCCTGCCACTGCACTCCAGCCTGAGAGACAGAGTGAGAACCTCATTCAAAAAAAAAAGAAAGAAAGAAAGAAAGAGGAAAAAGAAAAGATATACTGATATAGGATTGTGCCCAGTGCCCAGACACAGTCTGTGCTCAAGAATTACTTGCCTTATGAAAGAAAGATTGAATGACTAGGTGAGTAATCACCCAACCAAACAGGCAAGTCGTATGGCACAGTGAATAAAGGATGGGTGTGAGAATTGGAGGCCTGGGTTGCAATGTTCGAATTCTAGCCTGACCATCGAGCCCCTGGGAGTGATTGGGCAAGGCGTTTCACCTGTTTTCTCATCTGTGAATTGGTGACGATGACGTTGAATTGGTGACTCTTCTTTTAAGGATTAGGTTGGGTGAGATGTAGATGATATAGAAGTCGATATGTACATAGATACAGACATAGAAATATGTGCTGCTTAACCCAGTGCCTGGAAAATAGTGGTATTCAATACATATAGAATTATAACATTGTCACTGTTGCTTTTATTGATTGCAAAGGAGAGTCTCTCAGGTTTTGTGAATTTCCTTTTTCTAAACACCCTGGCAGCATTCTCCTCAGGTGTTCACATCCACCCCCCAGCACCCTGGCAAGTCTCCAGTCTTCTCTAGGACAATATTCGGAGCACTCGGCCATCTTCTCTGACAGCGATGGCTACCTTTCCATTGGGCACTGGATGAGGGCCATCCTGGTCATCCAGACTCTTACCTGATTTCATTCCCTGATTCTCACCCTCATGAAGGGCAAGTGAAGCCCACGCAAACATCTTCCTCTGCTGAAGTCTCTAGAACAGGGGTTCTCAAACTTTTAAAACAGGGGCCAGTTCACTGTCCCTCAGACCGTTGGAGGGGCGGACTATAGTTTTAAAAAAAAGGAATTTGTTCATTTTTTTTAAAGCTATAATCCGCCTCTCTAACGGGCTGAGGAACAGTGAACTGGCCCCCTGTTTTAAAAGTTTGAGGACCTCTGCCCTAGAACCTTCCATTTCCTCCCACACTTAAAAATCCATGTACGTCCCTCAGACGTACACCTTGTCTTTTATCATAAGTTTAAATCATTGCATCAGTAATAATGAATAGTTATATTCTAAAAGAAGACTTTTTTTTGAGTTGGAGTCTCACTCTTTGTGGCCCAGGCTGGAGTACAGTGGCATACTCACAGCCACCACAGCCTCAATCTGCTGGGTTTAGGTGATCCTTCCATCTCAGCCTTCCAAGTAGCTGGAACTACAGACGCTCACCACCATGCCCAGCCAGTTTTTGTGATTTACTGTAGAGACGAGGTCTCACCAAGTTGCCCAGTCTGGTCTCAAACCCCCGGGCTCAGGAAGTCCTCTCGTCTCTGCCTCCCTAAGTGCTGGGATTACAGGCTGAGCCACTGTGCCCAGCCTAAAAGAAGACTGTTATATCACTTTTAAAGTGTGTCCAGGGGAAACTCATGGTGATCAATGTCTACCGTCACTGAACTAAAAATCACATAAAAATCTCAGCTCTAATGGCTGGAAAATTTGTGTTTTTCTCCTTGATCTTGTACTCCCCTGGCAAACT
Source organism: Cephalopachus bancanus (assembly GCA_027257055.1). Classification (NCBI taxonomy): domain Eukaryota; kingdom Metazoa; phylum Chordata; class Mammalia; order Primates; family Tarsiidae; genus Cephalopachus; species Cephalopachus bancanus. The sequence continues at coordinate 752,210 of JAPVLO010000451.1, read as the reverse complement.
TTGATGGGATTGTATAATATTTTTAATGCTTGGAAGTCTTTTATTGATCATCACTACAACAGGAACATGTATAAATTAAAAATAGGTAATTGAGAAATTTCTGTTAGCACAAGCCTTTACTCGTAAATACAGTAAACCCCCTTCATACGAATGAGTTTCATTCTGAGATCACATTTGTAAGTCCAATTTGTTCATAAGTCCAGCAAAATTAGCCCAGTAGCCAATTTACACAATTGGTTTTATAGTACTGTTCTGTATTAGGTTAGCAATACTTTCCACATAAATGGTACATAAAAAACAAACACAAAAAATAAAGAATTATACTAGCTACATCACCGCTGCTTTTACACTTGCTTCCGGACATCCGTAGCTTGAAATAAAGATACTGCACTACTGTACTCTACACAGCACTGTACACAAAAGCACAACCACTTGTAGAGGGTGCACACACATGACAATGTACACCAGACGCGTGAACTAAACTTGCATGACTGGACATGTGAACGCACATTCCCACCTTTGAAAGTTTGCAGCTTGGAGGTTCGTATGAGGGACTCACTGTAAGTGATTCTGAATGTAGCTTTCATCACAATAGTGAGTAGGGCCCGGTTGATCAAAACAGCATAACTGTGGCAGAGCTGTTTTTTCATTTAACCATGCATTCATGGATGACTACTGTTTACTGTTTGAAAGAGACAGGTTTCAGCATCAATGCCACCCCCTTGTTTTTTAAAAAAATGTTGGCTTGGCTGATGCAAGCACGTTGAGGCTTGATCACAGACGTAAACAGACGGGAATTGAAGAGCATCTGCTGCATGTCACTCAGTTCTTCGAGTGCCGTCCGTCAAAATGAGCTCTCTTGCTGTCTGGCTGTTGGTTGGGTTTTGCCAGTAGGAAGTAGGAGGAACCAGCAGGAAAAGAGATGAGTGAGGTGGGGGGTCTCGCCCCACGGGATCCCACTGCAGTGGCGTCCAGGCTTCCCGCCTCCACTGCAGGTCACAGCTGCAGCCGGTGGTCTCTTCCAGAATGTTCCCCTTCATCTGCGGATTCCAGAAGCCTCCTTCCCCTCACCCTGCCCTGGGCCTGCTGTTTGCAATGTCCCTTCACCCAACTCATGGGTCTTAAATAATACCTTTATGGATCTATCCTCAAATTGGCCAGTGTGGGTCTACCACCTGTTTCCTGCCAGAACACCTTTGTTTTAGTTATTCTTATTTTTTATTTTATTTTATTTTTGAGTCGGAGTCTCACTCTGTCACCCAGACTGGAGTGCAGTGGCCACTCCCGGCCACTGCAGCCTTGACCTGCTGGGCTCCAGCGATCCATGCGCCTCAGCCTTCCAAGTACCTGGAACTACAGGCGCGCGCTACCACGCCCAGCTAATTTTTTGATTTATTGTAGAGGTCTCACCAAGTTGCCCAGGCGGGTCTCGAACCCGTAGCCTCAGGCAATCCACTCACCTCAGCCTCCCAAGGCGCGGGATTACAGGCTGAGCCACCAAACCTGGCTAACACCTTTGTTTTAAAAAGTGAGAGAAGGGTATCACTAAAAGAGGGCACGGGAAAGAGAAACCCGCAGAGTGCACTTGTCAAACCTGCCTGTGCTTGTGAGCCCTTAGAAAGTCATCACAGCCGGGTTCGGTGGCTCAGCCTGCAATCCCACGCCTTTGGGAGGCTGAGGTGAGTGGATTGCCTGAGCCCGCGGGTTCGAGGCATGACTGGACAACTTGGCGAGGCCTCATCTCTACAATAAAATCAAAATGAGTTGGGTGTGGTAGCGCGCGCCTGTAGTTCCAGCTACTTGGAACGCTGAGGCGGAAGGATTGCCGGAGCCCAGCAGGTCGAGGCTGCAGTGGTTGGGAGCAGCCACCACACTCCAGTCTGGATGACAGAGTGAGACTCCGATTCAAAAAAAATAAAAAAGAAAGCCATCACACACACCCCGACTCTGAGTGCCCGATTCGATTTGATCCATCTAGTCACTGCCCGTTCACCCCATGATTCCGAGGACAGTGTTGAGAACCGGGAAGTCATTCAAGAAGGTGCGTGCGGGTTTAACTACCAAGGCCAAAGGACGCTGGGATCCCTGTGGCTAAGGTGCCGGTGTCCACCGCCCTCAAGGCAGAGGGGGCAGACTCTTCCTGGGGCTGATGTTGGGTGAGACCCGATCCAAGAGACCAGGGCCCCGGGGCTGCCTGTTGGAGTCTCACACACAGCCTGCTGAAGGGCAGCCCGTTGTGCTTCTTCATCCACCAGCCTCTCTGCAGCGCTGATTTAGAAATTCCAGACAGCCCACCTGGAGTTTTTTATGGCAGCAGCGGGCAATGGAGCTCTGATAACATGTAAAAAGATAGGGGTCCCCAGGCAACGACGGCAGCTGCAGTTTAAAGCTGAAATGGGAGTGGAACGTGTGCTGCATCCATTTGTTGGCAGGCGGGAGTGGGTAGCTGGAGGGGGAAGGTGGTGGCGACCTCTGGCTTCCAGTCCTTGAATTGGGCTAGAAACCCTGGTGTCCATTGCCCAATATGTCTCCATCTGCATTGAGACTGCAGGCTTCTGGCAATGGCTGTGGGTGTGTTTGTATTAGCTGCCCTGGGGTTTGTCCTTTCGCGTAACTCAGATGCACCCATTTCTCTCCCTTCTCTCTCTCTCCCTTCTCTCTCTCTCTTTTCTTCTCTCTCTCTCTCCATCTTTCTCTTTCTCTCCTTTCTATCTTTCTCTCTCTCTCTCTCTCTTTCCCACTCTTTCTATCTCTGTCTTCTCTCTTTTTCTGTCTCTGCCTCTTCTTCTCTCTCTCTCTCTCTCTCTCTCTCTCTCTCTCTGTCTCTGTTTTCTCTTGTTTCGTCTCTTTCTCCATCTCTGCCTTCTCTCTCCCCACCCCAATCCCCCCTCTCTCATAATCTCAGTCCTCATGTTCAGACAGCCTTTTAGTTCATAAACAATCCTGCTTTACATTTTGGTTTCTCGACTTGCTGTGGTCAAGAGTTTAGTGATAGTTGGAGCGATCGTTCACAAATACTGCAACCTTCCCCTTCCTGCCCCACTGATGCAGGTTGCACTGTGTGACTGGCTATGACTGGTTGACATTAGCAGACATGACCAGCCCAAAGTCCTTAAACATGCTTCAAGAAGCCTGGCTTGCTCTTGCTTCCAGGGACCCGCTGTGGTGAGCCCAGGGAGGAGCCGTGGTCCCTTCAAGGCTGGCCGAGATAACACATGCAGAGCAGAGCCAGACCGCAGCCCACAGCCCCGTGGAGCCCAGCCAGGAACCGCTGAGTCGCGGTTGACCGTGACCTGTGGGTGTGAGAATTCCTGCTTACGGGAAACCACTGAGTTGGGCTGGCAACAGCTGACGAGTCCCTGGGTTTTCAAATTTGGCTTTGCAGAAGGCAGGGACAATCGTTTTTTTTTTAAACTCCCTTTCTCAAACCCAGAGTGCATTCACTCGTGCATTTGTTGATTAATTCACTTACTTTTTTCAAAATGTTTTTTTCCTCTTTTCCCTTGGGTATTCCCTTGATAAGCTCCTGGACAACCTCTGCTGTGAGCCTCCCTCTCCAGGATGGACCTGGGGTCTGCATCCAAGAGGACAGTGATGTCCCACCCTGGTCGGGTGACAATTCACTTTTAAAGAGGAAGAGCTTGGTCAGGAGGCTTCCCACCCCAGGGGAGCCAAGGACCGTCCTCAGGGGTCATTGAGGAGTGGAACAAAGTGCTCCTTCTCGCCTTTTCCATTAGACGTGGTGCCGCCGGTCTGAGTGGACGGGACCCCCACCCCATATCCCGCGGGGCTAGGGGATGGATAGCGCCAGCAGCACCGCACGCGGCAGCAAAGAGATCCGCCCCTCAGGCGTTTTGGGTGCCACATCCCTGTGGCTCGCCAGGGGATACGGCACCTGGGTGTTGGCCAGGGGTGTCCTCTGAAAGGGCAGTTTGGTGTGACAATTCGCTTACCGGGAGTAAGGAACCCAGTCAAACTGAAGGGGCCTTCCACTGACTCGGGTATCATTGGGCTGGTGGGTCAGACTCAACACAGGCCTTCTGGAAGGATCCTCTTTTTACTGCAGTAACACTCTCTGCATGCCCATCAGAGGAGCCTTGAATGCCAGCCAGTCGGCCTGGCCCTCCCTTGCTGGGTGCTGGCTAGGGCATCAAACGGGACCCGCTAGTCTGGTTACACATCCCAGGTGGTGGCTGGTCCTTCCTGAAAAGTAAACTGCGTGAAATGAGGTGAACCAGAGAAGTCTGTGCCTTCATGGTCCTCTTATGGTTTAGGACCATCATGGCAGCCTCTGGTAGATGCAGCATAGAGCAGAGGTGTGAAACGCTCGTGCGCCCATAGCTGGGGTGCTTCCCAGGCAGCACTCGCTGTTAGTAAACTAATGCCAGTTAGTAAGCCAAGAACAGGCCGAGGGCGTGCCCCTCCGCCAAGCTCTGAGTTACCTGCGGGTTGTGCTCATTGTCCTGATTGTACCGGCGGGACATTGGGTTATTAACTTATGGAAGTGGCCTGGTGTGGTGGCTCATGCCTGTAATCCCAACAGTTTGGAAGGCTGAGGCAGGAGAATCGCTTGAGGCCAGGAGTTTGAGACAGTTTGGGTCACATCGTGAGACCTCATCTCTACAAAATAATGTTTAAAAAATTAGCCAGGCGTAATGGCGTGCACCTGTAGTCCCAGCTACCTGGGAGGCTGAGGAGGGAGTATTGCCTGAGGTGGAGGCTGTGGTGAGCTGCAATTGCACCCCCGCACTCCAGCCTGGGTGACAGGGTGAGACCCGCTCCTCTACCTCAAGTCACAGCCTTGAATAAATTGAAATAACCATTTGGTTAGATTCTCTTTGGAAGTTCTGATTTGATTCACTTTCAGTCGTTTGAGAAAGCACTTTTAAAAAAATTGGAGTCTCACTCTGTCGCCCAGGCTGGAGTGCAGTGGTACACTCACGGACACCCCAGCGTCGACCTGCCGGGCTCCGGTGATCCTTCAGCCTCAGTCTTCCAAGTAGCCGGAACTACAGGTGCATGCTACCACTTGACCACCCAGAGTGCTGGGATTACAGGTGTGAGCCACCACGCCCAGCCAGAGAGTACATTTTTTGATTCTTAAAATGTGTCTTTCCTTCGACTTTTTCTTCCCTTCTTTCCTTATTTCTTTTTCTCCCTCTCTTCTTTCCTTTCTGTCAGTCTTCTCCTTTTCCCTCTCTCCAGTCCTCTTTCTTCCCCCAGGGCCATCGACAGATAAGGAAGGGCTTGGGATTTGGTCCCCAGCTGCTGTGGGGCCCTGGGGGGTGGCCGTGGGTGTCCCTGCAGACCGGACACTCTGGGATGTGCTGCCCTGGGTTCTGGTGCCGTTACTCCTGTGAAGACATGGGATTGGGTTTCCCCACACGGGGAGGGCTCACGTATCTCCATCCCTCCGGATTGCCACTTGCTTTTCACGAGTGCCATGAGGTTATGGGCGTGCACACCTTCAAGTGCTTTGCTGGGAAGGCAGGAAGTAAGTCCAGCCGCTGTCCCAGGCCACCCCTCTGAGATCAGGCCAGGAGTGGGGTGGGTGAAGCAATCCTTCTGCTGCCTGGACAGGCTCAGATGACCCCTGGCTGCCCTTGCTGCCTTGCCAGAGGCCAGCAGAGAGAGAGGAGGGGGGCGAGGTTCATCAGCTTCCCTGGTGGGCAGGCGTGTCCAGCTCAGCCCCTCTGTGGTCAGCCTCATATTCTCTTTTCAGATAAAGAAACAGAGGCTCAGGGAGGGCACTAACTCACCCAAGGCCACACAGTGGGCACAGGGAAGGAGCAAGATTTATACACAAGAGTGTTCTTCCATTCATTCATCCATTCAAAGTGTGAGTTGCTTCTTTTAAGACATAGACGTAGGAGACAGCATGAACAAAAGAGACGGAGCCCCTCCCCAGGGGACTGTGTTGAGGAAGACAGACAAGGAACCATACACTCCATCGCTGGGGGTAGGGGCTACGGGGGGAAGTAAAACACAGCCAAGTGTATCTTGCTGGGGAGGGTGTCCTTTTTATAAGGTCGTCGGAGAAGTGATGGTGGTCAAGCAAAGACATGAAGGAGGTGAAGGAGTGAGCCGAGCTTCTTTCTCTTTTTCTTTTTTTGAGTTGGAGTTTCACTCTGTCACCCAGGTTGGAGCGCAGTGGCACGCTCATGGCCACAGCAGTCTTGACCTTCTGGGTTCAGGCGATCCTTCCACCTCAGCCTTCCACGAGCCGAGCTTCTAAATGAGGAAAACCCTGCAGGCCAAGAACACAGCAAGTGCACAGGCCCTGAGGTGGGACCACAGCTCCCATGGTGGAGGAAAAGCAAGTCACCGTGCATGGGTCTCCTGGAGCCCTTCATTCAGGGGCCCAGTGAGCAAGCAGGGGGCAGTGGGAGCAGTCTGACCTGGGCTGCACTCGCTGTAGAAATTATAAAAACAACAATAAAAAAGCTGGCTAAAATTCAGTAGCGAAACATTCCTCCCCGCCAGGGCAGAAGGCCCTCCCCCACCTCACCCCTCACCGGAAGCTGATTGCCCACATGAGACCACAGAACGGTGGAGGGCCGAGCCTGGGTCTGTAGTGCCCCCAGGACTGAACGCCTCAGTCTGGAGCCCAGCTTTTGTTAAAGGAATGAACAAGCAAATTGGAGAAATCCTAGTGTGTCCCTGGAGCTGCCAGTGTGTGGCCAGATGCAAATAAAGTTCTTGATGGGAAAGGACAGCCTAACAGGGCCACATGTTGGGACCCCCCCACAGATATGACAGGTGGAGTGGGACCAGGGTCCTAGGGGGGCATCGCCATGCCATGGTCCCCTCCCGAGGGGCTTTGCAAAGCACATGGTTGGCCTCGTTTTCCCACTCCTCCACGCTGAGGTTGCAGGGGGTCTCTGAGCATGGAAGCCCAGCCCTGGTCTCTGTCCTGGGGAAACCATGACCCTGCCTGCCCATGGCCCACCAGACGTGCACTTGGAGTCCCAAGGTCAGGTCCAAGTCCTGGCTCCATCCATGATGGACTGCCCGACATTCACCAGGACTGTTCCAATGTTGCCTGGGAACCAAGGCCGAGGACCTAAAGGGTCTCTGTAATGCTGGTTTCATGGGTTTCCAGATGTCTCTTCCCCTAAAGACTGCGCTGTGCAGAGCACTCTGGGAAATTTGTAGCCTCGAGGGAGCCCCACGCATGCCAGGACAGACACTCGCATACAACTAATGCTCCGTGGCTGTCCCCCCTTCGCCTGGGAGAAGCAGGGAAGGAATAGCAAGAGCAGCGGCCTCTCCTTGCTTTGTAAACCACCAGTCGTTGTCATTCATTTGCTATCATGTCCATTTCACAGGTGGGAAAACTGAGGCACACTGCCCACACTCCTTCACAGATTTCTTCCACCTTTCCCAGTTTCCCAGTTCTTTCCCTCGGGCCTCCGTGATGGTCCTTTACATTCTACCAGACCCTAGGGAGCTGTGACCTTAAAGTCTCATTTAAAACAAATAAATAAAGAAGCCAGAATGTATTTTGCACCCAGTCAATCTTGGTCCCCACAGAGTGGTCTCCAGGAGGAGTCTTGTTTGAACTCAAGACCACCGTCCCTTGCCTGCACAGTCCCGCCTTGCCTGGACTTCTCATGGTGCCCTGAGCTGGAGCCTGTTTCTTCTCTCTGACCTTGAATCTGAGTCACCGCCAGACGTTCCCACATGCCAAGCTCACTTCTAGGCCCCAGGATGGGTGACCGGCACTGTGCACAGGGCCCTATATTCAGAAGGGCCTGCATTGGGTGGAATGCTCTGATGTCACTGACTTGAAATTATTAAGAGATTCTGGACGAAGGACCCTACCTTTTTTATTTTGCATTGGGCTCCACAAATCATGTAACTGGTCCCGCCACCCTCCAAGGAGTAAGGCTTGTCCCTCCCCAGATGTTGAAAAGCACAGGCTCTAGATCAAAGGAGACTCCCTCCCCAAGAGAAATCTCAGACAAGATGTGTTCATTGGAATTCATAAGCACCACTGAGCTTGCTAAGCAACACAGTCTCATCCCTACTCAGCTCATACCCTGAAAGTCAAGTTGCAATGAACCTGACCAGAGGTAGAACATCACCAAAGTGTGGCCAGGGGGCTCCTGGTTAGTTTCTTCCTGCCCTGTGTCTTAGCCCTGCTCCTTCTACTTCAGGATGGGCTTGCTCAGAGTGTCACAGAGCCCTGGCTGCTCTGTTGATAGGTTCAGAGCTGGAGCAGAATCTGTTCTCTGTCCCAGATTGTCTATACTTGGGTAAAACAATGCCTCCCTCCTTGGGGGAGGGACCTCCAGGTTGACTTGTCTTGAAGTCTCACTCATACGAGGCTCTGCTCATGTCCCCAGCGTCCTCATCCTCAACCACTCAGAAGCAACTGTGAGAACCCCCACCCCTCATCCCACAATCCCAGGAACATCTCCTGGGTCATGCCCCCCTTCTGAAAGGTTGGAAAAAGAGGTGTGAGCAACTGACATGAAAATGAGAAAGATGGCCAGGCACAGTGGCTCACACCTGTAACCCTAGCACTTTGGGAAGCAGAGGCGGGAGGATTGTCTGAGCCCAGGGGTTCAAGACAAGCCTGGGCAATATGGCCAGATCTTGTCACTACAATAAATAAATAAATAAATAAATAAATAAATAAATAAATAAATAATTAGACAGGCATGGTGGCACACACCTGTAGTTCCAGCTACTTGGAAGGCTGAGGTGGAAGGTTCACTTGAGCCCAGCAGGTCAAGGTTTTGGTGGCCATGATCGTGCTACTGCACTTCAGCCAGGGTAACGGAGTAAGACTCCGACTCAAAAATAAAAAATTAGAAGAAAAACAGAAAGAAAATGAGAAAGATGGTTTCCAGGCGGTGTGGAAACACAGGGCCTCTTTTTCAAAATGTATCAGGAATTTCAAGAAGGCAGAGCATTAAACCGAATGCAGGCCCTTCTAGACGGTGTCTCTGTGAGACAGCACGACTTGCATGCCGTGATGCCTTTTTTCCAGGGACCTGTAAATCTGCATGGGCCAAAGTTTGGCTGTGTGCCTTTTGAAAATAACCACGAGCCTCCCTGTCCATTCACCCCTGATGCCTAAGTCTCAGCAGTCGGGCCGTGCATCTCTGATCACAGCCAGAGCCCAGGGCCGTCTGGTTTGATCTCAGGACAAGCAGGTGGAGGTGGCAGGGGCTTCCATGTGGACTTTGCCAGATCTACACGTGCTGTGCAGAATGCCCGCAAAGTAAAGAGGTTCCCCCCAAGTCCCCCACCTCCAACTTCCCACAGCATTCTCACATCCTGTCCTCCGAGGACAGCCGCGCTGACTGCATCACGTCTCTTGGGATCCCAGCTAAGCGGTTCTCCTTTCGCCAAGAGCCCTCCTCTCTTCTACCTGTTGATTCTTTATAAAATCAAGTTTTGGTCTGTGTCTGTGTCTCAGTGCATTGAGGGTGTGTGATGAGGCAGTGGCCTTGTCCAAATGCTGTGTTTGTGCAGATACCTGGGTTTTGTGTGACTTTTCTTTTTCTTCCAGGTAGAAGGTTATGGGGAGTCTAGGACAGAGCAGTGAAAGTTCACCAAAGTCATCCTTCTGCTGTCAGCTAGAAGGGAATCGAGATGTCTTTCACTCCATTAAAAATTCTGCTTTAAAAAAGAAACCATTAAAGGCCAGGTGCGGTGGCTCATGCCTATAATCCCCACACTTTGGGAGACTGAGGTGAGCGGATTGCTTGAGGCCAGCCAGTCTGGGCAAGATAGTGAGACCTCATCTCTACCAAAAAAAAAAAAAAATAAGGCTATGCAGAACCCAACCCCTTCTCATGCCTTCCACCCCACGTCCTCATCCAAGTCATTTTCTCTGTGGCTGTGGCCTCCTGTTTGGTCTTCCTGTTTCCACTTCTGCTTTTGCCATAAGAAGCCAAAGTCATCTTCTTCAAAAACATTGGTTAGATATTTTTGCCTCCCTGCTTAAAATGACCCGATGAATTCTGTATGGTCTTGGAACAGAATCCAAACCCGTTCCCGCTGCCTACCAGGCCCCTCAAGCTGGTCACGCTGCTGCCCAAACAGATCCATCTCCTTAGTGAAGAAGAGGTAAGCCATCAGCAATTTCTGCCACAGACTCTTTGTCCAGCATACTTGGTATCTCTGTTTCATCTCCTGGACTCCAAGTCCCCTGAAGCAGGAGATGTGTTCTATTTATAACTCCTATGCTTGCTGTGACCTGGCATTTAACTGACTGCTATCTGTCCAATGAATGTCTCCATGAGCAGGGGTCTTATCAGAGACGTCCAAGGCTGCTTCATGTCCTGATAACCTGAAACCAAAACACCCTCTGAGAGATCTCGCAAGTGACTTCTCTCTCAACATGTGCTTACTGGGGAGGCCTGGCTTCCCGCTCGGAAATGCCACGGGAGGATCGAAACCGGTCTGTGCTGTGCACATGTGCTTTCATCTCTATCCACACCAGATCCCTGCGGTGCTGCTGATATCAGGACCACTCTTGAGGACACTGAGGCCGTGGAGGTCAGCTAAGGAGTTGCCAGCCAGTGAGGCAGAGTTCAAGTTAGGACCTTAGCCCTGGAGCTGCGCTGTTCTTAATAAATAGCCACCACCATTAATCAGCTCATCAGTGAACTTTCTAGGAGGGGATTGGAAAACCAGGCGTGCCGTCCCAGAGAGAGCCCACAACCGATAGCACGTATGGTCAAACGGATCCTGTTGGTCCCCCTTAGAAAACTCTTGTCCCCCCAAGGTCCACAAGCCCTACCTTGTCCACAGAGACCTGCAACTGTGCTGAGGGCACACGTTCCTCACTGTAATACTCACGTGGATATTAATGCTGCTTGCTCGCCTCTGTTTCATCATGCAGTGAAGTCCATGTGTTTGGTCTTTCTTGTCCACCGACCCCCAAAAAAACTTTTGGTGGATAATAAAGCAAACAGACAAATCATCACCTTTCTCTGTGTCTCAGAGCAGGGGATTAGCCGGCCATGGCCCTGTTGTCTTTCACTCGTGAGAATTTAGGGCAACCGTCATCACTCTCGGAGGTCAAACAAAATAGCTCAAGGATGACTACAGTTAAACCAGTTTGTAATTTTCCCACCTTCCACACTACCCCATCTTTCATGAATGTGCTCTGTTAAGCATTGGGCATCAGTACAAATTAGACTGTACAATCACGTGTAATTAAGGGGGGAGGGGAACCATGTTGCAGAGATCAATCCTGTTTGGTTGAAGCAAATTCATCTGTGTCAGTGCGCCAGCCCAGGGAGGCAGCACAACATGTAATTATCTTTCTCCTGACTTAATGGTGGTTTATGCTGCTATTTTTTTTAATTTTTAAAATTTAATTTTTTTTGCTTTTTTTTTTGAGACAGGATCTCCCTATGTTGCACAGTCTGACCTTGAATTCCTGGTCTCAAGCGATCTTCCCGCCAAAGTGCTGGGATTAGAGGTGTGAGCCACTGTGCCTGGCCTGCTATTTTTTATTTTTTATTATCATAATTTTCTCAAGACATATCACGGGGTCTTTTTTCTAAGGCAATTGCAGTTGTACATAGGATACAACTTACGTCTGAATGAAAACCCAAGCGGAATGAACCCCAGGGCTGTATCATTATAGCCGCTGCTAGCAATGGTATTTTAAAACCCCAGGCTCCAATGTCTCCATTTGAGAGGTGAGCATTTAGATCACAGCCCTTTGAGGGCGACGGAGGCAACTTTTGCTCTTGAAAGCAAGTTTTGGCCAAACATAATGAGAACCTGTGCTTGGATCTGGACCCATGTTTCAGAGCTTCCAAAAGCATCCAGGCTGCGGCCATTTTTCTTACTTTTAACGTCTCTCCTTCACACACTGATTTGCTTGTCACGCCGAGAGCTTGACTTTTACAACCTTCATAAAATCCCATCTGCTCCCACCCAAACTCAGCCAGAAAGTACTCAGACAAAAACGGTTCAGGTTATATTTCAGTCTCTTGATAGAGATTAAAAAAAAAATACACAGTGAATAATTTCTCTCTCTTTCTGCATATGAGTCAAGGAAATACAGCAGCAACTCTGATTCTGCAAGGCAGAGAGAGCCAGCCGGTCGTTCTGCACAAAAGGCTGCCAAGGAATTCACAGAAGGAGGAGCCCAAGCATGGAGGCGTCAAGACAAAGGCCATCCAGAGGTTAAACCAACAACATGGCAAGAGCCCTGGCGTGGGAGGAACTGGGAAAGTCGATTGTCCAGCCAGGATAATCAGGGCCAGAGAAAGCCTGTCCCAGGCAGGTGGAGGCAGTGGAGGCTGGAGAATCAGGAGGCCGGGAAGGTCCTGAGGATTCCACCCAGCCCCACCCAAGGCCATGACTTCCCAGGTTGGGGGACACCTGGCCCCCAAGGACCCTCGAATCTCCCAGGCAGATGTTGAGCTTCCGATGCCTGGAAGGAACCTGGAAAACTTGCTAGTTTTTGTGACTGTGGGCAAGAGGCCTTGAACCCAGAGGACCATGGAGCTCACTGGGAATTATGGGCGAGACACATGGCCAGAGGCAATTTGCAGACGCTCCGACCCCATGGGTGTCTGCACTGGTGAATTAAGTCCAGACTGAAACACGTGGCCCACAGCACCTGCCACAACACACATGTACACACACACACACACACACACACACACACACACACACACACACAGGCACTTACATACATACTGCCATTGCTTGTGTGGTAGGTTCATTCATTCTACAAGCATGGATGGATCATCCCCTGTGCCAAGCGCCACGCCATGTCCTAAGGAGACTTGGATGAACAGTAACTAGTTCTTGTGCATCAGAAGCTCCTGGAACCCTTGATGGACAACTGGGAAAGGAGATGGGGTCTTAAGTGGACACACAAAGGGAAACACCCACAGGCCTAGTGTGAGTGGTGGCCTCTGTCCACAACCCTGCCTGCCTAAAGACTGAAGACCATGCCCCCTGTACACAGTAGGCACCTGCACCCAGTAGGCAGAGCCAGTACACACCTTCCCTTCGATGATCCCCTCCCTGCTCTTGAAAGTTCGGATTCATTCCCTGCCTCCTTCCTGGACAGTCTCCGTGCAGCTTGTTTTAATCACTTTTTGAGTTAAAAGTCAATATTTAATTAACCAAGTAATTACATTCAGCTTACGTTTGAATCTGGGTGTTTGCTCATCTGTGCCTGTTGGGAGACCCGCCCTATTGCCCCTCCATCTGTCCCCTGCCTTTTTCCCACAGGGCCCCCTGCTCCTGGGGCAGGTTCTCAGGGGTGACAGGGAGCAGGGGAGACAGCTTCCCCTGGAGATGCCCCCGATTTGTCCAGTCTGTAGTTAATAGTGAAGGGGGTTGCTCACTGCATCTCTGCCTCCCGGCACAGAAACACAAAGGGTTCTCATTCAATTAGAGCCCATCGTGACATCTAGGAGGGGGTGGGGAAGAGAGACTAAGACCCCTGCAGTAAGAGACGAGACAGTCTCCCAGTGGTGCTTGCCCTACACCCCAGGAGAGAAGACAGAGCCAGACGGTCTGTCGGTGTGTAAGCTAGGGCTCTCAGAGCAGCTCAGAAGGTAAAGGTGGTGGACGTGGTTGGCAGTGCATTGGACATTTGCATGAAGGACCTTCCTCTCCCCCAACTTTATGTTCACAATGTCATGATGTTGGCATCACTGCTGCACAGAGGGATCGGTGGATGAGAGTGTGCAGGGGTAGAAACACACACACACACATTTTATTTGAACTTAAGACTTTTTCTGAAACCCTAATAACACACTCAGTTTCCAAGCACGTAGACTGGTCCGTGAGTTGACTGTAAGACGCCTGGCCAAGGGGAGGACAGTGTGCCATGTGTGTTCATGCGTGTGCACATGTGTGGGCATGTCTGTATGTCTATTAGCCGGGGATGCGACTAGCACTCTGTCCTTATTCCGAGGACCTGGACCATGTGCAGCTGCAGAGCCAACCTCAAACACACCCATGACGTCAGAATCTACCTGCTGTCTCCATGGCCGTTTATAGAACAATTTTGAAAATTATCTAAGTAATATTTCATCATTCAATGTCCTTCTGTTGGACAGAAGGCACCAGGATCCGCCACTGTTGGGTGGTTGATTTGTACCTAATCTTAAGTGCCAGAGACCTCTGAATGTTACCCATTCAGGGCAGGAGTCACTGATGGATTAAACAGAACAATTAGAGAATCCACTCCCTGACTAAGGCAGTTCAGGGCTACATTACACACAAATGAGTCAGACACTAAAATGTCAGTCCTTATCCACTCTCTGCCAGCCCTCCCTGAATCTCAGGTAGAAAGTTTCATGTTGATGTGAATGGGTTTTACAGTGGTCCAAAGAAAAAGTAGAGAGAGAGACAGATCGTAAGAGAGAGAAAGAGAAAGAGAGAGAGAGAAGACAGAGAAAGAGAGGGACAGTGAGACAGAGACACACAGAGAGAGACAGACACACAGAAAGAGAGAAAGAGAGAGAAGGTGGAGAAGATTGTTTCAGAGAAATATATGTTTGAAAATTAGTAATACTGGGTTTTTAAGAAATTTGCTATTTTGAAATAATTTAGATTCACAGGTAGGTGCAAGGAATTTTCAAGGAGATCCTGTGTACTCTCCACTCAGCCTCCCTTGATGGCCACATCTTGCATCTCAAATGCACTACATGAAAACCAGGAGACTGACTTTGATACGATCCATGGGGCTTATTCCAATTTCACCAGTTGTGCAATCTTACCACATGTATAGCTTTGTGTAACCACTGCAATCAGGACATTGAACTGTTTTGCCACGAGGGTCCCTGTGCCACCCTTTTGGGCCACACCCACTCATCCCTAACCCCTGGCAACCTCTCACTGATCTCTATCTCCATATTTCCTAAATTCCAAGAATGTGATAGATACAGCATGCCACATTTTGAGACTGGCTTTTTCCCCCCACGAAGCATCATGCCTTTGAGGCTACTTCCAGTGGTGTGCATCAATCGTTTCTCCTTTTTATTGCCAGTCTATTCCATGCCATGATGGTCCACAGCGTGCTTAGCCATTCACCCATAGAAGGGCATGTGGGTAGTGTCCAGCTGGACACTGTTATGAGTAAAGCTGCTCTGAAATTTTGTGTGGAGGCTTCTAGGGGAACACGAGTGAAAGGGTGAACCACCAAAATAAAGTAACTTCAGCCAAAGAGCTGCCATTTTAAGCTTTGTCATGCTCCTTTAGTGTTTTATTTTAACTCGCCCTCTAATCATTAACAAGGGATGGAACTGAGACAGTCGCTGATGATTGTTTTGTAGCCCCACCCCCTCAAACCATGCTTTGTACTGATTACCTCTCTAGCCAACCTTTTGTCTTCCTGCCATCAAGGGCAGAGCTGACCTAATCTGTTGTGATCAGTCCTTTTGACCTACATGATACAGACCGCCACCCCATCACCGTGGCAGCAGTTCCTGGGCTTACCTGCCCCCTTCATGATGATGTAAAATGGACCACCATCCCAGCCAACCTGCCCCACCAAAGGGAGGCTTTAAAAGCATTCAACCTCATGCACATGCTGCTGTGTTTCCTTCAGACTCCGGTTCCCCTCCTCTCCCTTGAGAAGTGGTCCCACTGTCTCCCTTTTTAATCTTAAATTAAATCTTTGATTTAATCATACTTTCTAAATAAACGATGCTTCATATTCGAACTTCTGTGTGATTCTTTGCAACTTACCCATGGCCATGGCCCACGGACGTGACGACAATTTCCTGTTACTTTGGAATAAATACATACGGGACACAATTTCTGGATCTGTGGTAAGTCTGGCTTTAGCTTTAAAAGAGACTGCCCTGTGCCTGTGGGACAAGACGGTGTAGAGTCACTGTTCCCTGCACCTCCCCTCTACGTACAACCAAATAGTCCAGAAATAATTCAGCTGACAACCATGAAGGACTCTGAAATATGGAATGAAGAGGATGAACAGGTTAGCCCCCCAGGACTTGAATGATGACATCTCAGTTGAGCTACCTTCTTTTTTTTTTAAGTTTCTCATACACCTTTCACTGGGCTCAAGAGAGGCCTGCATCCCAGAACCACCAACAAGGGCAGACAAAACCAAAACCAAATGTAAGCGCTGGAAAGGGGTAACAGAGTGGGCCCACACCTAGCAGCAGCAGTGGCTTTGGCAGAGTTTCTGGGGCTTGGCTGGCCTGTCTCTCACTCCTTGCTCCCCTTCCCTGTGGTACTAGCAAACCCAAAGCTCTTGACCCTCCACTTAGTGGCAGAGGGTAACTCAGACCCAGTGGCCCCCAGCCCTCCACCTAGTAGTAGAAGGTGAACCAACTCAGGGTCCCTAACCCTCCACTCATGGCAGCAAGCCCCTCAGACCTCGCAGCCTCTGTTCCTCTAACCAGCAGAAGAAGGAGATAGAAGCTTCTCTCCCCTGGCGGCACTGACAGAGAAGGATGGGAAAGCTTGCTGGCTTGTCTATGTCTACCGAAGTCTCCAGGGATTTTTTTTTTTTTTTTAGTTGGAGTCTCACTCGGTCGCAGCCCGGCCACCGCAGCCTCGACCTGCTGGGCTCCGGTGATCCTTCCGCCTCAGCCTTCTGAATAGCTGGAATTACAGGCATGCGCTACCACGCCCGGCTGATTTTTTGATTTATTGTAGAGATGAGGTCTCGCTGCCCAGGCGGGTCTTGAACCCGCGGGCTCAAGCAATTCACTCACCTCAGCCTCCCAAAGGCGCGGGATTACAGGCTGAGCCACTGAGCCCGGCTGCCTCCAGGGATTTTTAACAGACTGCAGTAATCATAGATGAACTAAGGAGAGAATCCACAAGTTTACTATGTTGAGTCTTCTACCCATAAATACAGTCTTTCCAATTATTGAGTTTTTCTTTAATTTTTTCCATCAAAGTTTTTTTTTTTTTTTTGAGTTGGAATCTCACTCTGTCGCCCAGCCTCGACCTGCTGGGCTCCGGCGATCCTTCCGCCTCAGCCTTCCGAGTAGCCGGAATTACAGGCATGCGCTACCACGCCCTGCTGATTTTTTGATTTATTGTAGAGATGAGGTCTCGCTGCCCAGGCGGGTCTCGAACCCGCGGGCTCAGGCAATCCACTCACCTCAGCCTCCCAAAGGCGCGGGATTACAGGCTGAGCCACCGAGCCCGGCCCATCAGAGTTTTATAGTTTTCTTTTTTAGCAAATAGCTCTTGTACTTGTTTTGCCAATTTTATACCTAAGTATTTCATTGTGTTGGGAGTAACTGTAAGTGGTGTTGAATTTTAAATTTCAGTTTCCATTTTTTCACTGTTAACATATAGAAGTGCAATTGATTTTTGTGTATGGATCTTGTATCACATGACCTTGCTGAACTTACTGCTAAATAATTCTAGAAAGTGTTTTTGTAGATGTCTTAAGATTTTTCTCTGTAGGCAATCATGTCATCTGCAAATAGAGACAGCTGTATTTCTTCTCTCTATATGCCTTTTATTTCCCTTTCTTGCTTATTACACTCTCTAGAATGCTCAGTACTATGTGGAATAAAAGGCGTGAAAAGGAACATTTTTTATTTTTATCCAATCACGATTTGATCTACTGTGGTGCCTTGATCCTGGTTCTAGAGACAAAGTATTCCGTATTTTACCATTGAGTATGACATTAACTATAGGTCTTTATTGGTGATTTTGTGTGATTGAGGAAGTTACCCTCTAATCCTAGTTTACTGAGCAATTTTTTTTTTTTTTACCAAAAATGGGTATATTTTTCCCTGCATCAATTGAATTCTTCTTTATCCTGTTGATATGGTGAATTACACTGATTTTTTTTTAAATGTTAAGACAGTGTTGAATACTTGGAAAAAAATCCCTTGGTCACGTTATTCAATTCTTTTTATACATTGTTGGATTCAGCTTGCTAATATATTTGAAGATCTCTTAATCTAAGTTCATGAGAGATATTTGTCTATAGTTTTCCATTTTTGTACCATCTTCATCTGGTTTTGGTATTGGGCT
Organism: Cephalopachus bancanus; assembly: GCA_027257055.1. Taxonomy (NCBI): domain Eukaryota; kingdom Metazoa; phylum Chordata; class Mammalia; order Primates; family Tarsiidae; genus Cephalopachus; species Cephalopachus bancanus. The sequence goes on along the minus strand of JAPVLO010000451.1, from coordinate 734,237 downwards.
AACACTTTCTTCATAAAATGAACTGGGAAGTATTCCCTCTTCTATTTTCTGGAAGGGATTGTGTAAATTTTGGTGTTAATTGTTTTTAATATGAGATAAAATTCTCCAGTGAAGCCATCTGGGCCTCGAGAGTTCTTTTTTAGGAACTTGTAGAGCTACTCTGGTTGTTAATTTTCTCTTGATTGTGTTTGGTAGTTTGTGGTTTTCAAAGACTTGGTCTATGTCTGCTATGTAAGGTATGGAATTGATGAGTGTAACGTTGTCGGTAGCGTTCTCTATTCATCCCTTTGATGACTTCAGAATCTGCAGTGATATCCTCTGTTTTGTTCCTGGTATTAGTTATTTGTTTCTTCTCCTTTTATCTTTGTCAGTCTCGCTAAACATATGTCGATCCTATTGATCTTTTCAAAGAACCTGCTCTTTGTTCCATTGATTTTCTCTATTGCTTTTCTGTTTTCAACTTCATATCTGCTCCTATCTTTATCATTTCCTGCTCACTTTGGACCTAATACACTCTTTTTTTTTTCTAGTTTCTTGAGCTAGGACTGATTATTGATCTCTTTCCTTTCTTCTCCTTTCTTAATTTTTATCTCAGCACGACTTTAACTGCATCTCACACATTTTGATATATTGTATTTTCATTTTCACTCAGCTCTATGTATTTTTAAATTTACTTTGAGACTTCCTTTTTTACTCATGGGTTATATAGAATTGTGCCGTTTAATGCTCATACAGTTGAAGATTTTCCTGTTGTCTTTCTGTAATTGATTTCTAGTTTGTTTCATTATGGTAAGAGAACGTTCTCTTTGTGATTTCAACTTTTAAAAATTTGTTAAGGTTTTTTTAAAACAATATATAAAGAGACTATACATGTCAATGAGATCCAATTGATTTATGGTGGTCTTCAGTTTAACTGTATCCTTACTGATTTCCTGCCTGTTGGATCTGTCTACTAGATATGTCAATTACTGATGGAAAGTGGCAAATGCTGATATCTTAGGTGCTGAAGTCTCCAATTATAACTGTGGATTTCTCTATTTCTCTTTTCGGCTCTTGTCAGTTTTGCCTCATGTATTTTGAAGCTGTTTTTTGGTATTTACACATTTAGGATCATTATGTCTTCTTGGTGAATTGATCCTTTTATAATTATATAATTTTCTTTGCTCTGAAGTCTACTTAATTTAGTATTAATATAGACACTCCTGCTTTTACTAAATTAATATTTGCATGACAACTTTATCCATTCTTTTACTTTCAGGCTATGTCATTATGTTTGAAGTTAGTTTCTTGTATGCAAAGGTTTGTATTATTCGATCCTTTCTCTCTCTCTCTCTCTCTTTCTCTCTCTTTCTCTCTCAATCAGTGTATTTAGACTACTGACATTTGAAGTAATTGAGGATACTGTAGGACTAAAGATTGACACTTTATTATTGTTTATTTTCTCTTTGTTCTTTCTGCTTCTCATTCATCTGTTTTTGTTCTTTCTTTTTGCCTTTCTGTGGGTTTTCAAATGTTTTCTAGAATTCTATTTTGATGTATTTGTAATGTTTTAGAGTACATGGCTTTGTATATTTTTCCCAGTGGTTGCCTAGGTATTACAATCTACTCACATAACTTACCAGAGCACACTGTTGTCAATGTCTCAATGTGTTGTCTAAAGTACTGAGGTCCTACTGCTACTTGGGTCCCTTTCCCCTTCCCACTTTTAACATGTAATTGTCTTCAGCGCTGTTCTTCACACGTTGAGCACTGCACCACAGGAGTTTACTATTTTTGCTTCAACTCTTATGTATGACTTAAGAAAGCCATGAGGTGAAGAATGGCTTCTTACATTTACACCCGTTTTGACCCATCACTGTATTCTAATTTCCTTTCTGGAGCTTCAAGAATTCTTCTGCTACTCGTTCGTTGATTTGAAGTGAGTTTCTCATAGATAACATGCAATCAGACCCTGTTTTTTTATTTCACTCTGCCTATTGCCAACTCTTTATTTTAATTGGTATATTTAGACCATTGACATTTAATGTAGTTGATATGCTAGGGCTTAAATCTGCCATTTTATTTTGTTTGCTCCTTCCAGCTTTAATTTTTCTATCTTTTTTGGTCATCCTCTGTGTTACTCAAACATTTTTCAGAGTTCCCTTTTTATATATCTCTGGGATCTTTAAGGTGTCTCTTGGAACAGCTTTTTTAGTGGTTGTCCTAAGTGTATAGGTAACTTCGTCTACCAACGTTATTTTACCAGTTTGAGTGAAATGTAGAACACTTACCCCCATAATTGTGGTTTTTCTTGTGTTTGTCTAATCCTTACACCAACATTTCTCAAACTTGTCTCTTTTTTTCTTTTTCTTTTTTCTTTTTTTTGAGTTGGAGTCTCCCTCTGTTGCCCAGGTTGGAGTGTGCAGTGGCACAATCATGGCTCACTGCATCTTTGATCTCCTGGACTCAGGCAATCCTTCTGCCTCAGTCTCCCAAGCTGGAAGTACAGGTGGGCCATCATGCCTGCTTATTGTGTGTGTGTGTGTATGTGGGTGTGTGCGTGTGTGGGTGTGTGCGTGTGTGTGTGTGTGTGTGTGTGTGTGTGTGTAGACGGGGGTGGTCTCACTATGTTGTCCAGGCTGCTCTTGAACTCCTGGGCTCAAGCAATCCTCCCGCCTCCACCTCCCAAAGTTCTGGCATTATAAACGTGAGCCACCACATCTGGCCTGTTGTCCCATTTGACATGTCGGACCAGATCATTCTTTGTTAGGGGGTGCTGACTTCTAGTAGGTGGGTGGTGCTGGCATCTTGAAGCCATGGATACTGCTAAACATCTTACAACCCACAGGACAGCCACACAACCATTTTGAATGGATGAAGGTGGAAACACATCCTGGCTTAGCTGGTCCCAATTCTGCTCTTTTCTCACTGTATCATGTTGGGAAAGTGGCGGAGTTTGCCAAAGCTGCAGTTTTCTCAAGGGTAGAGTTGGAACAATAAGAGCATCTACCTCATAGCAACCAGTGAGATACGATAAGATTAGTGCATAACACAGGAAATGTCAGTAACAAAATAATAACAATAATAGTGCTCATGACATACCAGGCACTGTTCTAAGCATGCCCTACATATGAACTCATTTAATCATTACAATAACCCAGTGAGGCAGGTGCCATGATATCCCCCATTGTATAGATATGCATGCTGGGATTACAGCTGTAAGTCACTGTGCCCAGGTTTTTGTTATGAGGGGTTAAGTGACTCTCCCAGGACCCCAGGACTGCTGGCCCAGCGGGTGAGTTACCAGAACCCAGTGAGAGCTGAAGTCAGAGGAAAGGACGACCCAGAAGGAGTAGGGGACACAGGACGGGGAACACAACTGTTTCAGCCCACTTTCTGTTGCTTATAACAGAAAACTTGAAATTGGGCAATTATTTCTTTTGTTTTGTTTGTTTGTTTGTTTGAGTTGGAGTCTCGCTCTGTCTCCCAGACTGGAGTGCAGTGGCCACTCCCGGCCATCGCAGCCTCGACCTGTTGGGTTCCAGCGATCCTTCCTTCAGCCTTCCGAGTAGCCGGAACTACAGACGTGCGCTACCACACCCGGTTAATTTTTTGATTTATTGTAGAGATGAGGTCTTGCCAAGTTACCCGGGCGGGTCTCGAACCCACAGGCTCAGGCAATCCACTCACCTCAGCCTCCCAAAGCGTGGGATTACAGGCTGAGCCACTGAGCCCGGCTCATTTATTTCTTTTGAGTCAGGGTCTCTGTCGCCCAGGCTGGAGTGCAGTGGCACCATCACAGCTTACCACAGCCTCAGCCTCCTGGACTCAGGTGATCCTTCCACCTCAGCCTCCCAAGTAGCTGGGACTACAGGTGTGGGCCATCATACCTGGCTTATCTATTGATGTTTCGTAGAGACGAGGTCTTGCTACGTTGCCCAGGCTGGTCCTGAACTTCTGAGCTCAAGTGAACCTCTCATCTTGACCTCCCAAAGTGCTGAGATCACAGGTGTGAGCCACTGCACCTGGTCCAATTGGGTAATTTATAAGGAAAGGGGATTTATTTCTTATAATTATAGAGGCTGAGAAGTCCCAAGGCAGTGCAGAGGACTACATGGTGAGTGATCTGCTTACATGCCAGTTCAGGTTTCTCTTCCTCTTCCTATAAAGACACCAGTCCCTCTCCCATGACCACCCATGAATCCACGAGTAGATTAATCCGTTCATGAGGACAGGGGTCTTTTGACCCAGTCACATCTTAAAGGCACTGTCTCTCAATCCTTCCACACTGGGGATTCAATTTCAAGATGAGTTTTGGAGGGGATGAACATTCAGACCACAGCAACAGCCACTGCTGCGCCAGGACCCAGTGAGGAGGGCAGGGAAGCTGCTGACGCCTCTCTCCCATTGGTCAAGCGCCGCCAGAAAGCACAGGGCAGGGGAGTCTGGGTGACCCTCTGGGGACACGGAACACTCCCAGTGCACAGAGCAGAGCTGAGAAGGGGGAGGAGAGATGGGGTGAGAGAAAGAGCGCTGTGCCGGGGGCCCTGGCCGTGGGCCTCCAGACGGTTCCCCTGCCGACAGACAGACTCAGAATGGCCGGCTCCTCCTTGGTGACCCATGGAGGGTGGCTGGGGAAGGGTGTGTGTGATAGAAGCCGCTGAGCCGCGTAGACCCAGGTTATGGCGCGGCCCTGCCATGGTTGAACTGCCTGTATAAAATCAGTATCAGGCCACAGAGTAAAAACTGTAGAGCCCCAAGCCATGAAAAGCTGCAGTTGTGGTTAAAATTGAACAAATCTGTTGTTTCTAGTTTGCTTTCAGTCCCATAGAAGGCAACGGATTATCTTCATGCCCTGACCGCTAGGGAGGGGGAAACCCACCCCGCAATATTTATTAAGGGAGAATAAATATATTCTCCCTTAAACAATGGGCCCAGGACTGCAGAGGTGCAAAAGTAGAGGCTGAAGAATCGGAGTGGCTCTGATCTCCAGGGACCCCACCCCTCCTCCATGCCTCCCTCCTAGACTTCCTCTGTCATGGCTCCCTGTGTTAGGGTCTGGACAGGGTGATGGCAGTGTGCTGGAGGGGTGAGGGGAATGGTACCGGTAACCCAGAGATCCGAGTAAATGCAAAGAATGGCAACACACAAAAAGGTTAAGAAAGAAAAGTTTATTTAAAATTAATCTGGAGAGAGAAAGAGAAGGGAGAAAGAAGATTCACCTCCCCAAGGTGGGGGAGGGGGCCAAAGCCAGGAAGCATGGCGACAGCCATAGCTCAAAGACCACATGGCCACACCAGAGTCTAGCAAGGCAATGGCCACTGGCTGCATGTGGTTGAGTCCTTTTAACCATTCCCCCTGATGGGGGAAGATCATTAAGGTGATTGGGTGGTGGTCTGCTCTACATCATCACAAAGGGGCAGGCAAGCGCAGGTACTGACGTCAGGTGATGGACAGCAGGCAGATGGGTGAGTTAGCCACATGATTGCTGCCATGGTGGGGTTTATTCATGTCATGTAGGTCACAAAGGGCTGATTAGGTTGGGGGGGGGGTCCTGCAAGAGACTTGTTAGACATTTGCAATTCACAAACTCAGACATTTGCAGCTCACAAACTCCTCGACCCAAAGGTGGTTGTACTTTTATGACTTTGGCCAGCCAAAGGGTGATCTTTGATCTTCAGCCTTGACAAGGAACTTAAAAGTATACTAGAGATTATTATGCTAAACCATGAATTGAAAGGTTAGGCTATCCTAGTCTTGCATCTGATGGAGATTTGCTGAGGGGGGATGGAATGGGATAGGCTGCTTGTTCTGCAATAGAATGTCTGAGCACTTTCTAATGGTTATGCTGAGGAAAAAGACTAAACCCTTTCACCCTGCCCAGGAGCCAGTAGCTGATGGTCACGGGACTTGCCTTATGGGTAACCTCCATTGTAAAACCTAAGAGTGGTATTTGAGATGTTTTTCAGACCCCGATGGACCCGAGGCCCCACCCGCGCCCAGAACACATACCAGGAAGGTGGCTCTACCCTTCCTGTGACACCCCCTCCCAGAAATTGGCTCTGTGACATGAGGACAGTTTTGACACCCCCATGCCATCATCAGCCAATCAGCAGTCTCCAGCCCCCTGCGTGCCACACTCCCTTTTGAAACCCTGGCCTCTGAACTCTCAGGGAGGCGGGTTTGAGAAGGATCACCCATCCTCCTTACTCAGCTGCTTTGCTGTGTTAAACTCTTTCTCCATTGTAATGGCTGTGTCAGTCTTGGCTTTCCTGGGCAGCGGATACAGGGACCCGGTCAGGCTGTCACAAGCCCAGCCTCCCTCACTGTCGAACTCAGAGCGAAATCTTCATTCCTTTAATTATCTAGCTGTTTGGTGCCTACTACATGCCAGGGTTGTACAGAATGATGGGCACAGAGCTGAGAACCATATAAACCCTATCTCTGTTCTCATGGAGCTGACCCACCAGTTGGGGTCAGAGGTACTAAATAATTGCAGGTTGTAGTAGGGATTATGATAGAAATAAAACAGGCTATAAAGTTCAGAGAGTCCCAGGGTTGGGGCCACCAACTTAGGGTAGTTAGGGCAGGCCTCTTGGAGGAGGTAACATTTGTGCTAAAAACTGTCATAGGAAAATGAACCTAACATACAAAATCTTGAAAATGACTCTACCAGGTATAAGGAAGAACAGGTACAAAGTCCCTGGGGCAGTGTGATATTGAGATATATTAAAAAATGTATGTTTGGTCTTCAGGTTTCTGGCACAGAGATCCTAAAACCCTTGGACTCCCTGAGTAATGGAAGTGAGAGGAGCATCTTTTGTTATGCATAATAAGCTCCTTTCATCCATACCTGAGTTTATGCTAATGAGGTAACTCTTGGAGATGGATGGCCAGAGGATGCAGTCAGGTGATTTGAGGGTTGGAACTTTGAGCATCATCCCCCCAGCTTCCAGGGCAGGGAAAGGGACTAGGTACTGACCTAATCACCAAAGGTTAAGGATTTAATAAATTATGGCCACATAACGATGCCTCCATAAATACTGCACACAGTGGGGTTTGAAGAACTGCTGGGCTGATGAGCATGTCAAGAATCTGGAAGGGCAGCACCCAGGAGAGGACAAGGAAGGCTCAATCTCTCCCTACCTCTTGCCCTCTGCCTCTCTCCATCTGGGTGCCCATCTGGATTCTCTGTCATATCCTTTGTAATAAACTGGAAATAGCACATAAAGTACTCTCCTAAAATGTCTGAGCTGCCCTAGCAAATTATTGAACTCAAGGAAGGGCTGGGGAAACCCCTGTTTTATAGCCTGTTGGTCAAAGTGCAGGTCACTCCCTGAGTGTCTGAAGAAGGGGAAGTCATGTGGGACTGAGCCCTTAACCTGCAGGTCTGCACTCACTCTGGGTGGTTCATGTCAGGACCGAATTGCAGGACACCTCGTTGGTGATCAGGAAGCTGGAAGAATGTTTAACGTGGGAGAAAACCCACAAGTTTGGTGTCAAGAGGATTTGAGTATAGAGGAAAACAGAATTTTTCCTTTTCGGCAGGCGCGAGCTTGACTGTCCAAGCAATGGGCAGAAGTTGGGCTGGAGAGGAACTGAGGGCAGGGAAGAGGGACAGGGGCCAGTCCTGTGGGCCCCGGCTGGGAGTGTGCACTGATGCTATGGGCCACAGGCAGTGGGAGGGAGCTGTGCACAGGTGAGCCCAGGACTGGTGCCCAGGTGAGGCGAGGGCCTGGTGCCTGCCTGGCTGGGAGCAAGCACCCCTTCAGTTTGTCCCTGCATACGTGCTGATCTCAGTGCAGTGGACCCTGCTGAGTGCTGTGACCTGAATCTCATTTTATGAAAATACCTGGGCCACCTTAGGGAGGATGGAGGATGGGCTGGGTCAGGGGAGACCCTTCAGGTCTGTCCCCTTCCTGCCAGGAGAGACGATGCAGGCAGTGTGTCCCCCCGGCGGAACTCAGAGTCCTTGCTGAGTCCCAGGGCCATGACTTGGGATGGCAGCCAGGCTCCCCTTGGACTGCAGGGACAAGCAGACCCCTTCAAGGTCACAGTGAGAGCGACATAGACTGACTCCAATGCTCTTGGTTTCCTCTGTTGATGAAAAGATGCCAAATTCTTTAAAACACTTTTAGATGGTTTATTCTGAAACAAACTTGAAGGCCTAGGCCCAGGAACACTCATCATCAGAAGGTCCTGAGAACGTGTGCCCCCCGTGGTTGAATGGTGGCTTGGTTACCTACAATTTTGGAAGGCAGAAGTTACAAGAAACCATATATCAATACATGCGAGATTTTCATCGGTTTGGCCCAGGAAGGGGGGACATCTCCAAATGAAGGCTTGCAGGTCATAGGCAAATTCAAAGATTCCTTGACTGGTCATTTGTAGTTCCTATCTAAGGGATTCTGGAAATCAGTGGAGCTGTTCTGTTGAGATGAGGGGACAGGAAGCTCTGGGTTTGCTGATGTGTAGAAGTCCTATATGTGGCAGACTCAGAGGACAGATGAGTGTCTTCCAAGGCTCCTGGAGTCTGGGCGTCCCCAAGAGTTGACTTTCTAATGTATCTTATATATTGTATGTGTTTTGTAGCTTTGCAGGGCCATCAAATACTTTGGTTTCCTTATTCGCTATGTGATGTCATGCCAGAGTCAGGCTGGAAAATGGACTTTAGTATATGGGGTAATTGGGTCATAAGCCCTGCCTGGTGGGTCCTTACCAGGTGTGACTCCCCAAGTCTCTTAGTTGGGAATCCGGGTAAGAGGAAAAAAAGGCGGGTTTAGTTCTCACCTTTCAGCATGTCCATCACTTGTTTAAAATAAATGGGGCCAAATGTTGGTATATGGATAGGACCTGAGGGCTCACTTCTAGAAGTAGAAAAATGACCCCAGAGAGCACAGAATGGACAATATCTGCTCCCCCCTCCACCTCTTTTTATAGATCAGGTGTCACACTGGAATGTCCTCTTTTTATAATTTTGTTTATTTTACAGTTGAAAACTAACAAGAGTAATGCTTGTCATGGGATCCACTGATAAAGGGCTTTTACACGTATTCCCATCGGACTGAGTTATTATAGTGGCCACGTCTCCCCATTTTATGGACAAAGAAACTGGTATTCCTCACTGGCTTGCTCGTGTGGAAACTGAGCCTGTGGCTGGAGGTTCTGAGGCTGAAACACGTGAGCCATCCAGCCCAAAACCTCCAGCCTCTGGTTCTTGTTTAAACCACCATTGACGCTGGATGCAGGAGCCAGCACTTTGTAATCTCCGCACTTAGGGAGGCCGAGGTGGGAGGATCACTTGAGGCCAAGAGTTTGAGACTAGCCTGGGCAACATGGCAAGACCTCCTCTCTACGAAAAATCCAAAAATTTAGGCAGGCACGGAGGTGTGTACTTGTAGTTCCAGCTAATTGGGAGGCTAAGGAGAGAGGATTGCCTGAGGACAGGAGCTCCAGGCTGAGATAAGCTGTGATCATGCCACTGTACTCCAGCCTGAGTGACAGAATGAGACTCTGACTCAAAAAAAAAAAAAAAAAAAAAAAAAACCAGAAAGCCTTGCTGGACAGCAGGACTGCCGCCTCACTCACCCCATACCCCTTGGTGCCAGCAGACACGAGAGGACCAGGGTGTTCGCCCTGAGACCGGGCTGCCACTGCTCATTTCTCTGGAGACGACTGTCCGTTGAATTGGGCAGGTTTTCCAGAGTGGAGCTGATCATCTGACGCAGGTCTTGGGCTGCCACGAGCACATCGGCTGGGCCCAGGGGAGAAATTTGTCTACAGAAGTGGTCTCGAAAGGTTTTCCTGACAGTCCTTTGACCAAGTAAATTACAAATATTTTTCTTTTGACTTTAGCAGAGTTAAGTTTTTGCTCTGCTGTAGCTTCCACTGTTCAAAGAAATTCTCACTGCTCCTCCCAGAAGACACTGTGCACGCCATCATCTGCGTGCCGGCACTGGGTCTCGCTTTGTGTAAATATTCACTCAATTCTTCCCTTTCGATCTGTAAATACAGAGGCAAGGGAAAATGAAATAAAACCATGAAACACCCCTCCTGCATCCTGAAGGAAGTGACAGATCCCCAAAACATGCCTCCCGACCCTGTCCAACTTTCTGCCTTGGTTGGTCTCCTCCACAGCTGTTCTCTCTCCCCTGAATAGAAATTAGGAGCTCCCAAGACACCAACGCCTAAAAGGCAGGTTTCAGAAGGACCTGGCTTTGCACGTGCAAAGGCCCTGAGGCAGAATCAAGAAGGCAGGTATGACTGGAGCACAGTGAGGTTGGGGAGGGGTGGTAGGACATGAGATAGGCAAGAAAGGCAGGACACAGGTCCTGGGGACTCTTCTGGATGGTGGTAAGCGCCAACTGTTGATCAGGTGAGGGGTGGACCTTTACCCTCTGCCCACAGTCAAAGGATGACAAATTTTAGGATATGGCTGCTGGCAGCAATTTATGAAGTTCTTCTAGGTAAGACTTTGCAATCCATTTTTAAGTTGATGATGATCCAGCCTGGGCACAGTGGCTCACGTCTGCAATCCCAGCACTCTGGGAGGCCAAGGAGGGAGGAGAGCTTGAGCCCAGGCATTTGAGACCAGCGTGGGTTGCATAGTGAGACCTCGTCGCTACAAAAATCAAAAAATTAGTTGGGTGTGGTAGCACAGGCTTGTTTGTCATCCTGGCGACTCAGGAGGCTGAGGCGAGAGGATCACCTGATCTCAGGAAGTGGAGGCTGCAGTGAGCTGTGTTTGCGCCCCTGGGCTCCAGCCTGGGTGATGGAGTGAGACTCTGACTTAAAAAAAGAAAAGAAAAAGAAAAAGAAATAAAATAAATAAATAAATAGATGATCCAACTCAAATCCTTAGACTTTTAAAATTTATTATTAAAACATGAATCAGACTTTCAGCTGCCGAGAATAGATGACTTGTATGAAACCACACTTTTCTTCTTATAACAGTCTGTATTCATGATCATGCATGTTTTTCAGGCAGTTTTCCAAGTGAATTTGCAGCCAGGAAGACATCAGAGCCCAGGGCTTGCAGTGACAATTTGGCACGTAGGAACACGGTAGCATTTAGGATGGGCAGTGCAGGCCACTGAAGGGCATTTTCAGACCGTGGATACTGTGGTGGGAGTCTTGTTTCCAGGCAGATCTTTGCAAAGTGCACTTGAGCTAAGACAGGCTGCGGGTTCATGTTGTACGGGACTTCATAGGGCGTAGTGGCAATGTGGGCTTTATTCTAAGGATGTGGGTTGGGGGGGCTTTTGGCAGAGGAGGGACATGGTCTCACTTAGGTCCCAATAAGGTCCTTCTGGCTTCCTGTGGAGGACAGATGGTAGACTGTCAGAAGCAGAAGGACCACAGAGAAAGCCATTGTGATACTCAGGCAAGGGATCACAGTGGAGCTTGGTCCAAATTGGGGCCACGGCAGTGAAGGTGGCGAGAAGGGAGACTGGGGTGTGTTTGGGGACATGAGGTCAAGAGGAGGAAGGGAGGCTCCTAGCCTTTTTTCTGACCCACCAGGTTGGTGGTCAGGCACCAGAACTTCTTGCTTGAGCTCAATAAATGTTTCTTGTCGAATCCTTGGTTGAAGCAAGCTAAATACTAGGCTTGGATTATCATTTTGCATTAATGGCTCTTGATGAAAACCAGCAGGACATGCCAGTCTAAGAAAGGAAGCTACAGGCGTGATGGGACGGGGGTAAGCAGAGCAAGGAAAGTCATGGAAGGTTGAAATGCCATGTTCGTGTATGCACAACTTTATATATGACAGGTGGATATGGAGGTGAGCATGCGTGTGTGTGTTATATGCCTATGTCGTAAGTGGGAGAGACAAGATTTGAACCCAGAGCCCAAGTCCTTAGCCACGGTGCTGTTCAGCCCATCTCTGGGTAGAGGATACTGAGCTGTTCCTATTTGAAAGTGTGTTTTTCACTGTTATAAATAATGTGGCTGGAATGTCTTTATACAGGAGCCTTTGGAGAGGAATTCCAGGGAGTGAATGCAGTGGCCTGCGGGCCCCTCACGTCAGTGGGTCTGGCAGCTCCCACCCAGCAGCCCTGCCTCTTAGATCAGCACCTGGGCACCTTGACTTTTGCAAAGAGTTGGGATTCTGTCTTCAGCATGGACCTGGCCTTTGAAGGAGGCTGCACTCCGTCTAAGAGATAGAGAATGGGAAAGGGATGGACCGTGTGAGTCTCTGTGTTTCCACCCAGGTCAATGGTGCTTGTCCCCCGGAAAGTTCAACACATTTTATCTCAGCCAATTATGGCCAACAGGCAGGGTGGGGGAGAAGGGAAATTGATCATCTGCCATTTTCTGCTTATCCAGGCGGTTCTGGGGACTGGAGTTTTCTCCACTGAGATTATCCCAGGACTCCTCCCAGTCCCATGGCGGGTGCACAGCCATGCACTCTGTCACCCTAAATAACAAACAGAGGTTTTCTAAAGGAGAAGGCATTGACTCGGAGAAAGAGCATTGCAGTGGGTCTTGAAAATCCATGTGCTCGCTCAGGGAGGTAAAGGAAGACAAGGTTTTTAGAGGAGATGGGGAGGGGAGGATTCCATCATTGTTGTTGAAATAATTATCCTTGGCTACAAAGACCGATAACAAAAGTGACGCCAGCCCGAAGCCGGACAGGCGGATTCTGGGCAGATGTCCTTGTAGAAGTGTTTTTCGTGTGAGGTTGTGACGGCCTTTGTGCAAGGTTGTGGCTTTGCAGTCTTTCGTGATCGTTTTGTTATCAGGCGTACAAGTGTGAGAACCCTCCCTTCATGGCCTTCCCTGATTCTATTTGTCAGGGATTTTTTTTTTTAGGGACTCTATTTTGATTTTGACAACTTTCACAACCCTAATTCACATCTGGCTGGGAGGACATGGCAAGATGAGAAGCTCATTCTACTTCCAAATTGTGAGACAGGTCTGGAGGTGGGTTCCTGTGTAGAGTCCTCTTCTCTCTGCAGGGAGAGAAACACAGTGACATGGAGACCTTGATTGCATTGTGTTCTTGGGCCAGGAGTCCCGTGGCAGGGGTGGTTTTCCCAGGGATGTTCTGTGGACGCAAGCAACTGACTTAATTCAGTCCAAACAAATTTGTGGTGAGCCTTTTTGGGGACCAGGCCAAGGCCAGGCTCTGGGGACCCCTGGACGATAATTCATGGTCCTTGCCTAAAAGAGCAGCTTGGGTAGCTCAGGAGTCCCCAAGATCAGCTATGCGCACACAGTTGCACCATTTTTGCAATAACCCGGGGCCGTTCCTATGCTTACTTGAGGCTTTTCTGAACTGGACTTTCTATTTTGAAGCTTGAGTAATTTTGGACTTGAGTAATTTAGGAAACCACCATATCCACTGACATGCATCGAAGGTCACCATAAAACCAGGGACGTACACGGCTTCAGTACTGCGCTGGCCCCCATGATGGCGGGCGAGGCTGTTCACATGCTGAGTGGGAGAGAGGTATTCAAAAGGAAGTCGCTCTGGGCATTCCTCTTTGGCTTTGTCACCAGCAGGATGGAGACTGGAAAAGGAAAAACATCTCTCAACGAGTCGCAGGCATTTCATGCTGGGGCCACACTTGTGGCATTTTTTTTTTTTTTTTTGAGTTGGAATCTTACTCTGTCACCCAGACTGGAGTGCAGTGGCCGCTCGGGGCCACCGCAGCCTCGACCTGCTGGGCTCCGGTGATCCTTCTGCCTCAGCTTTCCAAGTAGCTGGAACTACAAGCGTACACTACCAAGCCTGGCTAATTTTTTTTATTTATTGTGGAGATGAGGTCTCACCAAGTTGCCCAGGTGGGTCTCGAACCCGCGGGCTCAGGCAATCCACTCACCTCAGCCTCCCAAGGCACGGGATTACAGGTTGAGCCACCGAGCCTGGCTCGCTTGCAGCATTTAAGGGGCACCTGTGAAGCTTAAGAAGCAGTCAGACCCCGAACCCCAGTACATCAGGTGGATTCTTCACAGCTCAACGTCCTGAGTGACTATGCCAGGTAGAAATAAGGTGCCTTTCTGAGGACATCTCAGATTGTTGCATTTCAACTGTGCCCGCAAACTAGATTAAAGGCAATAAAATAAAATTTGCCTTTCAGAATTCTGGAAAATGAGAACAGCCCGATGTGCATGGAAGGGCCACATATTCATGACCCAGGCTTGGCTAGTCGCAGGCCCCAGTTCCCCCAGGGGCAGGAGATGAGGGCAGAGGGCAACAGAGGCAGATCATGTAGGGGCTGGCAGAGGGTCTGGATCTAACTCTAGGAACAATGGGAGGCGTGGACATGTTCCAAGCAGGTGGACAACATCCACTTCATGTTCCCGAAGGCCCACTCCAGCTGTGGGTGGAGAGGGTGGCCCGGGGACAGGAGCAGAAGAAGGGGACTGGAAGGCAGGTGCCGTAGTCAGGGTGAGAGATGCTGGTGGCGCAGCAGGACGGGCACTGCAGAGGGAGAAGGCAGGGGCTTCTGGTTCTGTCTGGGAGGTCAGCAGGTCTTGTGGATGGACCCCAAGTGGGTGGCGTGGGAGGGCTGGGCAGGTAGGCAGATGGTGGTACCATTTGCAGAGAGAGGTGAGAAGGGGGGAGAAGGAGTTACAGACTGGAGAGGCAGGGATGGGTGGACATTACGCTGCTTTGCAGATGTGGCCACCAGGCCAGGGGCTGGTTGACTGCCTCTGTGGCTGACTTACCGAAGTTGGAAACACACCTTATAGGCTAGGCCTCACTGAGCAGGAAGCCTGAGCCTAGGGCAGGGTGTTATTGGTTCACCAGTAAAAGAGTCAGAAAAGGATGGAACAGAGTCTCTCAGAGAGGAAATGACCAAAGACCGCTGAGTCCTGTTGGGTGTACCCACGTCCTGCCCTTCCCAGGGTCCCTGCCATCTCCCCTCCACTGACAATGACCATACCAGAATTTTCTCCTGAAAGCTTCTGGAACCAGAGCCAGCAGAAGGCAGAGGAGAAGAAATGTACTGCATGATTTTTCTGGTTTTTCAGCCCAGTGTTCATTAGTGGAATTCCAGGCCTGCCTCCTCAACATCTGCTTAATTGACTTTGGGTTTAGGAACCCATTTTGAGCCCTGGCTTTTCGTAGCTAAAACCTGTGATGTCACTTGCCTTTGTTTTGCAATGTCCGAGAGTCAAGAGCGGGTCACCTCTGCCCCACCAGGAGGAAACCTCGCCTAGGAAGTAGGTCCCTGGGATACAGTGTGATTGTTCTGGACTGAGTTACAGGCACTGCCAGAGTTGCCCCTGGCAGCAGCGGGCACGTCACATGGTGCTGGTCGCTGCTGTTTGTCCCAGGCCTTTTTCTAGCCCCTGCTGGGGACAGAGCTATTCTGGGGCTGTAGGTGGGGTCTGATGGGGCCCGGCGTGCTGCAGCCACTAAGCAGGTGTGGTCACTGCAGGCATGGCGGGTAGCTCACAAGTGGATCCTGTGGCACTGTGGACATTCTGGGGACACTCAAGGGCCCGGCGGGGACTGCCGAGTGAATGCCAGTCCGGTGGGTGGACACCAGTGACCCAAGAACGGTCTAGGACACAGGAGTTCCCTGTTTCTGACAGGTGCTCACAGCCCTGGCCCCCTCCCTGTCCAGTTCATGGTCCATCCTCAGACTGAACCCGAAATCGCACCTCACAATACCAGGGCCGCGGCCACTCTTCCTCCTATGAACACTCGCAGGCTTCTTTGGAACCTGACTCTGTGCCACACTTGAAAGTTCTATCTGCAGTTTCATTTATCTGATCACGTGAGCTGAGTCAGAGCCCGCCATCTCCGCGTCTGTAGGGGCTGGGGGCGGGGTTAATGCAAATTAACCAACTGGGCGTGAAGGAGATTCTGGCGGACAGGAAGGATGTGCCCAGGCTAAAGAGAAGCCCTCACACCTCCCACGGACTGTTCCCACGTGGAAAGGGGGACAGAAGGTGCAGGTCTTCCGACTTTTCAAGCAGAACCAAAGTAAAATCTTGCAATTAAAAAAAATGTGGGTGGCTGATTAGAGAAAAATAATTAGCACTTGGGGGAGGGACCCAAGCAAACCCACATGTAGAAAGCATTCAGGTGACAGGCTGCTATGCCTCTACGCTGCACATGCAAGCTACAACATTTAAAGTTCTAAAAGGTGACGACTATTTTGAGTTGAGGGTACTTGAAACACGGAAGGTACAAGAGGACCTTTCTGACCTTCCTTCTGGGTCTGACAGGCAGGAGATGGGATTCCCATTTGAAAGACACGCTCCCTCTCCCAGAAGGAAAGTAGCATTCTCATCCTCGAGGCCTGGAAGTCGAGAAGAGAGCATTCTGCCCAGACCTTGTCAAAGCAGTTATCTTCTTCTAGCCTCTCACATAGTTTAGTTGTTCTCTCGCTGCCTGCTACTCTTTGTCTGATTTGGAATGGAAGTGTTTAACCACGACTCTGTGTCTTCCTTCCCTTATGAAGCCTCCCATGCGATGTAAGACTTGTATTAACTATGTGTGTGTGCTTTTCTCCTGCTATCTGTCTCATGTCAGTTTGTCTCAGGCCCAGCTGAAAAATCCTGAAGGCGGAGGTACATTTTTGCCTCCTCCACAATATTCACAACAACCTCAAAGTAGTGAGATGGTTATTCTCTCCATGTAACAGATGGGGAAACTGAGGCACAGAACGTCAAGTCCTTTGCACAGGGCATGCAGAGAGTAGTGAGTCTGGATTCAAGCCCAGATTCTTCTAATGTGAGAGTCCATGCTCTGACCACCTACATCATCCTGTGTTTGGTGACTTAGAATATTCTGGGATTATCCAGAAATTTAGTTAAAAGAAATCTTGGGGCCGGGCTCAGTGGCTCAGCCTGTAATCCCAGCACTTTGGGAGGTTGAGGTGAGTGGACTGCCTGAGCCTGCGGGTTCGAGACCAGCCTAGGCAACTTGGCGAGACCTCGTCTCTACAACAAAATAAAAAATTTTAAAAATGAGCTAGGTGTGGTAGTGCTTGCCTGTAGTTCCAGCTACTTGGAAGGCTGAGGCAGCAGGATCGCCGGAGTCCAGCAGGTCGACACTGGGGTGGTGGTGAGCATGCCACTGCACTCTAGCCTGGGTGATGGAGTGAGACTCCAACTCAAAAAAAAGAAAAAAGAAATCTTGGACCTAAACTAAGCCATGCCATATGCATCTCTAGGTGAGGAAAATTGAGTGAACTGTGGACTGTGAAAATTGGTTGGTGGTAGGGCGTGGGGACAGCGAGTGTCTTGATTCTCTGGACTCTCAAACCAGTGCTCTTTGCATGCTGCAAGTACAAAGAGGAGGGTGGGCCTTGTGGTTCTGTCCAGAGCGTTTTTCTCTCTGAGAAACAGAGTCGGAGAGATAGAGATAGAGAGATGGAGAGAGGGAGAAAGAGGAGATAAAGAGAGAGTGAGAGACAGAGAGAGACAGAGAGACAAAAAAAGAGATAGGAATGGGGATGGGAGGGGGGAGGGGAGAGGGAGCAAAGGTGTAACCGAGAGAGAGACTGAAGGAGCAAACAGTGAGCCCCTATAAGAACCAGAAGAACACAGGTGAGAGAGGAGCACTCGAGGAAGGAGTGGGACCATGAGCCGTGTCCCCTTCTCCCCTAGCTTGCCCCACACAGGCTGCCCTGAGGTCCTCAATCCATGGGAGAGGAGAAAGCGCAGTCTAGAAACCCTGGACGGGTTGAGCAGATCCAGGCCGAAAGTCGCAGATGAATTCTGGGCCGCAGCCGAGTGTCTCCTGTTTCTGGGCCCCCAGGGGAAAACTGGTTTGTGCTACCTTCATGCCCGACAATATTCTGGCTGGTGGACCTAATGGTGGCAAAGTCGCAGGTCTGGGGAGGCCTGGACAGCTGGCTACCCAGGCCAAACTGAAAACACCTAGTCTTCCATTTTTCTAAAACCATAGGGCCCCCTTAGTCTAGCCTTGATTTTCCATTTTTGATAAAGACATGGATACAATGCATAGTTCAGCTCCCTCTAAGTTCTACAAGAAGACATACAGAAACCTGAATGTAAGGATAAAGGTAACTTTTACTCGGCCTCAGGGCTGAGGAGGCAATAGGGAGAGGCGGGGTCTGCGGTGAACAGAAAAGTTCATGCTCCATTCAAAGGGCATGGCAGCTTCTCTCTTCAAGAAAAGGAAAAAATCCAGATTTTTATGTGAAGTCTCCTAATTTTTAAAAGCGCTGTAAAGACCCAACAAAACGTTTCTTTAGGCCTGTGATCTCTTATTTCATGTTCAGAGTCACCTGTGGTCGCTGCAGAAAGGCATGGGTGCTTGCCCAGAGGCCTTCACCAGAACAGTCCAGGCTATGCCCTATGGAGTGTGCTGTTCCTCAGGTGAGGGGCATGGGCGGGGGAGACCCTGGTCACCCTGGTTCTCATCCAGATCTACTTGTCTCCAGGTCGCTTCTTTCCCTTCACTGACCTCTCCCCCAGTGCTCTTCAGTGGCTAGATAATACAGTCGTCCTTTAAGTATTTAAATAGCACAAAGCCCTGCATCCCCCCTCCCCCACCACTAACACGCCTCAACCCAGAGGCCAGGATCACTTTCAGGTTGACGTGTATCCTCTGAGAACAGTTTCCTCTCATGAGTCACAAACATACACCTACTAGAAATATATGCATTAGATATACATATTGAGGGACAAGCATGGTGACTCATGCCTATCATCCCAGCACTTTGGGAGGCCAAGGTGAGGCTTGCTTGAGTCCATGAGTTTGAGACCAGCCTAAGCAACATAGCGAGACCTCATCTCTATTTAAAATATATATATATATATATATATACATATATATATATATTCTTTACCAAAAAAATCCTAAAAATAAAAAAGATATACATATTGAGAAAAAAATATAAGCAGACTGAGGCGGTAGACAGCAACAGGGTGCTCTCTAGATGGTGGGACCAGAAAGGGTCTCTTGGAGGAGGTGGCATCTGCAGAGACTGAAATGAGAGAACAACCCAGGCAGAGATCTGGGGAAGAGCAGTCCAGGGAGAGGGACCAGCAAATGCAAGGGCCCCGAGGCAGGGACGTTTTCCAGGTGCTTGAGAAGCAGAAAGAGACCCATGTGGCTGGAGCGGAATGAATGAGTGGGGTGGTGTTGGGGGACAGTGGTGGGGGGAATTAATGAGTGGGGTGGCAGTGGAGGGCTGTGTTGGGGGCTGAGTTGAAGAGAGAATGGGAGTCAGGTCATGGAGGGCCTTGCAGGCCACGGGAAAGACATTGGCTTTTATTCTGCACAAGTGAGTGGGTCACTAGAAGATTCTGAGTGATGAAATGTGATGCTCTGACCTCATAAGCTGGAAGGCCTGCCCGGGCTGCCTCATGGAGAACACAGGGCAGGGGCCGAGGGAGGAGCCGGGCAACCAGGCAGGGGTCTGCACAGTAGTCCAGGCCAGGGATGGCGGTGGGTAGACAGGCTGGAGTCAGGATCCTGAGTTTCCAGACTCCAGCTCCATCATTCACGTTCCCCCTCCCTCCCTCCACTTTCCAAAGAATCGCCGACATCACAGACTCTAATTCACCTATAATTAGACACACACACAAGATCTCCTTGACTTGTCTCCTTGACTACTCACCCCAAGCATCCTTCCAGTCCCAGGCAACCTGCTTGCTCTGAGCTTTAGAATGTGGGATATAGTCGCAGTTTCCCAGGCGTGTTGTAGGGAACACCCGTAGAGCCTGGTACACCACGGGCATTCATTATTTCACTAGTCTTTAGAGTGTTTATATATATATATATGTATATATATATACATATACATATATATATATGTATATGTATATATATATATTCACATATTCATTATATATATATATATAATGACTATGTGAAATCTACAATTTTACAGACGGTGTTGTTGAGTTTGAGGCTAAAATGTGAAAGGCGAGTCCATTTTAAAACAAGGTTCACTGAGATGGCACACAGGAGAGGCACAACAGGGTGTGGGAATGGGAGAGGCTGGGAACACTGGCAGGCTGGGTGGTCTGGGTGCTGAAGTTTAAGGCCGTTAGTCGGTTCGGCCCAGCCCATCCTCAGCCCACCCCCACCCCATGCCCCAGCCCACCCCATCTCACGCCCTCAGCTCATGCCCCGGCCCATTTCCCCATCCCCAGCCCAGCCCAGACCAGGCCCCAGCCCATGCCCCCAACCCAGCCCCCAGCCCCAGCCCCCAGCTCATGCCTTAGCCCGTGTCCCAGCCCAGAGAGAGGTGTCAGGATGACTTCACCCCCTCCCAGCTAGGTGGGAAGGTTTGCTCATGGACAGAAATTGTGTCTGTTTTTCTCCACTTGTTGGAGAAAACAGGTTTTGGTCGGCTGGCTGGCCTGGCAGCTGTTAAAATATTTAAAAACTGGTTCCCTTTGTCCTTCACAGCGAGGTCTTTCAGGTCCTTCCTCCAGTCGGAGCCATCTGTCTGCGGGAGGGCTGGAACGTGGCAGGAACTCAGTCCATGTATCTTGGTGTTAAAGATGTTGATCCAGAAAGCTTGGTAGTGGCTGTGTTTTTAATAAATCAGGTTAATGTTCCAAGGGGAGGCTTATCACTTGCTATTTACGCACAAATGCCTTCATCATTTAAGAGGCTTGTTAAAAGTTGTGCTTTAAGGGCAGATTAACAAAGCCCTCACAGCCGGTGCACTGGAGCAGGGTGAGCACCTGACACCAACCGCCTGCCCGAGAGGGAGCGGGTGCGTAGGACACCGGCCGCTAATCGCCTTCGAAATCAGTGGGATGGAAAGCAAGTGCTTTAAGACCCTGGTCATGAGCAGATTAAAATAAGAAACAGTTCCACAGTTCCACAGGCTGTTTGCATTTTGCCAGCGTAGCACTGGGGGCTGCTGACTGCAGGTGAACAAGTCACCAGGTGTCTGGAGAAAGATCTGGCCGGTCGGGTGGAGAGCCAGTTTTTGTCCTTTGTGTTCCTAAGACAATTTCCAAAGAAGACACGAGGCTGACTCTCATTCCCTCTCCTTTGTCTTTCCTCTTGGCCTTGCTGTGCCTGGAGAAATTCACGGTATTTCTGAGCGTTTTCTATGTGTTGGTGTCTTAGTCCATCCGGGCTGCCATCACAGAATACCGCCCGGGGTGGTTTATGAACAAGAGATGTTTATTTCTCAAGATTCTGGAGTTTGAGAGGCCCAAGATCAAGGCATCAGCAGGACTGGTGTCTAGCGAGGTCTCTGCATCCAAGATGGCACCTGGTTGCTGCATCGTCCTCCCAGCCCAGCCCCCAGCCCGGGGGCTCTCCCAGTCTGAGTGCCAGTTCGAGCGGAGGAATGCTGTGTCCTGATGTGTGCAAGGAATAAAAGGGCGAGAGAGTACTCCCTTCAATTTCATGTCTCATGGTGTAATCATGACTTAATCGCCTCCTGAAGGTCACACTTCTTAATCCTGTTACATCGGGGATTAAGTCTCAACATGGATTTTGGAGAAGACACCATCATTGACTCTGTCGCTGTCTACGGCCACACCACCCTGAACACGCCCATAGCAGTTAGGCACAGCTTGAAGTACTGGGGAGAGAATGGATGAACAAGTCTGGGTTAGTTTATACGAAGGATGCTTACTACTTGAAAGGAGACACCTATAGAAACCTAGAATAAACTTAGTTTAGCATAGTCTTTTTGCCTCAGCAGAGCTATTTTTACTTAGATTTTACCCCTGACACGCTTTGAATCTAGCACAGGTTAGACATAGATAGATACATTTCCAATAGGCAGGTTTTAGGAAGCGTTCAGACAATTCTACTGCAGGCCAAGTGGCAGCCTACCTCAGCCCCTCAGCAAATCTCCATCAGATGCAAGACAAGGGCGGAGCCATAGAAATGATAAGAGACCACCTTTTGGTCAAGGAGTTTGTGGATTGTAAATGTCTGACAAAGTTTCTTGCAGGAAAACCCCCTCCCCTTGTCTCCTCCCATCTAGCCCACCATCTGAGGGCATGAGACACTAATATCTGGCAATCTTAAGGTCTAAGACTCCTGTGATTAGCCCACCCATCTGCCTGCTGTCCATCACCTGACATCAGTATCTGCGCTTACCTGCCCCTTCATAATGATGTGGAGCAGACCACCACCCAATCACCTTAATGACCTTCCCCCTCAACCACAAGCAGCCATTTTGCCATTGCCAGAACATCGCCACCAATCCCTTGCTAGACCCTGGTGTGGCCACGTGCTCTTTGAGTTGTGGCTATTGCCATGTTTCCTGGCTTTGGCCCCCTCCCCTACCTTGGGCTCTTTCTCTCTCTAATTTACTTTCTAAATAAACTGTATTTCCTAATCTAACTTCTGTGCAAATCTCTGCATCTTTCACGTGGCACCGGATCACACCCCAGACACTCACACCCCCAGTGGGTCTGATCTAACATTCTGGAGGCCCCACTGGAAGTGTGTGACCCTAACATTTTTTGGAGACCCCGCTGGGATGACCCTGACGCTACTCAGTCATGAAAAGGAAGATGCTACCGGCACACAACTGCACGAATCAATTTTAAAAAACAATACAATAAGCTAACGAAGCTGGACACAAGGGCACATGCTACCGATTCTATTGCTACGACTTCTAGAACTGGCAATGCTAATTTATGGTGAAAGCAGTCAGAACAAGGGCAGCTACCAGGGACTGGGCGTGGGGGTGACAGGAAGGGGCACAGGGAGGTGTTGGGGTTGAGGGCAGTGTCCTATATCTTGATAAGAGTTCATGTGATGGGGTCTGTGCATTTGTCAAAAACATCTAAATATACAGTAAAAAAATCTCTTCATTTCACTCCACAGTCTATAGATTACAAGTCAAGTCAAACATTTCTTAGGCAAGCAAGCAACAAAACCCAAATCACCCCTGATTCTGGGGTGGTTTCATTAAAATGTCACATTCAGCTGCAGGGTGGAAAGGTGATTAGGGGACCACAGGCATCTCGAGGGACAAGGGTGGGAGGACTTGAGGGTAGCTCGAGCAGGTTCACAGGACACCTGAGGGTTTACCTGAGTTGGAGGCAGGATGCCAGTGTCCTTCCCTCAAAGAATCCATCATTCTTCTCACAGACATTAGAATCTGCTCATTAATGAAGACAAGACACATTGCTATGGAGGATGTACATGGGCAGACGTCAGCCTGAGCTGTTTACACACATGAGAGAGTCCTTGCAAGGTGTGTAGCAAGAGGCTGGCACCTAGAAGACCCTCAGTTCATAGGGGCTTTGACGGTGGAGTTGGAATTTGAACCCAGGTCTGACTCCAAAGCCCACGTGCTCAATGACCTCTGCTCCACACTCACTCCCAAAGGTCAACTGAGGCTGCTTCTCAGCTAGCACCCATCACTCCCCAGTGCCTAGATCTGTCCAGAAGGTGCAGGAGGGAGGATTCGGTATCCATGGCCACCCAGCCAGCTCTCCAGCAAGCAGCGACTGGTCTGGTGTTTGAGGACCTTCCGCTGGTTCACGGGGGCCCAGCAAAGCCTTTGCTTTAACGGCAGCCTTTAGCCATCCGCTGGGAGGACCCCCAGTCTGCGCCTTGAGACATGGCATTCTTCCCTTCTGACTTACCTTGTCTGGACCATGACCTCCAAGTCCCAAATCCTTCTTACATGTGATAAGAACACGAACATGAGACTAAGACCATTTCAGATGATAAGTGACACCAATAATTGAGTAGCTGGTTGACTGATGGGGAGAGAAGGGGAAAGGGGAGGTGGATTTATCTCAGATGCTCAAGGAAGGCTTCACGGAGGAGTGATATTTCATGAGAGAGTGCATGAACTGAGCATCGCTTAGTGATATCTAGGAGAGACTGCTCCAGGCAGAGGGAACAGCCAGTGTCAAAAGTCCCCAAGGCTGCATGGAGCTTGGTGTGTTAGGAAATGAGAAAGGTCTCATTGGCTGGACTGATGTGAACAGGGTTAGATCCTGCAGGGCTCTGTAGACCACGGAGATGACTCTGAACTTGACCTTGAAGGCCATGAGGAGTCATTAAACTCTCAGTGAGGAGGTGACATGGCTGATGTCTATTTCGAAATCTGCCCTGGAGAGATGGAGTGGGATGGAGGGTGCTCTGACCAGATGTGGTAATGGATGCCCCCTCTTAATACCAACCCACAGCAGCCTCCTTTACTGAGCCATTATGAGTGGGGCATTCTTCCAAGTCATCATCACAAATCACACAATTTGATCCTCAAACAACCCTCTGAAGCAGGTCCTGTTATTATCTCCATTCTACATAAGACAGAACTGACATGGAGTAATTTCCCCAAGTCCTCTTAGTGAGCGTCACTGCCAAGATCTGAAGCAAGGTCACCTTGCTGTCCTCCCCTGCAAGGAGCCACAGCCGGCTGACATCCAAGTACTGGGGCTCCCTGGAATTCAACATTCGGGACCCCGGGGGCTCTCCCAGTCTGAATGCCACAGAAGAGCCCAGAGCTGGTTGCTAGGCGACCTACTTGCTCTCAGTGAATCATGGGGACAGAAGGCTGAGCAAAGTCACTAGCGGCCCTGGTCATCACATGATCAAGACCTGACCAATCAGAACATCCTGTTCCCTTGACTACAGTGACTGGCTTAGGGCTGAGCAGGAGACTCAAGTTGGTGCAGATGGAGTCAACCCCGGACTTTGGCATGAGTGTTAGGGAACACGTGCCCTCCTTCTGCTGGAGTGGCCGCCACGGGAGGCCTTCCTCACCACCTCCAGGAATACGTCAGGCAAGAGTGAAGTGACAGAGAGGCAGGAAGGCCAGAGTTGAGTAGGGAGTGTCCTGCCAAAACTCTCAGAGTACCAGGATACAGCTGAGGTATGTAAGCACTGACATGAATTCCCTTTTCCTGTGAAGCCAGTTTGCATAGGCTTTCTGTCACTCTAACCCAGAGTGTCATGGCAGGAAGTGCTCTGGGCTGGCTTCCCAAGTAGGCTCTCCAGTGGTCCAAACACCGCCCCCCCAAGCTCCAGGTTACACTCTCCAGAGCCAATGAACCCCAAGGGAAGGAGTGTCCCCTTCGCCTCATTCCGGCTGACATCCCAGCAAGTCTTCATTGGACCTACTTGGGCATGTGCCTGTGTCTGATCAGTCACCACTTCTGGAGGTAGAACACAGGGGTGGCCATGCCTGGACACCTGTCAATCCCTGGCACCAGGACTGCCCCACAGAACTGCACATGGAGAGTGCCTGGCAGGGAGCCTGGGGCGTGAGGGAGTAAGGCTTGACCTAAGAGGTGCAGGTCACGGACGTCCTGGAGATCCCTGGAAGCAAGGGGTCTCCTGAAGGAAGACTGGGAGGCTGGGCAGGATTCGGTGGAAGCCCTTCCTTCTCCAAGCAACAGTGTCCCTATTTGACCCACCTACTGGGGAGAGAGGTCTTTCGACCTGACAGAGAAGAGGCAAGGTGAGCCCTGAAAGGAGCCCTGCAGGGGAGGCCTGGTCTCTAGTCCCCGACCCTGAGCTGACTTGGATCCGTCACCATTTACCTCTCTGTGCCTCCGTTTTCTTTTTTTTTTTTTTGAAAGTCGGATTTATTAAGAAGACAGAAAAGCTCCCACAGCAGGAGGGGACCTAAAAGAGGTTGCCCCTCCATTTTCTTACCTGTAAAATGGGAGCAGTCAGCCCTTCTCCGGACCTCAGACTCCCCTTCTGTCAAGCAGGAGGGCAGGATGTGGCTGGTCCCAAATGTGTCTTGGGGCGCCCAGCCCTGCCTGGGATAGTTATGGACTCCAAGTAAGTGATGCCGAGTTTGTGAAAGCCTCTGGAGGTTTCTCACCTCCCTGTTGGAAGAAAGTCATTAGCTGTGCTAAACAGCCTGGTGATGGGTGCTGTTTGGGCGCCTGCCACCCCCACAGGAAGGAGGGAGGCTCTGAGCTAGAAACTGCTAATGTGATGACATGATGGTTTATTAGGGGATCACACAACAAGCTGTGTAGTTAGCAAGAGACAGTGGAGAACGACTTGTGAGCAGTGGGCGGGGCAAGACAGCGGCTAGGCTCCAGAAAGCTTCCAGAAAGAGTGAGGGTTAGACGCTAACAAGCCCTACCCCTCCCACCTCAGGACCGCCAGGGACGCTGGGAGTTTAGGAGGTGTCCGGGCTCACACCCCACAAGGCAGGTAGGTGTTCTTTCTCTGTATCTCCGGACATAAGCCTCCACCAGCTACTTCAGCCTCCGGCGAAGGCTTCTGGGCATGTCACGCTTAGCATGACTCCAGTGGAATCCCCTCCCCTGCGGGCATCCCTGTCTCAGTTGATGCAAGTGCCCAAGACGCTGAACAAGGAGGGTCTTAACCAAGATGCCGAGGACCCGTGAGAGCTAAGAGGTTGCCCAGTGAAAATGTTATCTGCAATGTCTGACTAAAACCACCTGTCAAGGCAAGGGCCCAGGGAACCAAGGAGAAGGGTGGGGGGCTCAAAGCTGGCCTGGGGGACGGGCTGGGCATCCGGGACACACGGGGTGGGGGAGGGGAGCACCACCCTGTACCAGGCAGCACTTTTTCTAGGGAGGTCTGGGAGGAGGGATCTGAGCTGGCCTCAAGATGCTGAACTGGTGGCCACTGGGGGAGCTGCTCGCCGCAAATGCTGTCATTCTCCTCATCTTCCTGAGAAGGCCATGGCCCTGCATAGGTGACAGGTCTTGGCAGGCACTGCGGTGGGTCCCGTGAGCCCATGTGAGTGAAGGATGGGTATTGAAGCTGCTTAAAGGATAGGTCTCTGACCCCCAAGACAATGCCCCCTACTACTCAAGAACACTGCAGGTGAGGAGTGCGATTTTTTTTGAGTCAGGGTCTCACTCTGTCACCCAGGCTGGAGTGCAGTGGCACGCTCACGGCCACCACATCCTCAACCTGCTGGTCTCAGGCAATCCTTCCGCCTCATTCTTCCAAGTAGCTAGAACTACAAGCATGTGCCACCAAGCCCAGCTAATTTTTTGATTTATTATAGAGATGAGGTCTCGCCAAGTTGCCCAGGCGGGTCTCGAACCCATGGGCTCAGGCAATCCTTTCACCTCGGCCTCCCAAAGTGCTGGGATTATAGGCGTGAGCCACAGTGCCTGGCCTGAGGAGTGCAATTTTGGGGTCCCCAGGGAGCCTTGCGTGCCACCAACAGGCAGGGCTGGAGGCCTTGCAGGAGTCCATGCTGTGAGGCTTACCTTCATTTCCCTTTCCGTCTCCCCCAGGATGCTGTGTTGGGGTCATTCCTCATCCCCCAAATTCCTGCCCCTGCCTCAGTGGGGTGCCCTGCAATGCCCATTTCTAAGCATTTCCACGTTCCTATCCATGCAATAGATTGACATCTGCAAGGCAGGCTGGGAAAAATCCCACAGAGCTCGGGATGGACCCCACCCTCCACCTTCCATGGGAAGTAAATATTATTCTTCTGGGACAGTCATATCCTGGTCATTAATTTATAATAATGATAGAAACAACAATAATAATGATGACTGGGTTTTATGGAATCTTTCTTACTACTAAGTATCCAATAATCAATTTATTATCTCATTAACACTTCCTCATAGTTAGATAAGGCAGATGATATTTATTAGTGTGTTTATCTTCAAAATGAAGTCACAGACACAGAGAAGTAAGATAATGTTCCCCCCCGAGTCCCACAGTGAAGGACTAATCCAGGACTCAGCCAGACAATCCTACCACGAATGTGTCCTCAGAGTCAGGAGGGCATGGCTCGTGGTCAGATTTGAAGGGTACAGCCACGGTCCCTGACCTCTGGATGGTCACAGTGCTTAACATCCAGGCTTTTAACATGCCCCAGATGCCCCTCTTAGCATAGACCACCCCATACTGAGATGAGCCTGTCTCCCTGGAACTGGCACCCCTCAAGGGAGAGGACTCTGTCCCCTCACTCCCATGTACCCCCACACCTAGTCCAGATCTGGCAAGGATATTAATGTCTCATCTCTCCCAGAATTTGATTCTGGAGTCACTGATGTCGTGCCTGGTTCTGTTAGATTATTCCGGAATCAGGACCATATTGATCTGCCCCCGGTGGCTGTGGAATCTGTCAAGAGAAGCAACCCCACCCCCAGCTAGCCCTGTGCTTTTTTTCCTTCTTGGTTTTCTTGGCTGTTCTTGAGCATGTGTTCTTACACAAGAATCTGAAGATAATTCTGCCCTGGTGTCAGTACATTTAAATCCTGCTTCCAACACTCACAACCTGGGCTGGTCACTGACCCCTTCATGCCTCCGTGTCCTCATCTGTAAATGGTGGGCCGGAACGATAACGACGGCATTGAGCTTTGGGGAGGCTGAGTGAGATCATGTGTGTTCAGGTCGTTGGAACAGTGCCCAGGGTGTGGTCCTTGCTCCATACATGGTCACCATTTTATCATCATCATTATTAAAATTAATGTGGGCTGAGTGTGATGACTCATACCTGTAATCCCAGCACTTTGGGAGGCCGAGGTAGGAGGATTGCTTGAGCCCAGGGGGTCGAGACCAGCTTGGGCAACACAGCGAAACCCGGTCTCTACAAAAAATTAGCCAGGCGTGGCAGCATGTGCCTATAGTCCCAGCTACTTGGGAGACTGAGGTGGAAGGATCACCTAAGCCCAGGAGGTTGAGGCTGTGGTGAGCCATGATTGTGCCACTGCACTCCAGCCTGGGTGACAAAGTGACACTCCAATTCAAATAATAAAATAGAGCAAAGGGAGGGCTGCTGTCCTGTCTGCTCAGACGGCCCTCTTGGAGATGCCGAGCTTCATGCCTGTGGTTGTCTATTTCTGGGGCGAGAAGGTGGCTGAGGAGGAGACTGAGTCAGGGGAGAGAGGGCAGGAGACTCCAGGCCTGGCTCTTTCTTGGTGGGGTTAAGGGTGAGGAGTTGACCCAGGCAGCAAGCAGTGAGGGAGAATCCGTTCTCTCCCGTGAGAGCCTGCGGTCTGGCAGGCGTTGGTCAGCTGTGGAGATGGTGTGGGTCTCGAAAGCCAAATTCAACAGGGACTGACACACAACAGGAAAACAAACACAATCTCCACACACACACACACACACACACTGTGTTCCCGAAATCTCTGCATCCCACCCCACATACACAGCCTGCCACACCCTCCACATGCACACCCTGGGACAGACATACTTGGGCAAAAATACCTGGGCCCTGGCTTGCAATATGATCCCATCACCACCACCCTGCCCCGGGGAAGCCCCGGTTCAGAGATATGGGGTCTCATTCTGGCTCGTGGACCTGGGTTTGAAGCCACCATGGTGCTCCCACTCCTGGCTGTCCTGGCATGGTTAGGTCCCCAGCATGATGCCCAAGACCAAAGATGGCCCTGGCTTCTCGGCCCTCTACCCACCCTGCCTCAGCCACCTACCTCTCTCCAATGTCCAGCCAACCAGCAGACACAGAGGAGGCTCTGACATGCTTACGTGTGTGCAGGCACATGTGTGTGCTGTAGACGGGCTTTGCACATGCATGTAGGTAGGTGCACGTGCATGTGGGTGTGTACTTGTGTGTGTGCATCTACCACTGTCCCTGTAGTGTGTACTTAGGTGTGCACACAGGCACGTTTGGGGAGGGAGTGTGAATTCCCAGCCCGGGAATAGGGGAGGGGAACCTTGGGCCCTGGTGAGGTCTGAGGGCAGTCCAGGGCTCCTGAAGCCTCCCTCCCCTGTCCCTCCACCTCCCTTCCCCCCTCCCTCCATCCCTCCCTCCATCCCATGTCACTGCAGACCTCTCTGGGAGGAGGGAGCAGTCTGATCACTGGGCAGCATCCCATGCTGCGTCTGTGTTTTCCACACTGGAGGACGCAGTACTAACGGGCTGTCAGTGCCCTGGAGGATGTGGGACGCAGGGAACAGGGGTCCCTGGGGTTGCTCCTTCCTGCAGATTGCTTCTGGGGGAAACTTGAGGCTCACCCTGCTGAGACAAGGGGTACGCCGAGAGAGGCCTCCTCCCACGACCCGGCGCCCCTGGAGCGTCGTGGGTGGAAGGCTGGAGGCGCCCTGCCCGGGGCTGCAGGTGAGCCCTGGGAAAGCTCTCCTCTGCCAGTTCGAACTCCGCGACCTCGGGTCAGGCGCCTCCCACCCCGACTCGCCTTCCCACCTTGGGAGAAAGAAACTCAGTGACGTCTATGACTTCTGTTCATCTGTGTTCAGTCCTGCCCTCCTCTGACAGTGGACTTAGTCCTCTCCACGCTCAGCCACGGTGTGAGCCCAGTAGGGCTGACCCTGACCCCGACGCAGGGCTGAGGAGATGCGTGACCTGGGGGACCAAGCAGAACATACCATCCTCTTGGGCCTTCTGATTGGCCGTGGGATGGACATGAGACCCCAAACGAGCCAATGAGAGTCTGCCAGGGGGCTCATCGGGATGTGGGGGCTGATGAGTCGGGGGTGGGAGCCAGGGCTGCTGCTGGCCACCATGGTCACCCATGGAGACAACCTACACACAGAGGTGAGCAGAGCCCAGAGAAGGAGACAGAATGAGTCATGATGGAACGGTTGGGCGCTTGAATCCAGCTGGGTCAGAGGCCCCCACACTTGACTTTTAATCACGTGGGCTAGCAGGTTTCATTTTTTCACCTAATTCTGTTTGAATTGAGTTTCTGTCACTTGAAGCCAGAACAATCCTAGGCGGGCCCAGAGGTTTCCCTTGGGTCGCCTAAATGGTGGGACCAGGCAGATTCATGGACGGAAAGGCTGTGTCCTCTCTATCTGGGGACCGGGAACTGCTGAGCTGCTTTTCCAGGAAAGAATAGTTATGACTTGTCCCCCAGGTTGGCTCTGGGCTCAGGGCACCATGGGAGCCTCAGAGCTCACAGCCTCCATCTCTTTCCAGGGGTCACACCAGTCCTGACCAGCTGTCTCAGCCAGGCCCTGTCAGGTGGCCCTAGACAAGGAGCACAAGGCCGAGGGGCCAGCTCCCTGGAGAGGATGACACTTGACACGAGGGAGAGACAGGCACACAGGACACTTGCTACCCTTAAGCACACAGGCTGGCTGCTTTTGATTCATCGTTGCTAGTTCTCACCTCCAGGGGCCATTTGCCACCCTTGCCCATCCAGGCGGAAACCCTCTGGGGTCTGCATTTGGACTAGATTCAGGATCCAGTCACTTCCTGCTCCCACTGCCGCCTCCCAGGTCCAGGCACCATCCTCTCTCTCCTGGATAATTGCCAGCTCCTCCTCACTGACATCCTGCTTCCACCCACCCCATACAGACTATTCTTACACAGCAATCTCAACAATCCTGTGAGAACCCAAGTCACACCACTCGATCCTGCCCAGATTATACACTGCCAGTGGCTTTTCATCTCACACAGAAGCCACAATCCTCTGATGGTCTCCAGGTCCTGAAGGATCTGGCCAGCCACACTGGCTCAAGCTCAAACTGGATCAAACTCATTGTTGGCCCCAGGGCCTTTGCACCTGTTCTTCTTCTGGAAATTCTATTCCCCGAGACATCCACAGGACTCAACTCCCTCCATGTTTACCCAAATGTCACTCAGGCCACCCCATCTGACCCTGCACTCTCCATCCTCCTGTCCTGCTGCCTTCTGCTCCATAGCACGATCATTATATAACAAGTAAAGTTGTCCATTTGTTTTGTCTATGCCCTGCTATGGTTTGGACATCCCCACCAAAGTTCATGTTGAAACTTAATTGTATTAAACGGTGGGACCTTTAAGAGGTATTAGATCATGAGGGCTCTCCTCCCATGAGTGGATTCATGCTATTATCACTGAGGGTGGCCTGATCATCCTGGGAGTTCAGCCCCTTTTGCTCTCCATCTCATACGTGCACCTCCTCTTCATGTAACGCCCTCCACCATGCTGGGACGCAGCAAGACGACCCTCACCAGAGGTAGCTGCTTGGTCTTGGACTTCCCAACCTCCAGAACTGTGAGCGGAACAATTCTCTTTTCTTTACGAATGGCTCACTCTGTGGAATTCTGTTATAGCAGCAAATGGACCAAGACAACCTCAGATGAGGCTCCAAGTTCTCTCTGTTGCACACATAGCGAGTATTTTCTAAATAGGTGATGAATGAATTCATTCTCCCTTCTGGGAACTGAGCCCTGATTGTCGTTCACTCTTGGTCCATGTGCTGTGGGTGGATGGACTCCATACCCAGCTCCAGGCAAGCAAAAGATCCAGGCCTGGAAATCAGAATATCCAGGACCATGGAATACACCTGAGTGGGCTGTGCTCCATGTAGAGGGATAAAACCCCTGCCCATTATGCCACATGAGAGGAAGGGGCACCCTTTCCGAACTCACACCAAGGCACCTAGGAGGTAACCCTGGCTGTGACCAAGAAGAGAGAGTCTTTTCTCTGGGGTTCCTGCACTGGCAGATGGTGTCTCCCCACCAGCGAGGGAGGAGGACAGAGCAGCCCTGTGAGACTGGGAGAAACAGACTGGGGTCCCCTGGATCCAGCTCCATCTGAGGCTGGCCCACTCTCAGGACTTTCTAGGTCTATGAGCCCATTCATTCCTTTTTTTGGCTTACATTTGTTGGAGTTGGGTTTCCTGACCTTGCAGCTTCAGTCCCCCCATGTGACCCAGGGCTCAGGGTAGTGGGACCCACAGGGCAGCCAGGAGCCCTGGTGAACGCTGTTTTTGAAATGAGCTTCACTGTGTTTAAGCACTCCATGCATGTGAAGGGCTGCTGGAGGTACTGGTGGGCTCTGGCCCCATCATGCTCTTCCTCTGCCCAGGGCTGCTCCCCTGGGAGTCCAGGCCCCTCCCCAGCGCAGCCCCTGCCCCCCCATGGGTTGTCAGCACTCACAGCCCCTCTCTTTCAGCTGAGTGATTTTCTCCTTCCCCATTTCTCATCTTGAAAAATGACTAATTGAAGCACTTCATTTTCCTCCTGCAACCCAATTAATGTGGACGCGTTCAGTGCCAATGGGCGTGCCGTGGGAGGAAAGCCATTTATATCAATTAGAACAATAAACACGAGCCTTATGGCCCTGTGCAAACCCCGGGTGGAGGCTTTCTCAGAGAAGGGAGGCCCAGCAGGGAGGCCCAGGGGTCAATACCCCATTGGGAGCATCTGGGGGGTGTGGGATTTGGGGGCCATTAGAGTTGTGTTGTGATGGCATTTTGGACAGGGCACGGGTCCTGACACTTCTCTTTCCTACGAGGTCCCCAAGACAATGTGTCCAGGGAGCAAGAGAATTACCCACCACAGCCTCGCTGTCCGCAGGGCTGTTGTTCCCAACTTAGTGTAGACTCCACCACACCAAGCTGGAATGGGAAGCCTTTTCCCAGGTGTACCTGGGCCCCTCACATGCCTGACTAGGCTGAAGTATCACCCAGCATGGGCTCCTGGATAATGACAACAGCTTCCTCCCTGGTCCCCGGTGTCCATCTGCACTTCCCTCAATCCTTGCCATCCTCGGCAGTCAGAATGAGATTTTAAAATGTACATCAAATCCTGCTACCATCCCTCCAGCTCGGAAATCTTTAATGGCTCCCCATTCCTCTTACAATAAAATCCAGACTCCCCACCATGGCCTCCAATACCCCGGGTGGTCTGACCCTGTTGACCTCTCAGACTCCCCTGGTTCATTCCACTGCAGCCACACTGGCCTCCTCACTGTTCTTCCAACTCCCCCGGCTCATTCCTGCCCCAGGCCCTTTGCACTTGCTGTTTCCCACAACTTTTCTTTCTCATCTTTCCTGTCTCAGCCCAACCCACAGCTCCCATCACCACCACGCCCCAGGCTACAGCACTTCCTCAGCTGTCTTTTCACACCCAGTGAAAACTAACTGTTCATCCAGTGCCTGCTAAAAACCAGCCCCTCTCCATGAGCCAAATGCAGAATGAGCAGGACAAGCAAAAGCCTTCCCAGCATGCTCCTTGGGACCCAGGGGACAGGTGAGATGCAGAAGACGCCCACTGTCTTAAATCAAGAACATCTGGTT
The DNA here is from genome assembly GCA_027257055.1 of Cephalopachus bancanus. Taxonomy (NCBI): domain Eukaryota; kingdom Metazoa; phylum Chordata; class Mammalia; order Primates; family Tarsiidae; genus Cephalopachus; species Cephalopachus bancanus. The sequence goes on along the minus strand of JAPVLO010000451.1, from coordinate 700,427 downwards.
TCTGAGGACTCAGTTCCTTCACATGACGAGGTACTGTGCGGGCGAGTCATGCAGAGAGTGATGTTTGCCGAAATCACAGTTTGATTTTGCTTTAACTAACATGCGAGAGATTCCTGAAAGGGGGGATACCGGTAGGACTAGAAAGAAAGAAAGAAAAAACCCTGTCCTCTTGAGCTGACTTTTTATTTCAGGGAGAAATGGACAGCGACTGAGATACCTAAGCAAACATCAGGTGTTCCAAGTGCTAAGGGAAAAATGAAGCACAGAATGAGTGCAGTTAGAAATTGGGTGGCTCAGCCTGTAATCCCAGCGCTGTGGGAGGATGAGGCGAGAGGACTGCCTGAGTCCAGGGGCTCAAGACCAGCTCGGACAACTCGGTGAGACCTCGTTTCTACAATAAATCACCAAAAACTAACCAGTCATGGTGGCGTGCGTTGGTAGTTCCAGCTACTTGGAAGGCTGAGGCGGAAGGATCATCTGAGCCCAGCAGGTCGAGGCTGCGGTGGCCGTGAGCATGCCACTGCACTCCAGCCTGGGCAACAGAGGGAGATTTCAACTCAAAAAAAAAAAAAAGAAAAGAAAAAAAAAATTGGGTGGCCAGGGTGGGCTTCACAGAGGAGGAGACATGTAAGCCAAAACCTGAGGGGCCTGACACAGGGAGCCAGGTGGACACCCAGGGAAGAACTTTTCAGGCAGAGGCAAACAAGGACAACATTGCACAGGGGACGAGTGTCTGGAGCAGCGAAGGAATGGGTGAGGAGGCCATAGCAGCTGGGCAGAGGAGGCGAGGGACAAGTGCCAGGAACCAGGGTTGCAGAAGTGATGGGCAGATCACGCAGGGCCTTGTGAGCCCCTGAAAGGACTTCCGCTTTTTTCAGAGTGAGGTGGGCGCCATGGAGGACTCTGGGCCAGGGAGGGAATGGTTGGACTTAGGTTTTCACAGGACCCCCTCTGGCAGTAAGTGGGGAATGGACTATACAGATTGAGGGAAGAATGAAGCAGAGTGGTGAGGGGCTACCCAACAGTCCAGGCAAAACGCCCTGTGGAGACCAAAGTAACTCCATCTTGGATATTTGTGCTCCATGTTGCCTTCTGATGAACCCCAGTTCCGGGAAGGCTTCTAAGATTTCCGAATGATCTATGGCTCCTTGTGTCGGAGCAGGCATTCACTGTAAATCCTGCCCTTAGGTCTAGCAACCTTGACATTATGGTACGTCAGTTGTCCTCCACATAGCTTCCGAATCCCCCTGCCCCCTGGTATGTGAGCCCAGGCTTTGGGGATGACTGTGCATGGATCCACCATCTTATCTCACCACCGCCCAAGACAGACATGGCGTCTGTTCCTAAGTCCCAAGTAAACATTTCTTTTTGATAAACTGGATTTGCCAGCCTCTTTCTTTGGCCTCTAGCCTCCTTGGACTTTGGGGATAGACTTGCACAGACCTGTTCACATCTGCAGAGGGGGAGGGGCAGAGGAGGGGCCAGGCCGGGTTTCTTGCCCTTGACCCTAAAGGATTCTTGGGAATTAGATAGTGGGAGGGGGGAGGGAGGTCGAGAGAGGACTAGACTCTTCCTGGGTTTTGAAAAGCCTTCATGGGGTCCCAGCGTGCAGGGACCTCATAGCAGTATGTATTTGCTTGCCCACTCATACATTCATTCACTCTGGAAACCATTCATTCCAGACCAACGAGAGGCTTTGAATGCAGGTGGACCTAGATTCCATTCACGCTTCCCCCACTTCCTAGCTGGGCATCTTAACCTCTCTGGGCCTTGGTCTACACATCTGTAAAATGGGGCATGTAACATTGAAAGTTCAACGAGACCGTGCGTGAGGACACAGCTCAGCACAGAGCAGACCGGCAACACCGCTGTAGCTTGTTTTTCCTCCCTCCCTCCCTCCCTTCCTCCTGCCTCTTGTCTGTCTTACCTGGTGAGACTCTAAGTGCCAAGACAGCAGTGATTTTTATTTTTATTTTTTGTAGGGCCTGGGTCTTGCTATGTTGCCCAAGTTGGTCTTGGACTCCTGGCCTCAAGCAATCCTCCCACCTTGGCCTCCCAAAGTGCTGAGATCACAGGCATGAGCCACCATGCCTGGCTCTGATTTTAATCTGTTTCTTGTTTTCAGCGTTTTACCCCTGGTGCCGAGATTGGTACTTAGAGCCTTGCTTGGCACAGAGTTGGTGCTCTATAAGGATGTACTGAATGGATGAACTCCCTTGAGTCCAGAGCAGATAGAAGTCACCGCCTCAGGGGTGGGAGGAATGCAGATCCAAGTGGCAGCAACAAATGTGTCTCTGGGGAGCTGGATGGTGAGCAGGAAGCCACACATCACCAGGCCTCCTACTAAATCCTAAGAGGCCCAGCAGGCGAGCACTAATGAAATGTTTAATGTTTTTTCTAGCTCATGTGCAAGTTTGAGGCCAAATTTATGGTCTAGAGAGAGTAGTATTTTTAATCTGCTCTGTGTAACTTTTTATTATATTGGGGCCCGTCGTGTAATCAACGCACTCTTTTTCTTTAGTGTGGCTGGGAGCATATTTTTATGATGTTCAGTTTATGAAGATCTACCAAGGCAGCTCTCCCTGGGAGTTTGGTGGGGGCTGGGGGATAGCTGTGTCCCCGAGTGATAATGCAGCCTTTTGATTTCATGAGCTGTCACCTGGTCGCACATCAGCTGCTCACATGTGGGATTCACTGAACCCCAGACAGACCATGAAGGAGGGTCCTTAGTTTCCATTTTACAGGTGAGGAATCTGGAAGCAAAGGGCCTGGGGTTTCTCTCAAGGTCAGATAGCTCTTAAGACCAAATCTGCTCTTCACCTCCGCTGCACCCTGACTGACTCCAAAGCCCAGGCTTGGCATTATTTTTTGTCTATGTCCTGGGCCAGATAAATTATTTCAAAACAGCCTCCTAAACTCTAGAAAAAGAAGCAAAGCTGGCATGAATAGATATTTTAATGTCTGTGCTGGCACCGGTGTTAACTTTGTGTCATATTTGTGGTTCTAGAGAGTTATATTGCTACTGTATATGCATATATTTTTATTATATCAGGGGTCCTTGATGCAATGTGTTTTATAAGCTTTGGGAGTATAATTTCATTACCTTTAAATATTTACAGAGTTTAAAGTTGTAACTTTCCTTTTATGGCATGGTGTGACATACTGTGGTCCTGTATGTGATATGTTTGACTGAGTCCTTGGTTAGGAGAAAGCCCTGGGACAGCCCTGGGCCTTTGGGGAACCCCAAATGGATGAATTCCAGTGTTCTGAGGACCTGGAGGAGGCCCTGGGGAGGAGGGAGGACACTCTGAGGGGAAAGATACTACAGAGGGCAGCGGGACTGCCTCAGGGGTCAGAGAGAACCTCTCTCTGTGCCCCAGGGGCGCAGAGGAGACTCTGGCAAGAGATGGGGCAAGTGGGGCCTTGGAAGGGGAGGAATGCCAGTGGGGCTTCCCCAGTGAACCCACCTGATGTCATCCACCCTGCCTGTGGCCATCTGAGAAGTTTCCTTCCCCCTGAAGATGCCGTGGTCGATGTCGCCAAGCTCCAAGTCACTCAGGTTTCGACCTGTTGTTTCTTCCACCCAACTCCCAGACACTGCTGGAGTAGAGAAATGAGGAGGACAAGTCATAAGTCCATCTGGCTTGGCCGACCCTCTGTGAAGAGGAGGGAGAGTCTGGATGAATATCTCGGTCTACTTCGGCAGGCGTGGGAAAGGCATAGGGTGGGCATTGGTTCCTTGGGGGGCACCAATTGAAGCTCCTCCCAGGAAACTCCATCGTGTAATGAGACACAAGAATCCCACCTCAGGAAAGAGATGGGGGGTGGGTAAGGGTGTGCATGTACAGGATGTGTGAGTGTGATGGATGAGGGTATGATTGTGTGCTAGGCGCACACTATGTATTCCTTTACACACAGTGATTCCTTTAGTCAGTTACTTGTTACCGAGCACCTACTATGTGCCTGGGATTGTCTTGAACTCTTGAGATCAGTAGCTAAAACAGCAGACAAGAGACAGACGGAACAGAGTACTGTACGCTAATAACCAAGAAAGAGAATGTTATGACATTTGTGTGATGAAAAAATAAAGTGTGACCCTTTCAGGATCCACCGGGAAGCACACGCCATAGCCGGGAAGGTTGTGGAGGGCGTCCCTGACGAGGTGACTCCCGGAAGCAGGCCCTGAGTCTGAGATTCAAGGCAAGTCGTCTGTGTGTGACACCACCCAGGAACACTGGAGTGGGTGTGGAGGGGCAGGAACAGCACCGATCTTGGGGCTGTCGCCTCTGCGGTCGCCTGGAGCTCAGCTGCTGGGATCCCGGGAACCAGTCCAGAACCTGCACTCTGCAGTGGCCCCATGAGTCCTGCCAACACACACCCACCTCCCTCCAGGTGCAGTGATGCCACTCCCCGGGGTATCAGCACCCTGGACCGCCAGCCACAACTCCCGAGCAGCGCAGCTCTGGGGACAGAGGATGCAGCTGGAGTCAGCCTGTGCCCTAGAAAGGACAGGACATGGCGGGCACTGCTGGGTCACCATGACACTTTTCCTTTTATCCTCCCCCCAAGATTCTAAGATATGTTGATTTTTAAGAACAGCATCGACCGCTGACATTGAGGGAAGACTGTCCACCTGAGGCATGTCCACCACCGTGTTCTGGTGGTGTGAGGTCACCACATCACACCTGCCAGTCTGCAATTGACACCCTTGCATTCGCTGTCCTCCCACATGTACATGTGACCACCCGATGGTCCTCCTACTGTGGTCATGCTGAGAGATTTACATGTGGAAAACACCTTGTCAGAGAGCAGATAACATTGTATTAGAATGGCTGCTATTTTGCCGTCTAGCACAGGTAGAGCCTCCCTGGCCTTTATGAAATGGCGTGTGTTATGCAGGTTATATTATGTGTGAATTTCCTTTCTGAAAATTGTTAGCAGGATGCTAACAAGCGTTTCTCATTTGAGGGCCCTGGGGTGGGCAGGAGTCTTTGTATTGGGAGTCGGACCCCTTGTGTCTGAGGATGAAGTCTGGGTTGTTCCTTCTCCGGCCCCAGGGACTTGCAACCCTGACAAGAGGCACCCCGCCCGCGGTGCATCTGCCAGCTGAGCCTTCTCCAGTAGCAATCGATTGTGCCTGTTTCCCAGTGGCTCCCCCAGTGACCCCCAGGTCTGGCCCACCAGTCAACCTCTTCCCCAGGAAGGCAGAGGCTGGGGCGGGGCTAGGCTGCTGCCTCCTCCCTGCCCACCCTCTTTCAACAGGGCAGCCCCTGCCTGGAGAGGCTGTCCTTTCTAGAGGTGTGGACCTGTCCTTTCTAGAGAGGAGGTGAGGCCCATCGTGGGCCACCTCTCAAGTGTGGGAGAAATGGAACTTTTGTTGCAAAATGCGACATAATCTTGGTGGCATTAGAGCAAGCTGGTGAAAGCACGGATTCTGGATCCAGGTTTGCACCCACTTCCTTCCAAGTGTGATTTGGTCAAGTTTATTTGAACACCCCATGCCTCTGTTTCCTCATCTATGAAATGGGGTAATACTAGAATCTTTTCTTAATGTGGCTGGGGAGATTAAAAACATTTTCCCACAGTAGTCTTTAGACCAATGCCTGCCATGTTAACTATTATTATTTCTTAGAGTCCCTAATTTTTGCATGGTTAGTGGTAACGACCTCAGACAATTTGGGGTGACCTTTCCCTTTTCTGAGGCTTTATCTGGTTTCAGGTGGCAAACGTCTGAAGGGGTCAGGCAAGTGATCCAAATGTGTGACTTAGGATGGTGGGTGTGTTCAACACCCACTAATTCTTTTGTGAGGGACGAAAGGCCCTTTGGAGCTCAATCCTTGGCTTTTGAAAGAAGTCAGACCTTTCTGCAAAATTTCTTGATTTTCAAATATTGGTAAAGGTCGACTTAGAAAGCATCGTGTGGGCTGGGCACGGTGGCTCAGCCTGTAATCCCAGCACTTTGGGAGGCTGAGGAGAGAGGAATGCCTGAGCCTGGGGGTTCAAGACCAGCCTGGGCAACTTGGTGAGACCTCACCTCTACAAGGCTGAGGTGGAAGGACTGCCTAAGCCCAGCATGTCGAGGCTGCGGTGGCTGTGAGCATGCCATTGTACTCCAGCCTGGGTGACAAAAGTGAGATTCCAACTCAAATTTTAAAAAGCAACATGTGGGCCAAACATAAAATGCCTGTGGGACTGAGCTTGACCTTGACTTAAGGTATGTGTCTGGGCTTTGCTGCCTCTCTGGGCTCTCCTGCTGTGTTCAAGCCCACACACCCACTGGGGATTCTGGCCACCTCCCTGGGGTATTGGGCACAGGGCACTTCTTCAGTCTTCTCAAGATTTTTTGTGTCTCATACAAAAGTGCAGAGGTCTCCAGATCAGTGAGACAGGAACAAGGCATGACCATCCACCCACCCATCTACCTACCCACCTACTCATTCACGCACCTACCTATTTATCTGTCCACATTCACCCTCCCACCCGTCCATCCACCTACTCACCTACTCATCCATCCAAGCACCCATCCATCCACCCACCCACCCATCCATTCACCCACCCATCCATCCAACTACCCACCCACCTGTCCATCCACCCACCCATCCATCCAACTACCCACCCACCTACCCATCTACCCACTCACTCATTCATCCATCTTCCCATCCATCCATCCACCCAGCCATCCATCCAACTACCCATCCACCTATCCATCCACCCATCCCCTATTCGTCCACCTTCCCATCCATCCATCCATCCATCCATCCATTCATCTATCCATCCATCCATTCATCCATCATTCCACCCACCCACCCTTCCATCCATCCTCCCACCACCTATCCATCTACCCACCCACCCATCCACCTACTCATCTACTCATTTATCCACCAACCCATTCATTCATCCACTCACCCATCCATCCACCCCCTACCCAACTACTCATTCACTTATTCATCCATCTTCCCATCCATCCATCCACTCACCCATCCATCCAACTACACACCCACCTATCCGTCCACCCACCCACCCACCTATCCGTCCACCCATCCCCCATTCATCCACCTTCTCATCCATCCATCATTCCACCACCCACCCTTCCATCCATCCACCCACCCACTCACCTATCCATCTACCCACCCATCCATCCACCTACTCACCTACTCATTCATCCACCCACCCACCTACCCAAACACCCATTCATCCACCCACCCACCCATCCATCCACCCACCTATCCATCCACCCACCTGCCTATCCATTCACTTACCCACCTATTCATCCATCCAAGCACCCATCCATCCACCCACTCATCCATCCATCCAACTACCCACCCACCTACCCATCCAGCCACTCACTCATTCATCCATCCATCCATCCATCCATCCTTCTACCCACCCACCCACCCTTCCACCCATCCACCCACCCACCTATCCATCTACCCACCCACCCATCCACCTACTCACCTACTCATTCATCCACCCACCCACCCATCCGCCCATTCATCCATTCATCCACACACCTATCCATCCACTCACCCACCCTTCCATTCATCCACCCATCCATCTACCACACATTCATCCACACACCCACCCACCCAGCTACCCATGCATCCATCCACCTGCCCCCCATCCCTCCACCTCTATCCACTTTCCCATTCATTCACTCATCCATCCATCTACCTATCATCTAATCAACAGAGAATTATTGAACACCAGGTGCTGTGGACACAGCTATCAACAAACAGCTCCTGTCCTCAAAGAGCTGATATTTTAGCAGGGGATTCAGACCATAAAAGAGGTAAATAAGTACAAAAATAACATGTTAAATTATGGTAACTATGAAGGAGAAAAATAATGCAGGCAAAAGGGATGGATGTGGGTGAGTGTCTAAATTCTAAATTAAGCGATCAGGAAAGTCCTCATTGAACAGGTGACATTTGAGAAAAGACCTGGGTTAATTGAGGGAGAAGGCCACATAGGCTGGATATCTGGGGAAAGAGCATTTCAGGTCAAGGAAACAGCAAGTGCAAAGGCCCTGAGGTTCAACTGTGGCTGGTGTGTTTGGGGATGGTGTGTCTGGAAGGGAGTGAGCAGGAGAGATGAGGACAAGACATAATGGGGGTCCAATCATGGAGGGCCTGGAGGATAACTGCAAGGATGCTGGGGTCAGAAAGACTTTAGCATTGGCTGTGTGAAGGAGGGACACGAGTTGTCTCCAGTGTCACAGGGCCTCAGATCAGGTGGCCTGGATCTGTGTGGTAGCAGGGAAGGAGGTCAGAAGTGCCTGAGTTCTGGTTCTATTCAGAAGGTGGATGCCATGATCAGAATATGTGTGTTAACCTTCGAATTCACACGTTGACATCTTAACCATCCTAACCGGAAGGTGTTAGGAGATGGAACTTTGGGAGGTGATCAGGCTTCCTAAATGGGTAGACACTCTTTCAAAAAAGGCCCCAGAGAGCTGGCTCACCACTTCTACCACGTGAGGACATGGCAAGAAGGAGCCATTCCGGGAATAGGGAGCTGGCCTCACTAGCTCTGTACCTGCAGGTGCCTGGATCTTGGCCTCCCCATTCTCTAGAACTGTGAGAAACACATGTGTGAGTTGAAAAGCCACGTGGTGTGTGGTATTTGGGGATAGCAGACTGAACAGACCAAGACGGCACCGGCATGCTTTACCACCGGGTGGGAAGGGGGTGTGAGAAAGATGGTGTCACCAACCCAAGGACCAATGCTAAGAGCCAGGGTACACCTGCTCACTTCACACTTTGTCACTTGCTGAATCCCAGAGCTGCAACACAACCCAAGGAGGAACCCCAATGGGAGGTAAAGTTGTCCTCGCCTCACCTTTCCTGAAAGGGGGCTGGGAATGAGAAATGAATTGGGTGGAGGGGAAGGGGAGTGTGAGGACCAAATTCAGTCCACAATCTGACTTATGCTCATAGGTGCAGGACCAGGGTGATCCCAAAGGTGGGGACAGGGTCAGTTTCCTGTCTGTGTCCCCAGCCCCCAGGGGTAAACAAATGCTGTCTCTGTGTGACCTGTGCCAGGTGAGGGGTCTTCCCCAGCCTGGAAGATGGAGAAAATCCCCCCCCCACAGCCTGGGACCTGACAGCTGCTAGGTGATTCCTCAGCCCCTGGCATGCATCTCCTCAGACCCCAGAATCCCCAGCCTCTGTGGGCTTGAGTGTGGTCAAGCCTGATCAGAGGAGGAAGGAGAAGGAGGGTAGGGTGAGACAGGAGAATACAAGGGAACAGTAGACATGGAGACTCTGGGAGCTCCCCCAAGACCCTCTACCCTTCCACACCAGACAGGCCTTCCAGGCTCTTCTGACATCAGTTCTACTGATATCTATGAAGGGGCCCTGCAGGGACCACAGCTGACTCAAATGCAGCCCCAGGTGTGTGCAAGGGCCAGGAACTGCACGTGCAACAACTCTAAGTCAGAACAGACGCCAGCAAGCCCAGTGCGTGCCCACATGTAAATACCGGCTCCAGGCCTGTGCCCTGAGGTCCTGCCCTCATCTGCCTGCAGGTCCTGGGGCCCACCCGCTGTGATCAATAAGCCCTATGTCAACTCCCCAGCCAGGATGTCCCAGAAGCCAGGTCCCCAGCATCCGGGCCAATCACAGCCCTAGTCCTAAAAGCCCAGTGCTGGGAACTGGTCCCTGCCGGGAAGCTTCCTCCATCTAGGTATTGATCAGTTCACTGGTCGATGGGGCCTGGGGCTGCCCGGCTTCCTGCAAGGCCTCTGTGATCCCGGCTCCTGGAGCCTGTCCTGCAGGACATCCCAGAAGCTTCAGCAGGACGCAGGAGCGCAGGCTGAGGGCACACAACGAAGAGGACCCCAGGACAGGGTGGACCCAACTGTGCTCCACCGCCAGGCAGGCCCCCAAAATAGCCTTCTTCCTATTCAACCTTTATTACAGGAGAATAGGAGCTGAGGCTGGGTCACCCTCGTGACTCCCGGAGGCCCTGCAGGACCCACCCCACATGGCCTCCTTTCCTCTAAAGACTCCTCCTACCTGGAGTCCCGGAGCCTTCTGCCCTTGGCGACCCAGTGCCCACCGCGAGCCCAGCCCGGTGCTCCAGCGCCTATTCATCTTCCCACGACTCCCTGGGTCGCCATGTCCCCATTTTCAGGACGCACAGGCCCAGACCCGGGGACTCGTTTGTCCTGGATGTCCTGGACGTCCCCTGCTGGGGCCACATGGGCAGGTCACCGCCGCCGCCGGGTCCACCTCCTGCCGCCCAATCTCCAGGCCTGAACACACCCAGCAGGGGTGTGTGAACGTGCAGGCCTAGACACACCCAGCAGGGGACTCACAGCCCCGCCCTGGCTTGTGATTGGCGGGTGGTGACCGCGTCTGACCAATGGGCGCGAGGGGCATGTCCTGGGCGACTGGGGCACGAGGTCGAGGCTTCCAAGGAGAAAACAAGCCCAAACGCAAAGCCCGCGGGAGCCGGTTCTTCCTCCGCCCCAGCCCCTTCGTACCTGCTCGCCCGCGTTCCGCCTCCCGGCCTCCGCCCCGGCCCGGCCATCGTGGCCTGGACCGCTGGGTGGTCTCCTTCCGGCGTCCCTGCCTCCCCTCGCCCTCCAGTCTTAAACCTGCTCGGGTCCTGCCCCTCCTGTGCCGGCACGTCCCGGAGCCAAACCCAAACCCTCTCCCGGGCTCGGGCGCCGGCCCCTCCCCTGCCCGCTTGTGACTCCGCACAGGCCCTTGCGGGTGCCCACGCTCTCCAGGCCTCGCCCGCCGGACCCCGCCCTTGCTGCTCCCCGGGGAAGCCCCCGGCCCCGCCCCGCCCGCAGCGCCCCTCCTCCCCCAGGTCCCTGCCAGGCCACCTTCCCAGAAGGCCCCTCGGGCCTCCCTGGCCGACAGGGCCCCGGGACTCTCCGTCGCCTCCTCGGACGCGTCTTTCCTTCCTGCCGTACCCACCCAACACATACTTTATATTTCGCAGCACTGGTCCACGTGTGTCCCCTTGGTGGAAGGTAAAGCCCAGGAGGGCAGGAGTTTGTGCCATGTTGCCACCGCTGTGCTCACACAGCGTCTAGACACGGCACCTGCACGCAGGAGGGGCTCAGTAGATGCTGAGTCAGGATGGAAGGACACGGGGCGGGGGGAGGCAGGGCCCGGGGCAGCGCTGGTCTTGGGAAGCTCAGTGGAACCGAACTGCCTGGTCACCACTCCCCAGCTCTGCATCTTATGCCTTCATTCATTCACCACCCGTTTATTCATTCATTATTTCGCCCAAACAGGTCTTTGCTGAGCACCCGCTATGTGCCAGCTACTATAATGGGTTCCAGGAGGAAAGCATCGGGAAGGGGGAAGTTATCCCCCACCCTCTCAGAGCCTCTGGCTGGGTGTAGGAATTCAGCTGGAAGACAGAGATCAGCAGGAGGAAGCAGCAGCTTCACCACGTCCCAAGAGAACGAAGACCCAAGAAGTGACCGCAGCAGAAAGCATGTACACTCCCCAGACAAAGAAATGATGCATGTGTGAAGAGATGACAAGGCAGAGGTTTGGGCTGGGGCCAAAAATTGCAGGGAAGTTACTAGAAGACCGGGGGAATGGGGGAACCCAGTGGGAGCTGAGGGTTGTTTTAGCAAGCGTGTTTGGACAGACCCACTTCCACGTGGACGCCCAATGCCGGGTGACAAGGCTGTCCTTCTCTGTTCTCTGGTGCCGAGGGAGTGCCCACCTCATGAGCAACGTCACGGTCTGCTCCTGGGTAGGAAAGGGTGGGTCAGAGAGCCCTCTCTGCGTCTGCTATTTCTCCAGCGCCTGCAGCTCGGGATAATCAATATACAAAAGTCCAGCATTCTAGGACTTCACATTTCACAGCAGTTGCCAGATGATGACCGAGAAGTGAAACACCTGGTGTGGTGACAAGAGCCAGGAAGAGGATGGAGGGGGAAGGAAGGAGGAGGTGGCGGGGGCCAGGTTAGGACATGCAATGTGGTGGCCAAGAATGGCCTCAGAAGCAACAGCTGAGTCAAGACCTGAAAGAGGGTACTGGATCCTCCTAACCACCCTATGAGGGGCCACCATTATCCTCCTTACTTTCTGGTGAGACTCAGAGGGGTTCAGTAACTTGCCTAAGGCTGTACAGCTGCTCGGTGGCAGAGCCAGGTTTCAACTCCACAGCCTGACTTTTGACAAATTATAACTCTGTCCCCCACCCCCGGTCTGGCTGGGGTCCTTGGCCACCTGGGTCTGGGGGTGTCCTGGGCTGCGTCTCCCACAGAGCTCTCTGGGCTGTGACACCCACTTAGAAAGGACCCCCATCCTCGTGGGCCTTTCTTCCTCAGCCCTCCCAATTTTTTAATGAGCAGGGAGAAGGATATCACACAACACAGCCCGAATTCATTTCAAGATTAATTCCGGAACCTCGGTTTCAGTGATAATTAAATTACTTTTTAATTACAAACAGAATCTCCGCATGTTCCCTGGGAGTGAACCCGGGCAGGTGTGGAGGAGGAAAGGGCGCAGCCCTGTGGGGACAGCTGGGCCTGGCATCTCCCCTCAGTCCTAGCACATGGGACTCAGAATGGGTCGCCCTGCTGGGGTCCCACAAGTGGCCCTCCTTGTCACATCTTAAGGTCGTGAGCATGTGTCCCGGTGATCCCCTGCCCAGTCCCCAGACAAGCCCTGGAGATGGTCCTTGGGTTCTGTCCCCCAGGGCAGGTGCTCCCCTCGCAGCTGCCTCCCACCCTCAAGAAGAGGACACCAAGTCTCCACTGAACAAGGAAAAGGATTCCTGGAGCCAGCACTGGACAGCTGCGGTCACATCACCTCACAGGGGCTGCAGAGGCGTCTGCAGGGAAGGGCAGGTCGTCCTGACCCAGGCGCTTCTTGAACCCGGCAGAGAGCCTGGACAGGCCCCAAAAGAGACAGGAGGCCTCAGCCCCTTCTCCTGCAGAGACACATGCCTCAGCTGCTGGGGCAGAGTGCAGTGTCCCTTCCCGCCCTCTACCGGAGCTGCATCCCCTCCCACACCCTCAGCCCAGGCTGCCTCTGACCTAAGTGTTTAGACTGTCTGGGCACAGGAGGGGGAGTGGCTGAGGGCGCCTCCCAGGGGGCAGCTTCCTGGCCATGACCGGGTGTGGCCTGGGAACCCTCCCCAGCACCTGGTCACCAAGCGTTTGAGGCAGGGTGGCCTGGTGGGCACAGACTTTGGTGGCAGAGGAGCTGGACCAGTACCTGGCTCTGTCGCTGGCCTGCCAAGGGGGGTGAGTGCCTGCTGCGTGCCAGCAGCCAGGCCTTAGGTGCGAGGATGCACTTGAGCTGGGAGGAGCCCAGAACCACCTTGGCAGGGATGGGCAGAGACATCAGCAGCCTGCCTGTCAGGCCCACCCTCTTCATGCCCAGCCTGAAAGTCTACTTCTGTTGACTTCCTTCTTGTCCTCGACCCTCTGCCTGACCCCAGCCCTTCGGCCCCTGTGGGTAAGACGCGTGGATCTCAGCCCAGTGTGGCTCCTGGGAACAGAGATGCCAGCCCCCGGTCCCTGTGTCCTGCCCTGCCTGCCTTTCACATTGAAAGAGGCAAGGTGGGCTGTGTCATGGGAATAATGCAAGACTGCTACAGAGAGGAAAGTAGAAGGAAGCAAAGTTTATTATTCACCTTTTACAGATGGAAAGGGGGCCAGCACCCAGGCAAGTATGGTGTGGAAGGCTGGAAACTAGGTGCATTTAAGGGCCTTTAACACAAGGCGGGGCTTAGACCCGGAGGAGATCTGGGCCAAAAGGAATGTCCAGAGTTGTATTCTTTGGTTTCCATGGGAGTTACATGAATCTAGTATCTTGATATCGCCAGGCATCAACATCTCATGCCCTCAGGTGATAGGTTGGAGGTTGTTGTGGTCATATGATAACAATATGTCAATAAACATGCCTCCAGGTTGTGTGCTGGAGGTCATCACCACAGCCAGTAACAATATATCAATACAAATGCCTAAAAGACAAATTGTTAACAAGACTGCACATGCTTAAGGGGTTCTGTGTAATCACCAGTTTCCAAAGCTAAAGTATTTTTCTTGTTAATGATTTAGGGTAAAAAGGGTGGGCCTTGCAAGCTGTGCAGCAGGGGAATGTCAAGGGGTGAGGCCCAAGCAAAATGACTGTGCTGATTCAAAATGGCTACGTTATATCCCAAATTTCTAGGGTTCCCTCCTCTCACACATGAAGTGGGAGAGATGGCCAGGCAGAGTCTGTCAAGAGGCCATGCCCACACCAGGTGGCTGGAGCAGCCCTGGACAGACGACCTTGATGGTGCCTATCACACCTGTAGCCTCTGTCCCCGAGCCCTGTCCATCCTTTGAAATTGCATCTGTCCCTTCCCCTTCCCCATCCCTGCTCCACAGAAGGGGAATGGCCAGCCCCACCAGAAGAGTGTCCAGCGGCCTTGTGAGCACCATGAACTTCATCTTCAAGTGGTGAGGAGCCATCAAATCTGGGTCCCAAAGGGATCCTGGCAACTGCGTGGAGGGTGGGGAGTGGGGCACAGGTGGCAAGGGCAGAGGTGGGAGCCCAGGAGGTCCTGGCAGAGGACGGGGCAGCTGCTTCAAGCCTCATGCCGGCATGAGGTCAGAGCTGGAATGGTCGAGCCTGGACCCAACCCCTCTCTGACACCTCTGTACCAGACTGCCTCCAGCCTACCCAGAGCAGGTGCCGTGGCCCTTTACACCACCAGCAGCCCCCTGAGCAAGAGAGGAGGCCTGGCCTCATGGCCCCAGAGAGCCCTCAAGCCACTTGCCCCCAGATTGATGAAGGGGGTTCCCTCCCAGGCTGGGGATTCTCGCAGGATCCAGCTGCTCCTCCAGGTGTGGCCTCACAGGCCCAGGGGCTGGTCATGGCCCTCCCAGGAGGAGATGCCAGAGGATGCTTCTCAAAGAACCACCCCAAAGCCTCTTGCTGGCCCTGTGAGGAGAAGAGAACTGATTCGACTCCCCACAATTTCCAGACTTTATGGGGAGAAGCCAGCATCTCTCCTCTGAAGGAACCTTGGTTTTCTTATCTGCTAAATAGGATTATGGAAAAGAGATCACTCAAGGGCAAAAAAGGAGAGAATTCTTCTGGGATTGTGGGCCTGGAGGCCAGGGGTGAGTGGGGATCCCTGCCCTCCACAGGAAGGGGTAACCTCCCTCCTGCTACTGTCAGTCACTACATCCTCACCCTCTGATATAACCTGGGAGCAGGGACCTTGCCTATCGTATCTAGTGCTGGATTTCCAGGGTCTAAAAAGCAGGTCTTCAAAGTATTTGTTAAATGAATGAATGAATGAATGAATTGGAAGTGAATGAATGAATTGAGAAGTGAATGAATTGACAATTGGGAAGTGATGGATGAATGAAGTGAGAAGTGGATGGATAGATTGGGATGTAAATGGATGAATGAATGGGTCTTATATGACCCTGGCTTGAGACTCATCGCCACACCAGCCTCCAGTTTCTTACATACCTGGGTGCTTCTGCCCCAGCATCTTTCCCCTCGCTATTCCCTCTGCCTGACATTCCCTGTATCCCTCTCTCACCCCCTCAAGTCTCTGTGTAAATGCCACTATCTCAGGCCCTCCTTGACCCCCTGCCTAATTCTGTGACTGACCCACCTCCTGGCATTTCCTACCCTCTGCCTTCTTTGTTTCGTTTTCTCTGTAACACTCAGCACCTTCTAATATATGGACTTCTCTCTTTTGCTTATGATCTCTCTTCCGGCAGGAAGGCAGCCACCAGAGCAGGGACCATTGTCTGGTTTGTTCACTGCTGCTTCCCCAGCGCCTGTGACAGGGAGTGCTGGGCCCATAGCAGGTGCCCAGGAAACGTTTACTCAATGAACAAGCGACTCAGTCAGTCAAAGGAACATCCCCGTGGGCAAGCCGAGAGGGCTTTCTGGCTGAGAGGACTTGAGATGAGACTGAGGGAGGCAGAGTCCTGAGGGGAGAACATTCCAGGTAGCACCAAACACTCAGAACCCAGTGCTGTTCCTGGGGCCAGGCAGCATACCGCAGGCCCAGTTTTAGTCTGGGATTTTGTGTGTTGGTTTTTGGCTTGCTGTTTTTGCATGTGTGCTTTCCATGGTGCTCAGATCTCATGCAGGCTGGCAACAGTTCTTTGGCAATTAATTCAATGTTTTATTCATCCTTGAATTCTTTAAAGCTGCAAATCGAGCCGTCACTGGGTGCTTTGCTAAACATGTTCTGGGCTCCTGTGTCACCAATAACCATGCTCTTTTGCATACCAAGCAGACCCTTCTCTGTCCTGGGAAAAAGAATTTCTCCTGGCGTTCATTGCTCTGATTGCATCCACAGTGAGGCAGACCAAATATGTTTCTCTCCCCATTTGCATTATGCAAAACCTTAATCTCCCCAAGTTTCCTAAAGTATACATGATTCACAGCCTCCCGAAGACAGGAGAGGCACTACTGCTTGATCTGTCAATCCATATAAATTAGATTTATTGGGAAGAGAGAGAGAAGAGCCTTGATACTATAAACTATTGGGAAATAATCACCCGTGTGCCTGTGTAACCCCATAAATTTGCTGCTTAGGAGAAAAACGGGGTAGCTGACCAAGCACACATGGGCAAATTTATGTCCTCAGTGCAATGATCAAAACAAGGAGGTTGGTGGTCTTCTGTCGTGGGTAGACTTCTGTCTGGAGCAAGCCCCACACTCCCCAATCTGGGGCACGCTGGCCCAAGAAAGGACCTGGGTGGAGAGCAGGGTAGCAGGGTGCTCAGGGTTGTGGCCAGGGCTCGGCATAAGGAATGACGGCTCTGTCTTGTTTGCTTTGAGACTCTGAGCAAGACAATGACCTTACCTGAGCTTTAGTTTCCTCAGCTGCTGTTTGGGAGAACATAATTTAACAGACTGCACAGCCGTGAAGGTTAGGTGAGGTTCTGGATGGATCTTTCTTGGACATCTTCTCTGTGCCGGGCCCTGGCCTGTGCTCCAGGGGGCAGCAGAAGAAGAGGACAACCAGGCCTCTGACCCGGGAGCTTAGAGAAGACAGACCAGGCTGCACCTCCGTGACCCAGGTGAGCTCAGTTGCGACAAGTGTGGTCGTGCATTGTCATTGCCATACGGTTCACATCTAGTTGAATTTTCCATTACTTGCAGCCCAAAGCACCCCACCTGCAATAAGCAGGACCTCTGCTTGCACCCACGGTCCCTTCTGTTTGATGAGCAAAGACACTATCACTTACAAAGCACCGAAACGTCGTATCATCTGAACTCCTGCAAGGTGTGGGTTGTGATTCCCATTGACAGATGGGAGCATTGAGGTTTAAGGAGGAAGGCAGGTGACCTGCCCAGCATCAGACCTGTGGAGGGTGGCAAAGAGGGGACGTGGCCCCGGGCCTGGGCTGACTCCCAGGGCAGGACCCTCTCTCCTCGCCGCTGCCTTGGGGGGGAGCCTTTACAGCACTGGGATCTGATGCCTTTTCAGGGCCTCTGAGCTCCATGGATCCCCCCCACCTATCCCATCTCTGTATTCTCTTCATGGGGGTGGTTTCCTGGGTTAGAGAGTGACATCCATGGACATTTCCTGTCAACACCGGCACGTCTCACTTAGACGGTACCAACCAGTTCTCCCAATTAGAGCCCAGAAGGGAAAGGATTTGGGGGAAAAAATAGGTCAGGCACGTTTGGGGCTGAATCTTCTCACGGTTCCAGGGTGAGCTTGTATTCATTCTTTTGTTCATCCATGCCTTCAGTGAATGTTTACTGTGCATCCTAGGGGCCAGGCACCTGCTGTGCCCTCAAGTCTCATCAGCAGACCAGCCACGGCTCCTGCACCCAGGAGCTGGCCTGCTAGAGAGCAGACGGAAGACAAACGGGAACAAGACAATTCGTGATCTGATAACATATCACCATTTATGATGGCAATAAAACCAGAACGTGGCAGAGAGTGACTGGCCAAGGGGAGGGAGCGCCCAAGTTCGAGTTCCCGGAGGAAGACTCCAGGTTCAAGAACAAGAAGTTTGTCTGGAAGGGGATCCAGGGAACACTGGCAAGGGGGTAGGGAAATGAGACAGGAGAGGGCAGGCGGCCAGCCCAGGTGTTCTCAAGCAAGTAACCACTGCAGGCATAACACGCAGCTCAGAGTCCCCCTGGGAGGGCAAGGGGCCTAGAGCATCTTCCCAGCCTCTACGAAGAGTCACTGACGAGGGTTGCTCCTCCAGGGGACACACCTTCCACATTTCTAGCCTCCCAGAAAGGGACAGTGGCCCTTCGTGGTTCTGGAGAAACAGCTCAGGCTCAGGGATGGTAGAAATCTGCAAAGTGCGCTTCCGGTTCTATGGGAAGGAACCCGCAGCATCTGCCACGGCAACCCACATAGCGAGCATGGTAGGGCATGGGGGACATCCATGATGCTTACTTGCATGTGTCAACTTGGCTAGGCACAGTGCCCGGTGGTTTGGCCGCTAGACATTGCTGTTGCTGTGAAGTTAACTTTTTCGATGTGGTTAACATTTATTTATTTATTTTAGAAAGCAGGAATTATTGAGAGGATGGAAAAGCTCCCACAGTGGGAGAGGACCCGAGGGAGTTGCCTAAATTTTTTTTTTTTTTAATCAGAGCCTCACTCTGTCTCCCAGGCTGGGGTGCAGTGGCACCCTCACAGCCACCCCAGCATCAACCTGCTGGGCTCTGGCGATCCTACCGCCTCAGCCCGCGGTTAACATCTAAATCAGCCGATGGGGTCAAGGAAATTACCCTCCATGGTGGGGGTGGACCTCGTGCCATCAGTCGGAGGCTTTAAGAGGAAAGGTGGAGGTCCTTCAGAGGGGAAGGGATTCCGCCTGTAGACGGTAGCATAGACATTCGGCCTGAGGGTTCACCCTTTGGACGCAAGACTGCCCCATCAATTCCTGTGGCAACTTCCAGTCTGCCTGCATGGCTGCAGGCTTCTGACAGGCCAGTCCCCACAATCCTCCCGACCGATTCCTTCAATCGCTCTCTCCATCTATATAGGAGCACGCACACACACACACACACACACACACACACACACACACATTCCCACTGTTCTTGAAATATATATATATGGGCATATATATCTTAGAATATGTATATACATGTGTGTATACATATATTTCTTTATTGGTTCTATTTCTCTGGAAAATGCTGACTAATGCAGCCTCCATGTGAAGGTGACGGAGGAGCTAAGACCCAAAGAATGAAAGGAGCCAGGTGCAAGACGCTCCAGGAAGAAAGTATTTTGGGCAGCAGTCCTGGCAGGCGCAAAGGCCCTGAGGTGGGCATGTGCTTGGTGCAAAGTGAGCAGGGGAGAGAGGTGTGCAGTGAGGCAGGGACCAGATCACAGGGTCGTGTGCGCCACGGTGGGGCTTGGGTTTTATGCCAAGAGTCATGGGAAGTCACTGAAGATTTGAGAGGGTGACACATCCCAGCTGCACCTTGTGAAGCTCACTCTGCTGGCTGGAAGAAGACTGGGTCATGGAGGCAGGTGCAGAGCAGGGAGGCCCTGTAGGAGGCTGGCACCGTCTCCAGGACGAGAGAGGATGGGGGCTGGGCCAAGGGGGAGGGGAAGTGGAGAAGAGGCCAGTGGTGGCTGGGGCTTGGAGGGCATGCTGCCCACGGGCCAGGGAAGGGGCACAAAGCCCCTTGCCCAGAGAAATGGGACGAATGCCTCAGAGAGTCGGAAGGTTTAAATGAGATCATGCAGGTGGTGCTTAGAACAGAGCCAGGCGGAGCTTGGCAGCTCACTCAGTGTTCACTAGTATTCCTCTCTGTTACGAGGACCCACACTGACCCAAGCCTGATGGGTTTCCGTAATTGTAAACCCAGTATGTATTCCCGCAGAAATTCTCTTCCCCTCGCCCTGTCACGGTGCCTGAAATTCCCCCATTAGTCACACCCCTTCCAGAAGAGCCATGAATGCTCTATTTTTTAGTTCATTAGAAAGAGCACTGTGAAAATTTGAGAAAAATATGTGTCATCATAACGCTATAAAAGTCAGAAAACACAAGCAAAAAAGCGTCTGCCCTACCTGCCCATGGCACAGAGGCCTCGCCTGTGCCTCTAGTGTGAGCAATGTGTTGGTCATGGCAGTGAACGCCTGGCGCCTCTCCGCCTGACTCTGACCCCTCTCCTGATGATGGCAAGTCTGGTCCCAGGAACCACCTCCCCTGGCTGCCTAAGTGAAGATGACCCCACACCCGCCTCTGGGCACTGATGGAAAGTCTGTAACTAGCCAATCAGAGAATTGCCTCATTCCCTCAGCTACTGGGATTGGGTCACAGGTGGGCACCTGACTCAAGGCTGTCCAATCAGATTCAAAGAAAACCCATTCCGAGCTGTTCA
Organism: Cephalopachus bancanus; assembly: GCA_027257055.1. Lineage (NCBI taxonomy): Eukaryota > Metazoa > Chordata > Mammalia > Primates > Tarsiidae > Cephalopachus > Cephalopachus bancanus. The sequence goes on along the minus strand of JAPVLO010000451.1, from coordinate 680,112 downwards.
TTGGAGGGATTAAAAAAAAAAATCCACAACTGTCTTTCCTCAGAAAGAAAAGAAGCTGAGATTAATAATAATTGTGGAATTGTTCCCAATCCATTAGGCCTGAGAAGGTAGTTAGCACAGAGATAGACTCTGAGAGTCTCAGTCTTAATTCCATCATTAGGAGTCTGGATCCAGCCATGCCTGGAGTCGAGAAACTTCAGTGTTATCCTTTTAGCAGAACCCAGTTGGAGATGGCTTCCTGCCGCTTGCAACCAAGGGAGTCTAGGTACCATACTAATACTGTTACAGGTAAACTGTCACCCTCTCCACCCTGTCACTGCCTCTGCCTCCCTTCTTATCCAGGATGGGGCAGCCTTATCAAGGGACCATCTGCAGCAGTGGTTCAGAGCACAGACTTAGAAGCCAGACTGTCTGGCTCTGCTGCTTTGCTGTGTGATCTTGAACAAGATAATCAGCTGCTCTGTATATCAGTTTCTTCATCTAAATTAACAGAGATAATAATAGCACGCACTCTGTAGCATTTGGGGGATAGAATAAGCAAACATTTCTAAAGCACTTAGCACAATGCCAGGCACACAGTGAATGTTGTGTGCTTTTAAAGAATTGTTAACTTTGAGCAGCAGAAAGCTCCCTAAAGCGGCCCTGGTCTTCTTCATGCAGGGGGCGGGCAGCCTGGGAACCAACAGTGAGACCGAGGAGGCTGTGCCAGGTCCAGGGCCTACGGGAGAGACCTCCTCATGGCACCTCCAATCCAGCAGGGATACGGGAGAGGACTTCCGGGGTGACTCACGCACTGAGTATAAAAGCACTGTCAGCTCCTTCCACAGGAATTCAAAGCACAAATGCAGAGGTCAGGTGTGTAAAATGGACATAATGATACATGACATTATCACGCCATTGGAGAATTAAATGAGATAATATACATAAAGCACTTGGAGCAATGTCTGGCACAGAGTTAGTACTCTGTGAGTATTGGTTATTACTATTATTATTTCCTTGTTAAAATGTAATTGCCTGGGGGGAGCCTTGTACAAGAAAATAAAATTTCAGAATGTTCTAAATTTACCACGCCAAGGAGAAAATTAAGCCCTGGAGACTGCGTCACGTAGCACGTTCACAATTCTGCCTCCTAGATTATAGCTTCACTCTCCTCCTCATTGTCCTCGTTTCTGTAAATGACTAGGAGAGACCAGATATCCCCCCCCTTCCAATCCCTGATCTTTGTTATAGATAACTGCTTCTTTTATTGTCCCATGCCTGACTCAGACCAGTGGTGCCCAATACCCAATGACAGGTACGTCCTCAGTGCAGAACTTTCAACATACCTTTCCTGAAAACAAAAGACCACCTCGATTAATCAGACCGTGATGACTATGCATCAAGCCTTGTATAAAAAGATGTTGAAATTCCATTAAACTTCCCTAAGTTTTGTTTGTGTAAACACTATGGAACACGGACTTCCTTCTCTGGAATCTGTACTTCCGGGCAGCCGTTCTCAAACTTTGCCTGTAAATAGACTCCTATTAAACTAGATCCTGACCCTTTTGACTGTTTTAGCTTGACGCCTGTTCTTAGCAAATTAATTCTCAGTGAATGAATGAATTTGCTTGCCCCTCAAACGGCTGCTGACCACGTGCTGTATGCCCGGCTTGGTTTAAAGAGCAGGAGAAACAACAGAGAGCCAAACAGACGAGATCTGCCTCCTCCGCTGGACACTCAGACTTGAACAACGAATCAAACAAATGAGCAAGTGCCACGCTGTGACAGCGCCCTGAAAACAATGACAGGGGAGGGTGTGATGGGGACCACAGGGCCGTGCTTAATCGGTGCTTCGAGCTGAGCCCTGAGGAAGCAGAAGGAGCCAGCCAGGGGACAGCTCGGCACAGGAGCCAGCGGGGAATAAGCTGGGTCACGCCTCCACTGTGCCGTCAGAGGCCCCGGGTCAGGATTGCTGGGTGGACAGAGGGTGATAGGGAAGCCCCAGTCTTAGGGGAAGTGGGTTCCGGCCCCCACATAATTTGCCATGGCTGCCCCCTTCCCCAGCACCGTAAACTCAAGACAGTTTTATGGCAAATCAGAGAACTGGCTATTAATATGGATGTCGGCTAAACGGCCTCTTGGGAGCCGCGAAGCAGAACGGGAGGGATGGGGCAAGGCTGGCAGCAACCTTGTCCAGGAGCCAGACGGTAGAGGCCTGGGAGCAAGAGACCCCTCCCAGGCCAGAGAGAAGAGACTTGGCTGGAGGGAGGGCCTGGTTTTTGTGGGGACCAGATGGTGAGGAGCCAGAGGGGCCTGAGGCAGGGCAGGCCAGCAGCTATTTTGAGACTCCTTCCAGCCTGGGGCCATCTGCAGGAGGGAGCCCTCCACCTCCAGAGAGGCCTCAGGGGTTTCAAGAGGAAGAGTATTTTTAGAGGAACTTGAGGGAGGTGGAGATGCAGTGCCCCCAGGCCCTGAATTTGGGAATCCTGGTTTCTGACACAGTCTGAATTAGATGTGGAGCATGAGATTGTCACTCTGAATGGGCGGATTGTGGGACACGGGGTCCCAGTGTCCACCGGAAAAACAAACTTCTTGGTGTCTCTGGCCCTTGGTTTCCCATCTGGAAAATGGACATAATGATAGTATTTAACCCATAGGCCTATGACCATTCTTCCAATTAATTCATGCCAGAAACATTTTTTGAGTACCTATTGCCTCTCAGTCCCTGTTCCAAGCATTGATAAGGAGAGCTAGCATTCAGCCGATCGCCTCCTGGTCCCAAGAATTGGTGAGAACTTTCTAGCATTCAGTCATCGACTCTCCCACAGCCCAGGAGGTGAGTGCAGTGCTGTTTGGGGCTCAGGGTGGTAAAATACCTGCCTGAGATCATATAGCAAGGAACAGAGCTGGGATCGGAACACTGGACTGCCTGGTTCCAGAGATCAAGTCATTCATCTGCACTTTTGGCTGCTCTCATGTGTCTAGTCTGGGGTGGGGTGGGTGGCTATTGTAAGCCCCATTTGACAGATGGGGAAACTGAGGCCCCAGAAGGTCAGTAGCATTTTCATTTCATTGGAATCTGGGGATATCTGTTACTTTTCATGAAGCCATTCCATTGGACATGTTCCTGGGGCAGAATTTTCTGGGGGCTAACCTGTCACTGTTTCCTGAGGGAGACACAGCTGGTGACAGTACTCTGGTCACCCAATCCTCCTTCCTGGCTCTGGCGCTAAATGCCTGTAAATGCCTTTCAGCTCTGCTCACAAAACCTACCCTCAAGGAAGATAAGTTTGTTCACATAACTAATAACATGTGGATAGTTAAGGCAGCATGATCTGTCTGTCCATCCGTCCATCCATCCATTCATCCATCATCCGTTCTTCCATCCATCATTCATCCATTCATCCATCACCCATTCATCTCTATCATCTGTCCATCCATCATCCATCATTCATCCATCATTCATCCATCCATTCATCATCCATCCATCCATTTATTATCCAACCATCCACCCATCACCATTCATCCATCCATCCATCAATCCATTATCCATCCATTCATCCTTCATCCATCATTTGTCTGCCCATCCGTCCATCCATCAGCCATCCATCCATCCATTCATCCATCCATCCATCCCTCCATGTATCCTTCATCCACCCATCCATTCACCCATCCATCTAGCCATCCATTCATCACATGTTCATCCATCTGTCTGTCTGTCCATCATTCATTTATTCATCCATCCATTTATCCATCTGGTCATTCTTTTGTCCAGTTCTTGGGGTGTTCTGGGAACAGCAAGGCAGTCAGTGTGAGTCAGTGGTGAGAGATGAAGCAGGGGAGGGAGATTGGGGCCATGTGTAGATGGGCAGCCCCAGTAACAACTCTTTAAAAAATAAAGTTTAGCCAGGCATGATGGCACATGCCTATAGACCCAGCTACTTGGGAGGCTGAGATTAAAGGATCGCTTGAGCCCAGAAGTTCAGGGATGCAGGGAGCCATGATCAGGCCTGTGAATGGCCACTGCACTACAGCCTGGGCGATATGGCAAGACCTTGTCTCTTAAAACACAAAATGAAATAAGCTTTGGTTAGACTCCTCAGCCTAATCCTTTCTGGCTCAGACCAAGGCTTTCCTAGACCCTAGGAACTCCTGGGCTACAGCAGATCTAGGAGTGGGCGGGCATGTGCAGCTGACTGAGGGTGGAGTAGGATGGGAGGGGAGGCTGTGCAGAGGCCACCTTGACCGTCCACCCACAGGCCCATCTGTCAGCCCCAGTGACCCTGCCCTCTTCGCTCTCCAATGGATCAATCTGTATATCCACCCTGACCTACCCCTGGCTCACCCTTGGCCTTGGGAAGGTCAGAGCAGCCTTTATAGCGTTTATGGCCCAGGCGGGCAGAATGAGGGAGGCACTCCTGCCCAGCTCTCCTCAGCTGCAAAAGCCCCCTAGGAAGAGCTGACCAGGGATCCTGGCCTCTCCTGACTCTGCCGGCAGCCCAAGGAGGGACAAGGTCCCAGCACAGGCCCTGGAGCCAGACACCTGCTGTCTCTCCCTGCTCCCATTCCACTCCCACCTGCTTAAGGGACTTAATCCTTCGTCGCTGATTTATACTCCTTAGTGCCTCCGCTTCCTCATTTCTGAAACGCATGTGATAATACCTTCCCCCTTGTGTTGTGGGGCATTAACTACACCACATGCTTATATAAATGCCTGGCACATCGTGAGCCCTTAATTGACATCGGTTCCTACTGATACATCAATTAGAGGTACTTCCAGAAAGGCAAAGTGAAGATACCCCGAGAGCCCTCCTCCATAAAACAATGAGAACACTGGTCAAGAAAAAAAAAAGTCCAAAATCAACTTTCTCAGAACTCTGGATATTAACTAAGGCTTACAACTGTACCAGGATATTTATTCAAGAGAAGTGCTAAATCTCAGAAAGAACAGCAAGTTTTGTTTGAACTTGACCTAGCCCCCTCCCCCAGCTCCCGGTAGCCTAGAAAGCACCCATCACTACTCCAGTAGCTGTGAAAAGTAGCACCCAGCAGCCACCGGAGGGAGCAGAGGGACACACAATTCTCCAAAGGACTGGGGTGGCTGTCATCAAAAAATCGCACAATGACAAGTGTCCGTGGGAACCCACATACACTGCTGGAGGGGATGGAACAGGGTGCAGACACTCTGGGAAACAGTCTGACGGTTCTTCCGAAAGTTAAACCGCGTGACCCCACGACCCAGTGATTCCACTCCCAAGAGAAACAGAAACACAGGTTGGCACAAAAACTCACACACAGACAGTCAAGGCAGTATTATTCATAACAGCCCAATTGGGAGAAAGCCCCAGTGTGTGCCAACTGATGAGTGGATCAATAATACACGGTGGCACAGTCTGTCCTCCATGGGCACCGCATCCTAGGATTCAACCAATTGTGGGTCAGAAATGTAGTGAGTCTCACAATGGTTGTGTCTGCACTGAGCATATGTACAGGGAGACTTTTTTCTTGCCATTTTCCCCTCAGCAATACAGTATAACATCTACTGTACATAGAATTTACGTTGTATTAGGTATTATCAGTAATCTAGAGATGGTTTAAAGTAAATGGGAGATGTGTGTGGGTTATGTGCAGATATTCACCATTTTATATCATAGACTCAAGCATCGGCAGATGTCGGTATGTGGAGGGGGGTTGGTCCTTGAACCCATCTCCCACGGATACTGAGGGATGGCTGTATTTGCATCCAATGGAATACTGTTCAGTCATAAAAGGAATTAAGTCCTAATACATCCTACAACATGAATGAACCACGAACCCAAACACCTAATGCTAAGTGTGTTGACGAAAAGATGTCAGACTGTAAAATATTTTTCGATGGTTTATTCTGGACCAAACTTGAGAGCCTAGGTCCGGGAGCACCCATCATCAGGAGGTCCTGAGAACGTGTGCCCCCCGTGGTTGAATGGTGGCTTGGTTACCTACAATTTTGGAAGGCAGAAGTTACAAGAAACCATATATCAATACATGCGAGATTTTCATCGGTTTGGCCCAGGAAGGGGGGACATCTCCAAATGAAGGCTTGCAGGTCATAGGCAAATTCAAAGATTCCTTGACTGGTCATTTGTAGTTCCTATCTAAGGGATTCTGGAAATCAGTGGAGCTGTTCTGTTGAGATGAGGGGACAGGAAGCTCTGGGTTTGCTGATGTGTAGAAGTCCTATATGTGGCAGACTCAGAGAGGACAGATGAGTGTCTCCCAAGGTTCCTGGAGTCTGGGATCCCCCAAGAGGTGGCTTTCTAATGTATCTTATATATTGTATGTATTTTGTGGCTTTGCAGGGCCATCAAATACCTTGGTTTCTTTCTTTCTTTGTTGTGTGATGTCATGCCAGAGTCAGGCTGGAAAACAGACTTTAGTATACGGGGTAATCGGGTCATAAGCCCCTGCCTGGTGGGTCCTTACCAGGAGTGACTCCCCAAGCCTCTTAGTTAGGAATCCGGGTAAAAGAAAAAAGGTCAGGTTTGGTCCTCAAGTGAAAGAAGCCAGACCCAAAAAGGACACATATTGCATGACTCCACACACATGAAATGACCAGAATAGGCAAATCCACAGAGTTAGAAAGCAGGGACTGGGAGCGACTGCGAAAATAACTGCTTTTGAGATAATGAATATTCTGAAAGTAGATAGTGGTGGCGGTTACACAACTCCATGTGTATTCTAAAAGCAACAGAATGGGGGTACCTTAAAAGAGTAAATGTCATGGTATGCAAATCGTATCTCAATAAAGATGTTATTAAAAGAAATGTCGGTCCAGGCATGGTGGCTCATGCCTGTAATCACAGCACTTTGGGAGGCAAGGCAGGAGGATGGCTTGAGCCTGGGCAATATAGCAAGACCTTGTATCTACAAAACATCAAAAGTTAGCTGAGTATGGTGGTGCATGCCTGTAGTCCCAGTTACTCGGAGGCTGAGTTGGGAGGATTACCTGAGCCCAGAAGGTTGAGACTGTGGTGAGCTGTGATCGTGCCACTGGGGTCCAGCCAGAGTGACACAGTGAGACCCCGACTCAAAAAAAAAAAACAAACCTCTAATCCCCAGTCTAAGCACCGTCTTCTCTTACATGGACCATTCAGGGGCCTCCTCTCCTCAGGGGTCTGTCTGCTGCCACTCTGCCCCCCTTAGTCCCTGTTCCTGTCAGTGGATAAGTCAGAAGTGTGATCGAATCTCTCCTCTGTCTCTCAGTTCCTCGTGCTCACCCTTCTCTCTTGATTACAGCCTTGGTACCTGCTGTTCCCTCGTCCTGATGAACCTCCCCCTCCTCACTCCCTACTTGGCCAAATGTCACCTCCTCAGGGAAGCCCTCCAGAAACCCTCTGTCTGGGCCGCTGCCCCTGCCGTCTTGCCCCGGCTCACGAGTGTTTCCTGTGCTCTGCTGTCCCTCACACTGGCCCTGCTTCTCCGCTCACCGAGCTCCTGCCGTTAGAGGGCAGCCTGGCTTTCCCACAGCCATAGCTGCAGCATCTGGGTCACTGTCGGGCGCATAGTAGGTGCTCAGGCAACACCTCTGAGTCCGTGGTGTCCCCAGCTGCAGTGCGGCACAGGAAGGAGCCCGGGACCCTCCCATTGAGCTGCCCACTCACGTGTGAAAGAGCTGGAGGGAGTCCAGGCTGGTGACAGCTTCATTTAATTGGCTTAAATAACTTCAGCGTGACAACGTGGGTTTAGTAAGAGCGTCCCTTTACACAAGCCTTGGAGAGAAAGAATCTAATCTCTCCTGTGATTAACGCCACTCCACAGGTGGAAGCAGGGCTGGGCGAGGTGCACTGACTTGCTGGGAGTCCCAGCTTGAAAGACAAGAACCTCTCACTGCATTTGCTCACTTACCCATTCATTCATTCATTCGTTCATCCACTCATTCACTCAGGAAGTAAATGTTTATTATTCAGATAAAAGCCATCCTGGGCTCTGGAGGATTCTGTGGCGAAAAGACAAAGGTGGGCCCGACTCCGTGGAGCTGACGTTCTAGAAGAAAATTCGGGTAACAACTTCAGATTGTGGCGTGTGCTGAGGAAGAAGAGGAGGGCAGAGAGTGGCCGCATTGGGGTGGGGAGAGGGGGCAGCTGTTTTACCTGTGCCAGTCAGTAAAGGCCTCACTGAGGAGGTGACAATTGCTTGAGGCTTGGGAAGAACATTCCCAGGCAGAGGGAACTGCCAGTGCAAAGGCACATGCCACGACTGTTCAGAGTGGCAGGGAGGCTCTTCCGGCCAGGGCAGAGTAAACCGGGGGGCAGGTGCAGGGGTAGGAGAGGCTGGCAAGGTTGGCCTGCAGAGTGGCAGACAGTGATGAGCATCAGGTCTGGCTGGTGAGGTGGAAAGGCATGCTGGGCCATGCAACAGAGTGTGCAAAACGTGTGTTTTGTGTCACATTAACTTCTCCAAGGGAGCACCCATTCTGCGTTCATGAAGGTGACCTTGAGTTCTGTGTCGCAATTGGCTCAAGTGCCAAGGATGGGCTCTTGACTCAAAATCCGGTGGAAGAATCCAGCCAAGAGCGCCTGAGGCAGAGCCCTCCAGAGAGTTCAGTCGTGCGAGCACTTGGAGGAACCCTCCCTAGCCCAGACCTGTGCTACAAAGAGAGATGCAAAGAGGGGGTGAGGGCCAGCATGTTTCTGAAGGATCTCACGGTCCTGGGCTGGGGAGCCTTGCCCATGTGCAACAAGTAAGAAATGACAGAATTCAGTGCTCATTGGACGTTCCAGCAAAGCATCTCCCAGAATATTCGGGAAAGGCCATGAAAGGCCAAGACCTGTGGAAGGTATGGTGGGGTTTGTGACGGGGAGATTGTGAGGATGGCCCAGGCAGAACATTCTTGTAGATCAAGGGTTAAAACTGGAGAGAGGGGCACGGCCAGCCAAGGAAGTGGTGGGAAGGCGGAAACTGGGGGGACAGCCCAGTGGGTCCTGGAACAGGTGGGCGTGACGCTTGGTGGTAGGGTTGGCCCGTGGTCACGAGGGACCCACGTACAAGCTGTGAAGTGTTGACTTGATCCTCGAAGCTACTCCCCACCCTGACCAGCCTCCTAAGTCATTCGTCCCCTGTATCAGTAAGGGCAGATCCAGTCGCACATAGCAGAAAATTCAAGGTAACGGTGACTTAAACACAGGCACGTATTCATATTCTCTTACTTGAAGGAAACCTGGGGGATAAACAGTCTGTGGAAGTTCCATGAGGTTGTCAGGGACCACACACCTTTCCTATTTCTGCTACACCATGGATGGCTTCTACCCTCATCGGCCACTTTGTGGTCCAAGATGGCTGCTGAGCACCAGCCATGGCAGCCACCTTCCAGGCAGCCAGAAGGAGGAATGGAATCAAAGCACAAAAGGCATACCTTCTCCATGGGCCTTTTCTCTGCTCTGAAATCTCTCCCAGGACTTCTGATAAGACATTGGCCTTTACTCCAACACAGGACCTCACCTAGTACAAGGGAAGGTGGGCGCCATCCAAGGAGCCTGTGCCCAGCTAAACTGGGGATTCTGTTTCCAAGGAGAAAGAGAAGTTGAGATAGGGGCTAGACCCGAATTTTGTCTCTTCCAAGATCTTCAGGGGAAACTAGTATCCGTGCTCAGCGATGACCTGACACAACTCCCCTTCCGCTGACTAATTCACTATGGCCTTCTATCCGGCAAGTCAGTGAGGCCCATTTTTGGTCCTAATTGTTCCAACTCCTGCAGTCTCCTTGACGAGTGGAGGCTCAATGATAAGTCTTCTTTTTATGAAGAGACGGGACCTTCTGGCTGCCCTCAACATGCTTCTTAGAGCACCCCAGTGCCGAGTGTCCTGGCCTCCCGCCAGCTGCTGCCCCTGCTGTCCCCACCGCTTTCCTCTCCCCTTTCCACAATGCCTGTGCTTTCTGGGGGACGTTTTGGGGGCCCCTTTCCGCAGCCAACTCTGACGCTGGGGAAATCCGGAAGGCCCCTGGGGGCAACAGGGTGAGTGAGGATTCCAGACTCTGAAGATGGAGATGCCAGGTGGGAGAGATGCTCACGGAGGCTTCACACGCCAGGCTCACCCCTGGAATGGTAGCGTGGCTGTGGCAAGTCACTCATTAAGCATGGAAGGCCCCCGATGGAGACGAGTGATGACAGCCTCGCCATGCCTCTGCGTGTGCAGGCAGCCGCCTGATGTTATCTCCAGGCAGGACGCAGCTCTCTCCTGGGAACTGGGGCTTCCCAGTCTGGGGCCTCACTGGCCCCTCAGCTGGAATTTTCCATTTCAAAAAGCAGAGAGATTTTACTTCTATTTTCCGCAGAGGAAGGATAGACTTTATCTCCGGTGTTGGATACCAGCCCCGCGGGCCGGATAATGAGGAGACAAATGAGCAGGGAGCTGAGGGGCTGAAGAGAGGACCGCCAGCAGCAGCCCCAAGACCTAATGAGGCATCCAAGACAAGGTTCAAGTTCAAAGGCGCTCTGTTGAAGAGACTTTGCAGAGCAACCAGTAATAGCGTGAGTCACCTCTGAAAGGGAGAAACCCTGGACGGTGGACTCTGCTAGGGGCACTGGGAGCGGCTCTCAGAACCAAATCACGGGTGGTGTGGAAACTGGCAGGGATCCAGGTTGCCGAGTTCAAATCCCCGCCTGGAAACTTACGGGTGGAACCCTGGGCAGGTCACTCCAGCCTTCTGTGCCTCAGTTTCCTCATCTGAAAATAAACATCGTCCTAGGACGTATTTCGCAGGGTTGCTCCAAAGATTAAATGAGTCAGTATGACTTGTCACATGTCTGGTGGCACTTGCGGCTAGAAATCATGGGTAGAGCCCTGATCTTTGGACATAGCCATGTTTTCAGAATTTAAAAAAGCCAGAGCCAGTCACTGTGGGATTAGAGGGAGGGTGATGAACCACCTGTGGCTGGGTGGTTGGTGAGGCCAGGTGTAGGGTACCAGCTCGGTTTCTACAGCCAGGCGTGATCACGTGCTCACCTTGAGCCAATCACTGTGGCGTGGGCAATGGGCTGCTCTGATTGGTCAGCCCTGGGACATAGGGTGGGGTCAGCCCCGCCAATCGACATGAGTGACAGAGGAGAAGGGGCGGTTCCCAAAGGAAAACCAAGCAGGTGGGACCCAAAGGCGGGGACGTAGTGCCGTGTTTTCCAGGTTACCAGTTCCTTTGGCCCTGAGTCTGCAGGGAAACACGCGCGGTACTTAGCTAAGAAGGGAGGCCTTTAAGGCGGCTGTGAAACCCGGATCGAATATCTGAGTCATGACAGTGGGGAAAGAAAAACGACCACCACCGTCACTGTAGCGCCAGTCCTCAGGCCAAGGGTTCGAGACTGCATGGAAGGAAAAACTTCCTGGCGGTTGACACTGTCTGTGATGAAACACGCCGCCTTGTAAAGGAGGGAGCTCTGTTATTCCGAAGGTTTAAACAAACCGAAGGATGTGAGTTTGCAGGGATATTATACACAGGGTTTTTATCATTTTAGGGGGCTGAGCTCTTCTGGTATTTTCCAAACATCTCTGATAATTGTGTCCTTTCCCCTGTGCAGTGTCTCTGTATCATTTATTACATATTGTTATTTGCATGCATTTGTGTGTTTTGCTTATATATATGTATTTAAAATAAATATATACTTGCCAGGGGTCAGGGGCAGGGAGGGATTGAAGAATTACACGGGATATAGAGCTTCAGTTTTGGAAGACAAAAATGTTCTGGAGATGGATGGTGGTGATGGTTGCACAATAGTGTGAATGCACTTAATGCCCCTGAACTGTCCCCCTAAAAATGGTTAAAATTTCATAATATTTATGTTTTATCACAATAAAAAAATTAAAAGAAAAAAAGGAACGCACACACAGATGTCATCATCATTAAATGGAAAATCAGAATTACTTCCCTAAATAGAATAAAATACTGAACACAAAAGCAGCGAAAACAAAATATTTATTGTAAATTCCACCCAAATACCGTCACCCACAAAGCATGCTGAGCCTGAAAAGCTGACTTCTTATTTTTCGAAAGAGTATTAGCAAGGGCTGCAAAATCGATTAAAATATATTAGCACTAAGCTTTGACTTTCTCCTTGATAAAATCAACAAAATAAAGAGAATTGACCAGGGAAGAAATTTTCTTGGTGGGAGTCAATGTTATTCTAATTCAGTGTCGGTGTAACCTCCTAAAGTCCTCTTTGCACCCCCCAGTAGTTTGGAGATGTCTTCTCTCGATTTCCAAGGAGGAGTTGAAGTGAGGAGTAATGCCTGAGTCAGGAGAACTAAGAGGGCAGGACACTGGGCCAGTCCTCTCCTTCCCCTTCCCTTCCCCCTTCCCCTTCCCCTTCCCCTTCTTAACCAAATAGCTCAGTGTTGGTGCATCTTCATCATTGATCTTCTCACAGACTTTAGGTTTTATTTGGCGAAAGAGGTCTATTGTTATATGTATATATATTTGTAAACCATCAGTCTCCATCTGGGAGGATGCTTTCAACTTTAAGATTTCAGAATTCATCATACTCATGATCATTCTCAAAGCAAACATACCCATTTTTTTCTATTCTTTTCGGCTATGACATGTTTTCAGACCAAGTTTTCCTTGCTCCAGAGCCACCTTCCCTTCTTTGTGTAATTAATCTTTTCACCTTGGTGAGCCACCCTTCCCCCACTCTCTGCCCAGGTAGTTTGGAGGGTCCAGGGCTATGCATGTGACCTGGGTCTGGCCAGTCAGAAGTCTGTATCCCATGTCTGTAGTAATTGGTATGGTCACGTGACCCAATTAAACTTAAAGGTCTATTCTCAGATGTCAGCTGGAGCAACTCTTTCTCCTGCCATTACTGAGAAGTTACCATGTTGGGCTGCAGTGGCCGGTAACAGCAACCTTACTATAGGTGAACAACCTCCACCCTAGAAGGCAGCCAACCTGGAGGATGCAGAGTTGAGAAATAGTGAATGAGAGGCACATGGTAATGTTCTCTGAGTTCCTGGATCCAGCCATACCTAAAGCAGAAATCCCCACCCTGCTTCAAGTTTGTGATCCAATGAAACCCTTGGTTTGCTTAGTCCAATGTCACTTGGATTTTCTGTTACTTGCAACCAAAGAATCCTGACTGAACAAGACCCCCTCTTTTTCATGATTCTTCTCTTGAAGCTACTATCTGATTGCTACATGCTCTTGTGAACAGTAAGCATAAACACTGAACTTGGAAAGGACCCAACTTTGGGGGCTTTGGTGGGTGGATTCATGGAAGCAGACTAGAGACCACTGTGCCTTAAGGGTCTTAACCTCAGCCGCGTCCCTTCTTTGTTAAAGCTGTTTTGTGTAAAAGCTTCTGTGTGCTACTCCACAACCTAAGAAGTGAGAGTCCTCAGGCCAGCCCGAGGTCTGCAGTCTGTCTCCAGCTCAGCCCAGCACTCTTTTGCAAAACACTGATCCTCTTGTCTCTGAAGATGTGAGTCCACTGCTCACATGTCTGGCGGTTGCATCCAAAAACAATATTTTACTTTTGGCTTAAGAGCCCATCTCAACATAAACATCTGAGCTCCCGAATGTTGCTCTAACAGCTTGACAACTCTGTAGGTGTAAAGCTGGCCACCCGCCAATCCAAATTTTTCTGCTTCTTTCTCTTAATATAAACAGGGCCTTTGAAGAACTGTGGATTCATTGAATGAACAAATGAACTTGTTTACATAAAACAAGCAGGAGGAAATTTCCACTGCGCTTCAACATATAATTTCACTCTGTCTTCTGACGGGCCAGTACATTATAGAGGTTGTTTTCCTGGACCAAGATGTTGTCCTCCAGATGGTGGCCTAATTATTCACACCAGTCAGTAAGTTCAAGGTTTGGTGATGGAGGTGGGGGTGAAATGGTAAATTCTGCTGCTGTTGGTTCACACAGAATAGATTTGAGTGTGGAAGACTCCTGCCCAGTTATATGAAAGAAAGAAATAGAAATGGTTTAAACCACAGTGTATGGTGTTTTCTAGAAATGGAATCCTCGGTCTTCTGGGCAACTCTTCTGACCCTCCATCCTGAATATGCACCTTGAATCTAGTGATTTACATTAATTTACAGACAGTAAAAACACAGTGATCATTCAGAACAGGGATTGGGTGGGATGATTAATGCCAGTTTTATTTTATTTGGGGAAAATTAAGGTTGCTTTTCACAGGCTTTCATGTAGAGCACTAGGAATCATCTCTTGGTTAATAAAGAGACCACCTTGCAGATGGCAGATCACTAGGAGTGGGAGGGTTGGTGACATGACAGGAGTTTTCAGAAAATGGCTCATTTGATGATGTGAAATCCAGAGATAGAGCATGCTGGTGGGGAGGTTCAGGGATGATGAGAGGGTGGTGTGGACACGAGATGGAGCCAGGAAGGGTGTGGCAAGATGGCGGAGGAGGTGCGGGTGGCGGGGGAAGAGGGAGGAGCTGGCCATGGCAACGTGCCCTTGGAGGACATTGCTGCATCGTGGGGTGAAAGGGTCTCACACATTGGTGATCTCCAAGCCAACTGCCAGAATGCTCTGGTTCCCACCCCTGTTGTTAGGAACTTTTTATCATGAGCTGATGGTGACAATGGCCTGGTCATTGAGAAGCAGTAAAGTCTACTTACAAAATAAATAAATAAGCTCTCCTATGTGGTGTTACATTTTGCCATGTTTTCTTTTGAATAGCTCATGCATTCAATCCTCTGAGATGTTACCTTCTGAAACACCAAATCACAGAGTTTTTAAGAAAAAGTATTAGCATTTCATCAAAGGGCCTACTTATGTTCTTCCAGCAAGCCAGATAAAAATAAGAATGATAATAATAGAAGAGCCAGCATTTAGTCCCAAGCTGTTCAAGTATTTCATCTAATTGAATCATTACAACCCTTTTATAAGGACCATTGTTGGACCCATTTTGCCAATTCAGCACCTTGCTGGAGGTAATCCTCTAATAAATGATGGTGCCAGGTTTTGAACCATCGTGATGTTAAGGCCCTGGGTGAGACTGAAAAAAAAATAGTGAACTAAGAGCTTCAACCTCCATGAAATGAAGGGGAGTGGGAAGCGTGTGGGAGGTTTCCAGATGAGGGTGGAGAGTGTTGGATGGGTGGTATAGACACAGGGCAAGAGAGTCAACATGCTTTGGAAATGTGAAGGAGAGTGGTACCTTAATGGCTGCAAGGAACAGAGAGGGCACTGACCCTCCCTCTTGGCCGAATGCCGAGGGACACAGAAAAGCCCCCTTTAAGGGGCTGCCCTGTCCTCAGGGAGAGTTGGATTTCTGGGGAGGTTGGTCAGCAAGAGGACTGAGGCAGAGTCCCTTGAAGAGATGAGGGATAAGGGAGTCTGCTGATCAGTCGTGCCAAAGATTTAGGAGGCAGAGAAGAGAACAGTGAAAGACAGGGTCAGATGAACAAAAATTAGGAGAAGAGGTAAAAACTAGGGCTGAGAGGGAACAAAGAACCAGCTTACAGAGCAAAGGAAACCCAACGGAGCAAAACACAAGGGAACAAAGCAAACGCCAAGATGTAGTATTCAAGAAAATTCTCCTAAAATTAAAACAGAAAAGATTTGAAATGATTTCTTGAAAGCATGCTGCATCCTGAAAATAGAGACCCATAATTACCAACGTGAAGCTCAATAAAAATGACTGGACTTTAAAGAAAATGAGACATTCTTTTTTTTTGAGTTGGAGTCTCACTCCGTCACCCAGGCTGGAATGCAGTGGCACACTCATGGCCACCCCAGCATCAACCTGTGGGGCTCTGGCGATCCTTCTGCCTCAGTCTTCCAAGTAGCTGGAACTACAGGTGGGCATTACCATGCCCAGCTAATTTTTTGTTATCTTATTGTAGAGATGAGGTCTCACCAAGTTGTCTGGGCTGGTCTCAAAACTGTGGGCTCAGGCAATCCACTCGCTTCAGCCTCCCAAAGTGCTGGGATTACGGGCTGAGCCACCAAGCCCGGCCCAGACAAATTCTTTGGACTTAGGATTGAAATGTCCAGAGGGGATTGGGTGGATTTCAGGCCACGCTGGATCCATTTGCTTAAGTCATTTCATCAGGGCTTGGCCTTTCTGACTTCTTATCTCTTATGTTTCCAACATGTGCAGGCAAATTATCTCATTATGGTGTCTCCAAGAGTGTCTCAGCTTATATTATTACAACATTAAAACAATGTCTTTCAGCCAGGCGCAGTAGGGCACACCTATAATCCCAGCACTTTGGGAGATTGAGGTGGGAGGATCGCTTGAGCCCAGGAGTTCAAGACGGTAATGAACTATGTGCCATGGTACTACAGTCTGGGTGACAGAGTGAGACTTCATCTCTTTTGGAAAAAAAAGTCTCTCTATTTAACAATAAGTTTAAGACTTGCATTTCAGGGGACCGACTGCTAGCTAATCCAGGTAGCCAGTTAATCTGATGCTCTGATTGGCCAGGCCTGGGTCACCTGCTCACACCGAGAGGCATCCTAGGACACCCCAGCGGTCTGAGAATGAGGGACAGGTGGTTTCCCAAGAAGAACACAAATTTTAACCTCAAAAGAAGGAGAAATGGATAAAGGACAGACAAAACAACTTCTACCCACCCAAATTCTTAACCTAGCCTCTCCCACCCAGGGGTTTCAGCCTGTAGCCTGGGAGGAGACCCCGTGGGTGGCAGGAGAGCGAAGGACGGGCTGGCACGTGGCGGGAAATATGATTTCCACCCTGTCTTCCACATTGGAGGACGTGTCCGGTCTTTGTCCAGGTTCCCGGAGCTTGCTGGCTGGTGAGCACACCCACATGCCAGGAGGAGGATGCATCCAGAGTCCACGAGGCAGGGGCACGGGGACTCTGTCGGAGACCCTCCCAGACCTCAGCCCCTTTGCCTTTTTCTTTGCTGGTCCTGATTTGCACCTTTTATAATAAGACTGTCATCACACGTAGAGCACCATCCTCAGTTCTGTGTCTTTCTAGCTAATCATAAAACCTGAGTGGCTCATAAGAATCCCTGAATTTGTTGCCAGTTGGTTGGAAGTGTGCATGGCATGGGGACCCCCAGACTTGCAGCTGGTGTGTGAAGTGAGGACAGGCTGGTTGGAGACCATGTCCTGAAGTCGTGGGGTCTGCACTCACTGCAGGTGGTCAGGTTGGAATTGCATTGCGGTATCACTCCATCCCTTCCTGGTGTCTTTTGTGGGAATGTCGGGTGAGGCCTTGGAGATGAATACCACCTAGAAGATGTCACACACAGGTCCCTCGTCCTGTTGCTTGGGAGAGGAATGGACCAGCGGCAGGTTCAGCCAGGACATTCCCTGGGGAGAGCCAAACCCCAGTGGCGCATGGGTCGTGCAGGAGCTCCTATTGGCTGTTGGCTTTTGTCTGTCCCACATCCCACTTGGTGGATGAGGGGTAAGATGGATGTGTGGGGACCTCACCCCTCACTCACAGAGGTAGATCGGTGGCTGGGTGGGTGGAAGGAGCCTGCCACACCTCAGCCTCCCCCAGATAGGCAAGAGACAATTGCCTTCAGAGTACACAGGGCATGTCAGGCATAGTGGCTCACACCTGTAATTCCAGCACTTTGGGAGGCCAAGGTGGGAGGATCACTTGAGGCCAGGAGTTCATGACCAGCCTAGACAACGAAGCAAGACTCCATCTCTACAAAAAAATTTTAAAAATAACTGAGCATGGTGGCACGTCCCAGCAACTAGGGAGGCTGAGAGGATCACCAGAGCCCAGGAGGTCAAGGCTGCAGTGAGCCATGATCATGCCACACACTGCACTCCAGTCTGGGAGACAGAAAACCCGACTGGAAAAAAAAAAAAGATACACAGGGCCAGATGAATGACAGATTCCTCCTGAAACCCAGAACGTATCCCACGCTGGTCACACGTCTCAGGGTTTTGACTGAGCCGACTTTGACATTCACTGCCAACCTCTTCATCTCTCCTCTCCCCCATCTTGTTTTCTGGCTGGACGCGGGTTCCAGTCAGAAAGAGGAGGCTGTTGGTGCCCATCCAGTTCCTCAGGGTAGCAAAAGGCGTTGGGAAACACGACCAGAGGATTGTTCTAGAATAAGAGCCGTGCATCTCACCCCACCTTCCCTTGCACTCTAGTGTCTGAGTCTAAGTATAGTGAGTAGGGGCACATGAGGACACAGCTCGCCTGAAAGGCCCTGGAGTAACTCTGGCCGGGGCCTTGAATCTTGCGTGGGCATGAGAAGGAACCATTTCTTGTTCCCTGACCAGTACACAGATGATTGTAACTGATCTGTAACATGCATATGAACCCCAAATACTGGACACTTTGTCTGGGAACTGCTCTGAGCAGGACGTCTTCCAACAGCAGAAGGTCAACATCACGACCAGACACTTTCCCTCTCGCCGCTAAATGGCAGGTCTGTGGGGACGCGACGGAACCGTGTTTGCTTTTGTGGGCTGGAAATCTGCTTGGCTCTATCTTGGGTAAGTTCAGCTTCAAAATATTTACTCTTAAATGGGTTAACTGTTTTCCCCTGACCACACCGAAGCTGGCAGCATGGGGTGGACAGGTAACCTTAACATTCATTTTCCCGGGGAAGAAAGTAATTCATCATCGTGTAGCGGCTAGCGGGTGGGCCAGGCTGGGGTTGGCCTGAGAGACCATGGAGGGAGCCAGAGCCTTGGAAAAGGCAAAGACTTGGCCCCTGGCAGAGACAGAGGGTGAGAAATACCCTGTCTGCTCCCTTCCTTCACCCTCCAGGCCCCCGGCAGTGCCTTCAGTTGGCCAAACCCGGCCCAACGCCCAAAGACAAGGGGCCTGGGGAAGCCGGGGTCAAGCTTCCAGCCTGGGACACAGCACAGCAGGAGAAGAGCAGGTGGTGCATTGGTGCATCCGAGGACAAACACACCAGTGCCTGTGACAGACAAAGTTCAAGACAATTTAAATAATGGGCCTTCCTAGAGGCTGGGCCTCAACTCAGCCAGAGGTCTCTCAATAGGCCTTTCCGCCCTCCCTCTTTCTTTTCCTCCCTCCCCCCCTTCTTTCTTTCTTCTTCTTTTTTTCTTTTGTCCAGTTATCACTTTGCTGTCCAGGCTGGAGTGCAATGGCATGGATTATGGCTCGTGGCAGCCTCGACCTCCTGGGCTCAGGTGATCCCTCCACCTCAGCCTCCCGAGTAGCTGGAACTATAGGTAAGCATCACCACACCCAACTAATTTACAAAAAAAATTTTTTTTTGTAGAGACGAGGTCTCACTATATTGCCTAGACTGGACTTGAACTCCTAGACTCAAGCAATCTTTTACCTCGACCTCCCAAAGCTCTGGGATTACAGGCACGAACCCCTGCACCAGGCCTCAGTATACATTTCTGAATCCCACTAGCCTGACGCAGTCCTCCCAAGATGCCTCCTCTAAGGTTATTTCTATTTACTTATGCTGGCCTTTAGGTAGCACTGAATAACAGAACAAGTATATAGCCAGGCTTGTTATGTGGAAAGTGACACAATTCCAGCTCAAACGGGGACTTACTGGCTGAAGCAACAAAAAAGTCCAAGGGGATATAGCTTCAGGTACACCTAGATCAAAGAACTTGCTCCAGGAAGCCCTCCACCTCTTGGCTTCCCTTGGTATTGGCTTTGTTGTCTGTCAGGCTCTGCCCTTGAACTGACAAAGATGTCCCCAGCGTCTCCAGGATGAAAACCCATCAGGTCAGCACCTCCAGCAAAAGCCTGTGAAAGTCTCAGATTAGCACAGCGTGGATCAACCTGGGTCGTGTCCTCACCTGTGAACCAGCCTGTGGGAGAGAAAGGGAAGAGACTGATCCATCTCCCATACTGGGTCCTTCCATATCTGATCAAAGCTCAGAAAGGAAAGAGGCCTGTGTGTCTGAGGAGACACACCCCCTCTTCTCCCCTGGGCCCAGCCAGTGCAGGACCTCTGGGCACCCTTGTTGGGTTCCTTCCCAGAGGACAGAAGGGGACACCTCCACCATGGAGGCAGGAGCTCCCAAAGGTGCCCAGACAGCTAGAGAACTCCCAGCATACCAAGGAACCAGAGTGGGCACTGACCAGAGGTCAAAGCGGTTCATCCCTGTGTTCCAACGGAACAACATTGCTCTGGGCCAGGGGTGTCCCCTCCCACCACCGAACAGCCAGTGTCTCCTAAAGATCCAACCTAGGATGCCCAGCCCTGTCAGGTCTCACCAGGCCTGCCTCTTGTCACTATCCCACCAGGAATGCCAAGCCTTCGCTCAGGGTAGCAACCTCTGACCACTGTAGCCTTGACACAGAGGACCTCACAGGCTGGTGTGTTAGAGCCCGCATGGTGGGCATGTCGTCCTCACTTGCTATGTGGGTGGGTAAGGACTCTTTTGTAAATGGTGGAGAAGGGGACAAGAGGGCTGGTGGTGACTGTGGTCTGTCTCTGCCACTCCCAGCACCGTTTCTGCTTCATTCCAGTGCATGTGTCTCTCTGCCACTCTCTCCTTTGCATTCCATTTCGGCTGTTGACAAATGTTTGGGTCCTACCATTAACATTTCTTTTTTTTTTTTGAGTTGGAGTCTCACTCGGTCGCCCAGACTGGAGTGCAATGGCCGCTTCCGGCCACCGTAGCCTCAACCTGCTGGGTTCCAGCGATCCTTCTGCCTCAGCCTTCCAAGTAGCCGAATTACAGGCATATGCTGCCATACCCAGCTGACTTTTTGATTTATTGTAGAGATGAGGTCTCGCTGCCCAGGCAGGTCTCGAACCCACGGGCTCAGGCAATCCACTCACCTCAGCCTCCCAAAGGCGCGGGATTACAGGCTGAGCCACCGAGCCCAGCTC
The DNA here is from genome assembly GCA_027257055.1 of Cephalopachus bancanus. Classification (NCBI taxonomy): domain Eukaryota; kingdom Metazoa; phylum Chordata; class Mammalia; order Primates; family Tarsiidae; genus Cephalopachus; species Cephalopachus bancanus. The sequence goes on along the minus strand of JAPVLO010000451.1, from coordinate 659,358 downwards.
ATTAACATTTCTTAAGCACCTGCTAGGCTTGGGTAGCGCTGGACTCCAGGGAGTGTAAATATAAAACAGAATCTACCATCCAGTAGCAAAAATTGAATTAGGATACAGCTTGATGCTATCACAGGGACAAGATGATATAAGGAGTCCCCAGAGAGGGACATGCTTCTCTCTGCCTTAGATTGTCAGAGAACCATCAATAGACACAGAGGTGACAGGTGGGTTCTGAAGTATGAGTAGGAGTTTTCAGGCTGCTTTTGGGGTGTGCCTCCACCTGATCTTTTTTTCTTGTCTTTCACTGGGATTTTGAAAGGACAGTGTAACCTTGTGGTTAGAAGCACAGACTCAAGGACGAACTTTCTTTTCAATTTCTGGCCCCCCTACTATCTAAGTGATCTTTGAAAGATGACCTTGAGAAATAACCTAACCTCTTCCCAATCTCAGTGTCCTCATAGACACAATGAGGATCATAACAATACCTACTTTATGAGGTTGGTGTGAGATAACATTATCAATCAAGGCAGTCCACCACTATATAAAATGACCTCTAAACTAGGGAGATCAGGTTTGGGTTTTACCTAGGACTGAGGGGTTCCCCCGGATGCAGGACATTCAGTGCTAAAACCAGGACAATTTCAGAGCAAACAAGTACCTTACTATAACTCTCAGTGGCTGACATCATAGAAGTTTATTTGTGGCTCATGTGGCTGTTGAGTAGTCACACTCCATACAGTGACTCAGGGAACCAGGCTCTACCTTTTTTTTGTCTCCATCACCCCCTAGAGCCTTAGAGTCCTGCCCTGGATTTGCTAATTCTGGCTAGCAGATGGGAGAAGAGAAACAAGAGGATGTTACATGAAGGTTTCTTTGTGACCTAAGTCACAGAGCTGGCTCATGCCTGTAATCCCAGCACTTTGAAAGGCTCAGGTGAAAGGATCAATTGAGCTCAGGAGTTTGAGACCAGTCTGGGCAACTTGCCAAGACCTCATCTCTACAAAAATTTTTTTTAAAGTGCTGGATGTGGTGGCACACACCTGTAGTTCCAGCTACTCAGAAGGCTGAAGTGGAAGGATTGCCTGAGCCCAGGAGGTTGAGACTGTGGCGAGCTGTGATTGCACCACTGCGCTCCAGCCTGGGTGACAGAGCGAGATCATGACTCAAAAAGCAAAACAAGCCGGGCTCGGTGGCTCAGCCTGTAATCCCCCGCCCTTGGGAGGCCGAGGTGAGTGGATTGCCTGAGCCCGCGGGTTCGAGACCAGCCTGGGCAGCAAGACCTCATCTCTACAATAAATCAAAAAATCAGCCGGGTGTGATAGCGCATGCCTGTAATTCCGGCTACTCGGAAGGCTGAGGCGGAAGTATCGCCGGAGCCCAGCAGATGAGGCTGCAGTGGCCGGGAGCGGCCACTGCACCCCAGTCTGGGCGACAGAGTGAGACTCCAACTCAAAAACAAGCAAAACAAGCAAGCAAGCAAACAAAAACAATTAAGTTACTTCAAATAAGGCTGGGGAACGCAGTTGTTTGTTTGACCAGGTGGGAGAGGAAACTGCTTTGATGAGGTCACACTGACTTCTGCCATAAGAGTGAATGAGATGGGAAAAAGAAAGCTCTTAGGACAGAGCCCAGCGTGCACCGATGCTTTGCATGGCTGTGATTACTATTGTTATTACTCTTATGACTCCTCCTCCTTCTTAAATCCACCTCCTTGGAGGCCGTCCCTGGCTGCCCAAGCACAAGCAACCCCTCCACAGCCAGAGCACCCATTCTACACCCAGAACTAGTGAACCCCAGTGGAGACTCCAAGGCCCTCATACCTTGTTGACCTTCACGGCAGCACGCAGTCACAAGATGGATTTCTTGTCTACTTATTGCTTTTTCTTTTTTTTTGAGTCGGGGTCTCACTGTCGCCCAGGCTGGAGTGTAGTGATGCCATCACAGCTCACTGTAGCCTCGACCTGCTGGGCTCAGGTGATCCTCCCACCTCAGCCTCCAGAGTAGCTGGGACTACAGGCGCACACCACCATACCCGGATACTTTTTTTATTTTTTGTAAAGACGGGTTTTTGCTTTGTTGTCCAGGCTGGTTTCAAACTCCTGGACTCAAGCAATCCTCTTGCTTTGGCATCTCAAAGTGCTAAGATTATAGGCGTGAGCCACTGTGCCTGGCCAGTTTTCTTGTTTACTGCCCATCACCCCTCCCCAGCTAGAACATAAGTCCCAGTAGAGCAGAGGCCTTGGGACTCGATGCCAGGCCTTGGCACCATGCCTGGTACACAGTAGGTGCTAAGTAAATACCAATTGATGGTGTGTAAAGAGTGGAGCTGGCCTTTCACACTGACGCTTCTCCTTCTCTGCGTGGCTCCATCTGTCCCATTTCCTTTAGTCCCCAGTCTCCTCTGACCCCTGGGGCCCTAGCTCCTCCTTCCTTCCTGGGTCTAAGGTCCAGCCTCCATCAGGGAGCCCTGGGACTCAAGTAGGTGCACTCGTTCCAGGCTGCAGGGGACCGCTGGTGGCAGGCCTCTGCTATCCAGTCTCTCAGGAACTGCTTCTGAGTCTTTGGCTCCACCCCTCCCTCACACCCCTTTCCATGAGCTGTGTTTGGGTGTGAGTGTAATTAGCACACATTCACCACACGCCTCAAGTCCCTCGTTGTACCGAGGTCCTTGCGGTCAGGCTCTCCAGATGGTTTCTGGGCACACAATATTCATGCATCTCGTTTCAGTGGGCATATAGCCCAAGAGACGAAAGCCACAGGATGGGAGTGGGTATGACTATTGTCCCAGCAAGTGTCTCTCTCTGCTGTCTCTGGGGTCATCAGAGGCATCTGCCCACTCCCTGTCTAGAGAGCTTTGGGATTTGGGAAGATGCGCTTGGGTGACCCTCCCCCAGAGACCCAGCCGCAAAGCTCTGTTGGAACTCACAACCAGGAAAAGAGAGGCGATTCCAGCCAGTGAAAGGTAGCAGGAGAAGGTGAATGTAGGGGACAGAACCTTGCAGAGTGGGTGGGTGGGGGTGAATCCAAGGGGACCCTGGAGGGCCCATGCTCTGCCTCAGCTCTGCCCTTTTGTTTCACAGAGGAGGAAACCGCTGGTGACTGGAGGGTCCAAGGCCAAGCAATTATGGGTAGGGGGAGGGGGGAGCTGGGACAGGAATCAATGGGAAACACAGGACGGTCTGGGGGCCCACCCTGTGGATTCCTGCTACAGGCACAGTTAACCAGCAAGACTCAGCCTGCATGTGCCTAGAAAAAGGGAGGGCACACAGAGATGGGAAGGAAGAACGGTACACGGAGAAAAAGAAAAAGAACCGAACACGTGAACAGCCCACCCTGCGGGCACACGGTGGCACCATGCTGTTGTCTGGATCCATCGGGGTGCTAAAGATGGCGTCCGAGGCTATAATAGCGCAGGGCGAAATGCCCCAACACCCCATCGTTACCCATGAAGAAATGTCAGGGAGGGCCCAGAGCCAGAAGGGGCCAGATGTTCTGCGGTCGCTGTTTTGAGATGGCTTAACAGTCTGTTTTTCCTTTTTATTCAGTAGCTTTAGGGGGTTCACATAGTTTCTGGCTACATGGATGCATCGTATAGTGGCAAAGAAGTCTGGGCTTTGGGTGCACTCACCACCCCCACCTGTGCACACGGGACCTGACAGGTGATTTTTCACCCCGCCTCCCATTCCCCTCCCCCGGCTCCAATGTCCATTGTACCGTTCTCTCTGTCTTTGCAGATCCTTAGTTAAGTTCCCGCTTAAGAGTGAGAACATGCAGTATTTGATTTTTGGTTCCTGCATTACTCCACTTAGGATGGTCTCCAATTCCATCCAAATTGCTGCAGAAGACATTATTTCACTCTTTTTGATGGCAGAATAATATTCCATTGTGTGTGTGTGTGTGTGTGTGTGTGTGTGTGTGTGTGTGTGTGTGTGTGTGTGTGTTTGTGGTCAGTTTTATCTTTGAACTTGTGTTTTGTAGGTGAAGTCCAGTGGGACCACGGCGCACACTTGAAGCCTCAGCATATGTCCCAGCCCTCCCCTCACAGCTGCTTGAGCCCCTTTCCCCTGGGGCCCCGGGCCACCACAGCCTCCCTGACCCCACTTTTCACTCACTGCCATCAGACGACAACCCAGGTATAGCATAGACACTTACCTCCTGGGCCCTCAGGTGGGGTGCCGTGGTGGCCGCCCCACCGGGGGTTCCTAGGCCCCCCATGTCTTTTCAGTGACTGAGCCACAGGTTTGATTTTTTTTCCTTAAATTTTTTCCCCTGTGGACTCTAAGGCAGCGAGGACTCAACCCACCACACACCATCCTCATCGTAGCAAAATCAGATTTTAAGGTGTGATTCCAAAACCTTCTCCTGACCAGGTGGCAATGGCTGATAGATTTCATGTGTAGCCCTCCTTTCCCCTAGCAGAGCATGGCCAGGTATGTAGAAAGTCCGAGAGGGATCTTAGAGATGTCTGGGCGTGGGGGGGGAATCCACGTTATTTTTTAATATTATATCAGCAAATCTATGTCAGAGAGGGCAAGGGACTGACCTGGGCCACACGAGAAGTGATGGCAGGAAGTCTGGTGCTCTGACTCAGGCTCCCACTTGGTTACCGAGTCACCGCAGACATGCTTTTGACCCTTGACCCCCACTCATTCTCATATTATGACCCCTGTCTCTGTTTCTTTTTATCACTCTGCAGATCTCTATCTCTGACTCTCTGTGTCTCTTTGCCTCTCTCTCTTCTTCAAAGACATCATCACATGATGAATGGCTGAGCAAAACGTAGGCCATCCGCACAATGCAATACTGCTTGGCCATAAAAGGCGTGAAGCCCTGATACACGCTACAGCGTGGAACCATCTTAGAAATATGCCAAGTAAAAAAGCCAGACACAACAGGCCACATTTTGTATGATGCTATTTATAGGAAATGTCTGGAACCGGCACATCCATAAAGACAGAAGCAGCCGAGTGGTTTCCGGGGGCTGGTGGCACCTGGCAGGTATGGGGCTCACGTGGAAGATGCTGAGAACGTTCTGGAATGAGATCGTGGTGATGCTGGCATGACTCTGTGCTTCCACTAAAACCCCCAAGGCCTGCACACAAGGTGAGCGTCCTGACGCAGGAGAGGGGACTGTCAGTAAAAGGGAAGATTCTGGGGCACGTGGGTTATATCGCAACCAAGAAGCCAAGGTAGGACACCACCACGGAACTTGGCACGTCTACTCTGACCCTCACTGGGCACGTTTGAGTCTGCTGTGTGTGCACACAGCGATTGCTGCAGGGAAGACGTGCAAAGCCGCAGACACTGCTCCCGGGCTGTTTACAGGGTTTTGAAGCAGGAAGGTAGAGAGGAACAAGAGAGGGCGAAAGAGGGATCACTCCGCGCCGGGAAGCGGGCAGCTTGGGCAAACGCGCATGCCCAAAGCAGCCTCCTGTGGCAGGCGGGAAAACTTATGGGTGGGAACTTCCCACCTGGGCAACATTTGAAATGGGCCAATGAAACAGAGCTACGTACTGGGCCCGTCCAATGAACATCCAAACACGTACTGCCCATCCGACATGTACCGGGCCCGTCCAATGAATGTCTAACGCGACTCCAGTGAAAGATACATAAACCCCGAGAGTGTAACTGTCGGGGCTCTGGGGCTCGAGCCTGCTCCTGCTTCTCTGGCGTGTACTGACCCTCCTGCTTAATAAATCTCTCTCTCTCCTTTCACTGTTCATGCGTCTCATCCAATTCTTTGTTCAAGATTCCCGCATCTAGGGGTCCGGGTGCCCACCAACAGTTTGAAGGCCGATTTTTATTCCATGAGATTTCTCCATTGAATTGGTTGCCCCAGGTACCGTGCCTGGCCACCCGCTCACGAGTGCTGGTCAGAGGGGAGCAGAGGGCCCTAAACATAACAAAACACCACTAGCGCATCCTGGCCAATTACAGAGACCGGAGGCCCTGAGTTCTCTTTCTTCTTATTTCAGAAGAGAGATGAGCACCCGTGGGTGGGTGAGGACTCGCTGGATGGAACCCAAAACTCCTCCTGATCATTCAGAAGCTTGGAAATTAGTTTCAAAGGCCCAGTACTGCGTGGGCTGCAATATTCTTCATGCTGTTTCTGGACCCCTGGTCTTGTCTTGAATACAGTGAAGTCCTCGACTGCACGTTAACCCTGGGGAATGTCGTCCACCCATGCTCAGTCCCAGCCATCTCAGCCACCCTCCCAACGCCGAGCCCAGGACCAAAGTCTCGGTCCCCCACGCTGCTCCCATCTGAACGTCTCTCCGAGATGAATGCAGTTCTGCTCTTTGCAGATATGCAGCTTTTCCTACCATGTGACTGGTCCCTAAAGGCAGCTGACGCCTTCATCCGGGTCAACTTAAAAACACAGATACCTTGTCCCAGTGCCGGAGGGAAATGTTGTGTCGACCTTTCCGAGAAATGATGCCTCCAGATATTCTGAACTCGATGGGCAGTGTTGACCCTGCACCATTTTTGTCCCATAGGCCATCCTTAGAACACCATCCTCGCTGTGTCCTGGGGGGTGTGGGGCCAGGGGACAGTTTCCACTCTGGCTGTGAGCTGTTGAGTGCTCACTGGGGACCTGCCCCATCCTAGTGCTGTACAGGCAGTAATTCACTAACGCTCAGGACAGCCCAGCGAGGTCAAGGCTGTTACCTACTTTCAATACCCAAGGACATGAGGTTGGGAGGTCCATTAAATCACCTGAGGGGCCGGGCTTGGTGGCTCAGCCTGTAATCCTGCGCCTTTGGGAGGCTGAGGTGAGTGGATTGCCTGAGCCTGCGGGTTCGAGACCCGCCTGGGCAGCGAGACAATATTCATCTCTACGATAAATCAAAAAATCAGCCGGGCGTGGTAGCACATGCCTGTAATTCCGGCTACTTGGAAGGCTGAGGCGGAAGGATCGCCGGAGCCCAGCAGGTCGAGGCTGCGGTGGCCGGCAGCGGCTACTGCACTCCAGTCTGGGCGACAGAGTGAGACGCCAACTCAAAAAAAAAAAAAAATCACCTGAGGGAACAGCCGGGGCATGCGTGCGAGGGTCCCTTACCGTAGCCACTTTGAGTCACTGCCCGTTGGGCAGAGAGGAGGCCTGTCCAGGTGGGAAGTCCCTACCCTGCCTGGAGAGTTTCATCCTGTGTCCCCACCTCCTCTGACAGAAGGCAGGAACCTGAGAGAAAACATGATGTTCCCACAGCACTGAGTGTTGGCAGCCAGAACCAGGGTCCAGGCTGGGGCCAAGGGAACTAGCTCTTGGGAAGGCAGTTGGGAGAGGAAGGTGGAAGGCCCTGTGGCCCAGCAGGGGCACTCTTGGGGTCTCCCCAAAAGAAGCGTGTTGTGTGCACAGCGGGACACGTGTCCAAGACATCCACGGACATAGCAGGAGAATGGCCCCCTTGCCCTGGTGAGGCCCCAGGCGGCCATCAGCAGCAGAACGGATAAGCACCCTGGAGCTGTGCGCACCCAAAGGCAGACCATCAGCAGCAGAGGGGGTGACGAGCCTGCTTTCCGTTTCCTATCCAGCAAAAGCAGTAGACCCAAGAGGGATAGTCCCACCAACACAGAGCCCCAAGGGAAGCAAAACTCAACTGCAGGGTTTGTTCGGGTGAACAGGCTCAGGCGTTGTGAAAACAGAGGGAACACAGGGACCATCACCTTGAGTCAGAAGAGTGATGACTTCTAAGAAGGGAGGAGGTTGTAATTGTACAAAGGGACGTAGGAAGATTCCAGAGTGTCTGCGTCTGGTGTGTGTGGGGGGGTGCCCGAATGCTCACATTTTATTTTATTTTACATTTTGCTTTTAGAGGCAGCATCTTGCTCTGCTGCTCAGCTGCATGCAGTAAGCATAACCATGGCTCACTGCAGCCTTGACCTCCTGGGCTCAGGTGATCCTCCTGCCTTGGCCTCCCGAGGAGCTGAGACTACAGGTGTGTACCACCATGCTCACTTAATTTTTTAAACTTTTTGTAGAGATGGGTTGTCTAGGCTGGTCATGAACTCCTGGTCTCAAGCGATCCTCCCACCTCGGCCTCCCAAAATGCTGGGATTACAAGTGTGAGTCACGGCACCCTGCTTGAATGCTGACGTTGTAATAATCCACTAATAATAAATATATATCATGCACTTCCCTGGATATGTGTTGTATTTCTCGATTTTTTTTAAATGTAAAAAATTGTGGTGTCACCAATATAGGGTGGCGGTCTCCCTCTTCTACCTTGACTACTGGTTTTCCACTAACAACTCTCCGTGTGACCACACGCTTATGTCTGAGACTAAGATCTTGGGCCGCTGTGTCTCTAGCCGCAAGCCTGTCTCTGGTCTGTGCCAAGCACCTGGCAGAGCAGCCGATGAGGGCAGGGAAGGAACAGAGTTTGCTTCTCCTGTCTTCCAGGGGCCCCCACCCCATAACCAGCTGTCCAGCTCAGTCCTTGAGCGGATTTTTTTTTTTAACTTTGTAAAATGAAAGTTCAAAGCAATGAAAACTTGCTCTGAGTCCTTGGGAATGCTGTGCTGCTTTAGTGTCCAACAAAACCTGCTGCCAAAGATGTCCCTCAAGGTCCCTGTCTGTCTCTGCCCACCCTTGGGACAAGAAAACAGAATCATCATCTTTTCAGCATCCAAGGAAGAGCCACCATCTCGTGCTGCAGATGGAGCTGCCAACTGGCTAGACTCGTGGTGCCCTGGGGCTTCGTTCCGTTTGCTTAGTTATTAGCCACTCTTCTTTCTGGTCTGAGGTTGAGACCAGGTTTTGGTCTTTGTGGCTTGTTTTGACTTGGGTAGCTGTCCCGTTGGAAAAGACCTCGGTTCCCTGGTCTTGCAGAGAGAACTGCGGGTGGTCGGTGCTGCTTTGGGGAATGTTTCCCTGCTTCTGGTTGGTGGCCACATTCTTTTCGGGTTTGGTTTCACCTGCATCTTCCCAGACTCTGGCTGGGACAGGATTAGAAGGAACTGGCAGTAGTGGGAAACTGTCAGGGGAGGGGGGTGGATTGGCAGTTGAGGGAAACTGCTAGGGGACGGAGGGGCATACCTCATCGACAAGGGTACCTGCGTAATCAACGTTTGTATACCTGACCCTGAATTGTATCCCACATCTTTATAACCAAAAAGAAGAAGAAAAAGAAGAAGAAGCCTGAAGCAAACAAAAACAATATCTGACCTCACAGGGTCCTCCCAGGTAAGGTCACGTGGTGACCAAGCTCCTCCCCAGCCTCCTCTGTAGGAGGGGCCGTTACTTTCAAGCAAATTTTTTTTTTTTTTTTTTTAGTTGGAGTCTCACTCTGTCGCCCAGACTGGAGCGCAGTGGCCGGCCACTGCAGCCTCGACCTGCTGGGCTCCGGTGAGCCTTCCTCCTCAGCCTTCCGAGTAGCCGGAATTACAGGCATGCGCTACCACGCCTGGCTGATTTTTTGATTTATTGTAGAGATGAGGTCTTGCTGCCCAGGCAGGTCTCAAACCCGCAGGCTCAGGCAATCCACTCACCTCAGCCTCTCAAAGGTTCAGGATTACAGGCTGAGCCACTGAGCCCGGCTTTCAAGCAAATTTTATAGAGGAGGACTCTGGCGCAGTGGCCGAGCAACTTGCCTGAGGTTATGCAGCTACTTCCAGGCAGAGCTGGGATTGGAACTCGAGCAGTCGGGCTCCAGGGCTTTGCTCCTCCTAAACATGGCTTCCCTCCATCTTCTGGAAAGTTGGTCCTCCCATCCAAGAGTCACGACAGAGTGAGATGCTCCAGGAGTTGGGAGTTCCATTACAGAGGTTGTTGCTGCCCCGGAGAATGTCACCTTCACCTGGGACCTGTCCCTGTGGAGAAGAACCACCTCTCCTGAGTAGAGTCCAGCTTGCGTACCATCATCATGGGACAGGGCACAATGTCCACACCAGTGGCGGTCGAGTGGCAGAAGCCCCAAAATGGGACTTGCTCCCCCAAGATGCAACCAGTCTTCATTTAAAAAAATATCAAATCTAAATCAGGCCCTGTCCCATCTGCTCTGGCGAGAAATTGAATCTTCACCATGTGGGGGGATGGGGGGCTTCTTGACCACCCAAGGTGTGTAGAGTGGATGCAGGGGGGCTGTCCAGCCCAAGAAAAAGGGCCCCTCGTGCTTGGGACCGAGCCATGTCCCCGGAGCCAGGCCGCCTGGGTCAAGTTCTGGCTCTGCCACGTAGCAGCTGCGTGGCTTTGGGAGTTACCTCCTTACTCTGTGCCTTCCTTTCCTCATCCGTAAAAGGGGAGTGATAATGATGCTCCCCTATTCATAGGGCTGTTGTGATGATCAAGTCTTTTGGCACGTGGAAACATGGACAGCGTTGCTTAGCACAGAGTAAGCACTTGAAACACAACAGTAATAATAATAGTAATAATAATAGTAGTCACTACTATTAGAATCTGCTCTCCGGGGCCTTAGTCAAGGCCACGTTTGCTGTTGTGCTGGGTGGAAGAAATGCCCCTCCCCGCGTACTCTCAGTCTTGCTCCCACAAACCCTTACCCAGAGCCATCTCCCCAAGGCCCTGCCAGCCCACAGGCCCCCGTGTCCCCAAGCCCCGCCCTTTCTGTCCATCCCTAGGAGCCTACCTGCAGGCCCCAGCCCTCCTTCTCTGCAGCCTCTACCCCAGCCTCCTCCCATGCCTGCCCCTGCCAGGGTGCCACCCAATTACCATAATCACTCAATGGACACAAGGTTTCAGCCTTGAAACCCAGACAGAACTCAGCCCCCAAGACCTGATTTTGCTTCCCACGGGACAGAAGGTCAACGTGCCATTCTTTTGTCCACAGGGTTTATCAAAAAGAAGAAGAAAAAAAGACGGACTATTACTGACCTATTGCTGTTACAAACTACTACTTTGTGAACTATTACAAACCTGCTACTTAGTGAATCATACCACATGTAAATAATCACAAGGCAATGTAGCAAGGGCTGTGGTGCATCCAACAAACACGTACGGACCACCTACTCTGTGTCAGACACTGTTCTAGGCTCCGGGATCTGCTGTGAACATTATCCCCACCCTTGTGGAATTTAGATGACACTCGGGGAAACTGACAATAGAGAAGTAAATGCACAGAGAATACCCAGGATGACGAGGACCAGGGAGACACAGAGGGGCTGGGAGGGAGGCTGGGCGATGCCCAGGTGGGCTGGAATGAGCTGCACTTTCAGACTGGCTCCTCAGACCCACACAGGGCTCTACTCACAGGCACCTCCTCCGAGAAAGCATCTCTGACCACTGTCTGCAAGATCCCCCCCCAACCCCCCATCTCTTTGCCCAGCACCTACGATTGCCTGGAACCATAGCGTGTGTTGATTGGCTTCCTGGTTTAACTGACCTCCTGGCTACGAGGCAAACTTCGTGGGAAGGAAGGACAGACTCAGTTACCTGACTCAACTCCAAATGCCTGGCACCGGCGCCCACAAATAGGCACCCACGAATGGGGGGGTGAATGGATCAAGAAGGTATCGATCAGTCCGTAGGGCTGCCATGGTTACTACAGTGTGTGCCCTGGAGCTGTGGCGTGTGTGTCTGTGTGTCTGTGTGTGTGTGTGTGTGTGTGTGTGTGTGTGTGTGTGTGTGTGTGGAGAGAGAGAGAGAGAGAGAGAGCTGGGGAGGGCACAGGTGAAAGAACAGACGATAGCCGGGCTCGGTGTCTCAGCCTGTAATCCCGCGCCTTTGGGAGGCTGAGGTGAGTGGATTGCCTGAGCCCGTGGGTTCGAGACCCGCCTGGGCAGTGAGACCTCATCTCTACAATAAATCAAAAAATCAGCCGGGCGTGGTAGCGCGTGCCTGTAATTCCGGCTACTCAGAAGGCTGAGGCGGAAGGATTGTTGGAGCCCAGCAGGCGAGGCTGCAGTGGCTGGGAGCGGCCACTGCACTCCAGTCTGGGCGACAGAGTGAGACTCCAACTCAAAAAAAAAAAAAAAGAACAGACGATGATGTGTAAACAAATAAATCTGGATTGCTGGGGGCTGGCATCAAGCCTCTGCCTTTGGTGAGTTGCACCGTCATGGGGTCCCCCCCAGCACACATGGGCAGGGGTGTGCATCCCCGTAGTACAGGGACCTTCCCAATATTCCAGAAAGTGCCCCTTGTTGATGATTGCCCCTTTTACATGACTAAAAACCTGCCCTCTGTCTCCTTACCCCATGGCATGCTCTGGACACGGGTGGTGCTTCATAAAGGAACCAGAGCTGATTGGGACATGCCACCAGATGGTGTCCTGATGACCTATAGAATTCCAGAACATCACAGGGACTTCTCCACAGGTCAGAGCTGCAGGGTCCTCAGGGAAATGCAGTCTAAAACCTCCGCCCGTTTCACAGGTAAAAAAAAAAAAAACTGACTTGTTGGGGCCAGACAGGAGTCCGGGGGCCAGCCTGATGTGGGCCTGACCCTCTGACCATGGGGCCCAGCTGCTGGGTGGGCACTGCATTTCCTAAAGGCCAGGACCCCTACACCACATGGAGGACGGAGGCTTTCAGACACGTGCAAGGTGTTTCAGCCCACCAGATACATTGCCCATGACGACACAGAAGCGCAGCTGCAATTCTCTTCCGATCTGTCTGTTCTCACGTGGGCAGCGCCTCCATCCAGCATGCCTGGCGCCAACGCCTCTCCATCTGTCCCTCTGAGGACGGAGTCCCTCGCCATCCCTCCCTCCAAGCCCTGAAGGTTCTATGGTGCTGTTTACATAGGATTTTACCATCATTCTCTATTTATGGCACTGGCTTTAAATGTCAAAATGTGACCAGAGAAAGTGATGTCTTCCTGTCACGCATAACTGTGTGTAAGGAGAATTTGGGCCCGTTTTGGAAAATCACTGGATAAAACTAGAGACAGGCGTTGATGTCATGAAAACCGGAAGCTGAAGTGTGAGTGACTGGGGTTTGGGAAGCCAACAGCTGTTGACTGATTCATTGGAGAATAAGAAGCAACAGCAGCAGCATTTACTGGGAATATACCAGGGGCTGGGCTCTGCCCTGAGTGCCTCTAAATGGGAAAAGTAATTTACTTCTAGCAAAGACTCCCTCACGATCTCCCTTTAGCCAATGTGGAGACTAAGGCACAGAGAGATCATGTTACTTGCCCAAAGGCACTCAGCTAAGAGGTGACAGAGCCAGAAGAATCAAGAGACAGTGTGCCTCTGGGTAAGGGTCTCTAGTTGGAAGGCCCCATGATGGGCCCGGGCAGCTCCTGCCACGGAAGCATGTTTGGGGTGTCCTGGGGTTGCGGGTGAGTTAGTCCCTCCCAGCTGGTCTTGGGGTCGTCGTGACCTGTTTCCTGGCAGTGGTTCAGCCCTCCAGGTGGCTTCGTGGTGGCTGAGCGGGGCTGTGCTTCCTAACCTAGCACTGAGGTCACAAAAACCGTCACAAATGGCTCACTGTCGCTGTATCTTTGGCAGTATTGATCATTGCCACGGCCTTTGTAGACCATTAGCTGACCTTGACTTTTCTTCTGTTGATTAAGAGCCCTCTTGCCACAGGCTGTCAGACCCAGGGCCTTTGAGGGCACCTGTCCCAGTGCTTGGCACCTGGGTGGGAACGGATGCTTCAGGGAGGCTGGAGGTTGTGGACTCTCCCGTGGGAGATGGCAGAACCAGACAGGGTGGAGGAAGGTGGGGAGAGCCCAGGGGGCCTGCTCAGGCCTCGTGATGGGAAGTCCTTGGGTCCTGGAGACCCCTTTTTCTTCATTTCGCCAAGGAGCAGAAACACCAGAGCTAGAAGGACCCTAGAAATCTGCTGATCTGGTGCCCTCACCCCAGGTCTTAAATTGTGTCACACTGGAGTTTGAGGTGGGGAAGGGCTTCGTGGAGGAAGTGGCCTGGAAGCTGGTGCTGGAAAGGTTGATCGTTGGACTTTAGGAGAGACATAGGGTGCTGAGAAGGCATTTCAGGCACAGGCTGGGAAATGATAACAGGTGGAGGTGGAGTCTACAGTAGGGGTGTGGTCCAAAGATAGTGGAAGGCATGGCCTGGCTGCCACACTAGAGCCTTTGTGCAGTGTGGTGTCTGCCCAGGGGATCGGTGCTGGGTCTTTGCGAGGAAAGCCATGAATCTGGATTTTTGCACGAAAACATGAAGCTCGACGAGCCTGCAGCCTGCCTGTAGGCCCCTCCATGCAGACACCTGAGCAGTTGCAAATGTGTCAGCAAGGGGTTGGACTTCGTGGTGCAATGGGGCCTGCTCTGCTGTCCTGGGAGCGCCTGGTCCTCTGTGTGGTTGGAATTCCTCACAGGTGTCTGTGCAGGGCCTGGGGCAAGCTGGGCGCCATGGCCTGAGGCTGCCTGGAAAGTTTCTGTCTCCTGCAGCCGCGCGGCGTGGGGCCTGCGGTCTGCCGTCCCTGGCTGACCCCATCCTACATCCCCAATAGCACAGGAGTCAGAGGCTCCTCTCAGTGTGACTGGGGCCTGGGTAGACCTCGAGAGAGGCCAGATCCTTTTGGCCTGGGCCCGCGGCTCTGACCACGCGGCCACGCCAAGAGCTCTGCCCACGCAGGAGCCACCTTGGCTGCCACCGGCGGTGCCTGGATCAGCACACGTCCTTCAACCCAGAGCAAACGCACTGCCCTCCCTTCGCCAGAACAGGGGGAGGAGCTGAGACCTCAACAGGGTCTTGGCTGACTTAGAGGGTTTCTTGGAGCCATGGAAGCCTGGGCTTTGAGTGGCTGGAAAGACTCATTGCCCAGGTGAGCTAGTGGGCAAGAACACTTTGTGGGGAAGGGAGGGCCCCGGGTGGACTCAGCCTGTCCAGGCCCCGCTTTGGATCCAGTGTCCCTCCACTGCTTTCTCTCTGGAGAGGGAGGTGTTTTTCTGGGGCTGAGGGGAGGGGGTAGGGTTGTGGGGACACTTCAGGGTGGTCGGGGCAGTCGGAAGGTAGCCCATGGGGCTTTGCTTCTCCTGGATTAAGACAGTGAAGGGAGAAGAATCGTGTTCTTGCTGGGCAGACAGTCCAGGGTGGGGTGAAGGAAGCAGGTGGCCCTGGGGGAGTCCCCTGGGGTCTCCAAAAAGGGACTGAAGTCAGATGCATGGGTCAGAGACCGACAAGGAAAGGATTGGGAGGTCCAGGAGGAGCGGCATCAGGACCAGGGACCCCCAGGGTGGCCTAGAAGCTGGCAGAAGCCAACCTCAGAGAGTGGGTATCTGAGGAAGCGGGGTTCTGAGGGTGAGCGGCCTGGGTTTGCACGTGGAAGCTTTGTCCCTGATAGGAATGGCCAATGTTGCCAGGAACTGAGTCTGTTCAGGGCTTGGGTCACAGGCTTTGTGGAACCAGCCAGGTGGGCCCCATGGTCCAGGGGCTCTTCCCACACCAGGCCGCCTGTCATGGGGGCACACAGCCCAGACAGGTGTGGCCTCTGCAAAGGCAGGTGCTTCCCGGTCTCAGAGGGCCCTTGCAGGAAATGGGTTTAGAGGGGTCACGTTGGAAGCCCAGTCCCGGGGCCATCCTTGGTGCACACAGCTGCTAGCCCGTGGGTCCAACCTTTGGGCTCCCCTTTGAGATGGCACTGGGACCCAGAAGACAGGACACAAGCTCCCGGGCACCTTGACAATTCCTCCTTCTTTCCTGAGTCCTGGACAGAAAGATGTCTTTGTGCCACGTTTCTGGATTCTCACGAGTCTGTGACCCATAGTCAGGCCGGGATGGTGAGATGTGTTGTGTGTCTGTCACACGTGCAGACACACATGCACACCTGCAAACACACACACACACACACACACACACACACACACACACTCCATCTCTTACACACATGCACTTGCAAACACACACACAATCATACTCACTCTCTTGCACACGTGTACTGGTAAACACACATGAACACACTCATCCTCTTACACATACTCACTTGTAAACACACACAATGACAATCATACTCTCTTACACACACACACTTGCAAACACCCACACTTACAAATACACTCACTCTCTTGCACACACTCACATCCATGCATTTGCAAACATACACACACTCCCTTTTACACACACACACACACACACACACATATGCATACGCACATGACAAACACACTCGCACGTGTGTAACCACCAAACCACCCACTCAGATGCTAGTTTGTGGCTTGCTGAAGGCAGTGTCATTCTAGTCCACAAAATACATTTCCCTGCACACGTGCACACACACACACTGTGACACTGTTGATGTGTGTTTACTATTGCATGTGTGTAAGAGGGTGTGCATGACTGTGTGTGTTTGCAAGTGCGTGTGTGTGAGTATACATGAGTGTGTGTAAGAGTGTGTGTGTTCGCATGTTCACTAGTGCATGTGAGTGGGATAAGTGACCAAGGAATGAGGATCTTCTTCCCTCTTATGGAGAAGAGGGTGAGATTAGTGGTTCTTTCACCTGGAAAAGGTGGCTTGGAATAAGTGAGTTAGGTAGAGCTGAGGTGTGAAAACCTTCTTGGTGATTTCAGAGCAATGGGGAGGGGAGAGGAAGGGTAAGGGAAGGAGGAATGGAGGACAGAGGCAGAGGGGGAAGGAGATGGCTCAGACAGAGAGAAACCATAGGCACCAACTCACCATCCCCTGAGAACTAAGGGACAGGGCCTGTCGTCTGAACATCAGCTGGGAATGAGCCAGCCCAGGGGACGGGGAAGGTGGAGACGTGTGGCATTTTCTAATCGTGTGGTTTCCTATGCATTCTTTCGTGTCTCTGGGTCTCCGCTGCGTGTAAACTCAGGGGCTGGACCAGAACAGTGTTTCCCAAAGTGTCATTCACGAGCAGATTTTTAGGGAGTGCCCGGACGCACATTTTTAAATGCTAACGACTATTTATCAGGAGATCAAAAGACCAAGCAAAATGTGAGGATTGTCCTTCCCAAGGACGAGGTTCACTTTGACAGAA
Organism: Cephalopachus bancanus; assembly: GCA_027257055.1. Lineage (NCBI taxonomy): Eukaryota > Metazoa > Chordata > Mammalia > Primates > Tarsiidae > Cephalopachus > Cephalopachus bancanus. The sequence continues at coordinate 642,506 of JAPVLO010000451.1, read as the reverse complement.
GAGCTGATGTGAAGCTGCTGTGAAGAGACAGGTGTGATCCCGCTCAGGTGAGATGCAGGTACAACAGCGCCACGCTGGTAGAGTGAACGCTGCCGCCTGGGAACGCTGGCCCACGTGACCTCAGAGGAGCCTTGCAGCCCTGTGTTTTTAAAGTCCAGCAGCACCTGATCATTAGGTTTCATGTACAGGCTAACTTGAAGGGGGAGCCCGTGAAACTCCCTGTGCCTCCCACCTGGGCCTGGTCACTGGAAGAGGAAGAAGAACTTGTAAGATCTTGCCGTGGCCAAGTGCAGTGGACCCCACCTGTAATCCCAGCATTTTGGGAGGCCAAGGTGGGAGGAGAGCTTGAACCCAAGTTTGAGACCAACCTGGGCAACATAGTGAGGCCTCGTCTCTACACAAATTAATTAAACAAAATAAAAAATAATGAGGTCTTGCTGGGGTGGGAGGCTGCACCTCCCTCCTCATGAAGCCAAGAAGCATCTTGAGTGGATGAGAACAATTCTGATTGTCAAGTGCCTTAGATTCTGAATGCGGTGGACTCTGAGCCTTTACGCTGGCTATTCCCTCCTCCTGGATTACGCTTCTCTTTCTCATTCAGGTCCCTGCTTGGTAACATTTTCCACTCATGCCCATGACATACGCTCATCCAGCCTCATCACTCTCTAGCCCATGACCTGGTCTTGTTTTCTTTACTGAAATCTTATTTGTCGCTGTGTTGCATGTCGGTTCCCCCTCCCCTTCCTATCAGCTCCGTGAGAGAAGGGACTGTGTCGAAGGTGCTCAGTGCCCACACCTAGAAGACCTCTGACTTTGGCTGAATGAATAAATGATTGGCTGTGCAATATTCTAGTTATCTGCCTCTACCAAGAGACAGGGTCTTGCTCTGTTGCCCAGACTGGGGTACAGTGACACAATCATAGCTCACTGCAGCCTCCAACCCCTGGGCTCAAGCAATCCTCCCACCTCAGCTTCCCAAGTAGCTAGGACCTCCAGAAGTGTGCCACCACACCCAGCTAATTTTTTTTATCAGTAGAGGTGGGGTATCTCTGTATTGCCCAGGTTGGTCTCGAACTCTTGGCCTCAAGAGATCCTCCTGCCTCAGCCTCCAAAAGTGCTGGGATTGTAGGCATGAGCCACTGTGCCTGGCCTTGCTACCTAGTAAAGACATGCCAGGATTCTTTTTTCTTTCTTCCAGGGCAGAACTGTGGGGCCTTTGTACAAAGCTGGCATCAGCATATTTTAACAGCAGCAGGTGGAGCTGAGCCTTATTTAACCAGAGGCGGGGCCTTGGTCCTCTGAGAGCTCATCAAGGGCCCCACGCGTCTGCTCCCTCTTTGGGGTGTCCTGGTCGACCAGACCCTGAGAAGCCCGGAGGGAAGCTCTGGCCCCTCGGGATGCCTGGCAGATTTTCTCGGACTGTTTGCATTCAGCAAAGGGCTTTGCAGAGACAAAAGCTGCGAGGCCCAGTTGCCCGTGCAGGTTGCCCGGCTGGCAGGTCTCCATGGAGACCACAGAGCACATCTGTTCCCTCCTCCCAGGGAGGGCGTCTGCTCTCCTCCACAATGCCTGGGCCTGCAGCCTGCTCGGTGAGCACCTCCCCCGGCAGAAGCTCAGGCTGGGTCCCCTCTGTCCATGGGGAGGATGAGGAGGAGAAAGCATCTGTTCACGCCAGGAGGTGGGCAGCTAGGGAGCCAGGGCAGAGAGGGGGCTGGGGGCAGAGTGGCCCCTGGGGAGACAAACGCCTGCCGTGGCCCGCGGGGCCCCTGTGAATCTGGTGGTGGAGGGTGTTGGGGACCGGCATGAGCAGCTGCCAGCCCGTCCCCAGGAGGCAGAAGCAGCGACTCGGGGTCAGACGCGGGGTCCTTGGTACCCGGAGCCTGGTGACTCTCAGCTCTGTGGCTCTTGGACTCTGTCCAGCCTCCATTTCTCTCTGTCTCTCCCTTGCTCTCCTGGAGCTTGCTCTCTGCCTCTTTTTCTGTCTCTTTCAGTCTGTCTTCCTCTGGGCATTTCTCTGTCTCTCTGTGTCTGTCCCTCTCTGCATGTGTCTTGTTCCTGTCCCTTTCTTGGCACCACATACAACCACAAACTTGGGTCGGTGTCCTGGGAGTGTCAGAAGAAGCTGTCAGAACTCAATGAAGTTGTGCAAACTCTGCCCAGCCCATGTCCTGCCCCGTGGCTGGCCTTGACCATGGTGCTGCCCCTGTGACCCCTTGAGCCTTGCCACTCTGTGCACAGTCCTCAGGGTCCCTCTCTGCCCAACCAGGTTGCCTCCCACCTGGACTCTGTCTGGCCCCTCCCCCACATGGGGGGGGATCCCGTGTTAGCTGGGCTCCAAATTCACATTCTGGGACCCCTACAGATAGGGTGTGACCTGTGTGACCTTGGGGAGTCTCTACATCTCAGAGTCTCGCTGGGAAACAGGAATGGGAGGAAGGTTACTTCTCTCAGCATGCCCCAGTTTTTCCCTGTGTGTATCTTACCTGCTCACAGGGGTTTCGGTAGAGAACACAGGAACTCCAGCCGTAGACCCCCAGAAACACATGAGGGGCATGTATCTTCTGACCGCTGTGTTCTCACCCCTCCCCCATGCCAGGTCTACTGGGGTCCCTTCCCTAGCTGGCTGGGTTACACTGCTGGCCCTAAACCACTCACTCTGTGTGTGTTCAGGGCTATTGCTTGATACACTGAATCCTCTCGCTCACTCTGTGAAGAACGTATAGGGGTTATTCCCATATTGCAGATGGAAAAGTGGCGGCCCACAGTTTAGAACTTTTCCAGTTGAATTCCAGTGGAATGTTCCCGCTATCACCGCTGCATAACAAACTGCCCCACTCCTAATGGCGGACAACAATAGCACTGACTCTGCTCATGCTTCTGTGATTCAGGGGTCAGCTTATCCCAGCTCCAGTCTGCACCGCTGGGTGGTTCTGGAATCATCCGAAGGCTCCAGCACTCACGGTGCTGCTGAGGCCAGGAGCCGGGGCCTCTGTCATCCCTCTGCCTCTGTGTGGTCTCTCATCGTGGCGTCTCCAGCCTGGCTTCTGACACCTTGGCTCAGGGCTCCCCAGGCACAAGTCCAAAGGCAGAGGGAGAGAGGCAGAATTTGAAGCCTTGTGTGAAAAAGCCTTGGAAATTTGCAATGCCGCTTCCACCACAGGCTGTCACTGAGGGTGACTCATTCACAGTCAACAGCAGGGACACGAAACCGCTTCTAGTGGAAGGAGTGTCCAAGAATGTGTAGATGTGTTTTAAAGCCACCACACATCACAAGAGAATGGCAGGGCTGGGACGGGAGCCAGGCAGTCACGCTCTGGAACATATGCCCTTGGCCGCTCTGCCACACGGTCTTCCATATCTTGTCTCTTGGGGAAAGAGGCTGCCCTCAGCCCAAGCACATAACAGGTGCTCAGTAAATGTGTGCAGATCATGCTGCACAGACTGTAAAACCCCACAGGCCCTAGGCCCCAGGACAATGATCGTTTTTTGCCTCCAGAGTTCTGGGAGGGAGTGGACAACCCAGAGGAGGGCTGAGCTGGAAACTTCCCAGGGCCACTGGTAAGAACGGCTTGTGAGATCACCACGTGCACCCATGCAATGAGGAAGAGCCTGAGGCCCCGTGACAGTGTTTCCATGGTAACCAGCCAAGGTCCCAGCTTCACGAGTATCCTCATAAGAGCTGCGGGCCCCTGAAGACCAAGCACCAACCTCCTGCAGGCAACTACCTAGGACACAACTAACAACTCAGGAGATGGGACAGACACGTTACCGTCTTGGCCTAAGTGACAGGATCTGGCAGGAAGCGGAATGAGGGGTGGGAGGCTTAGGGACAGGAAGGAACAGCCTCCCGTTCTCACTGGAATGGCATGGGATTTAGGTGGAAGGATCGCCGGAGCCCACCAGGCAAGGCTGCAGTGGCCGGAAGTGGCCACTGCACTCCAGTCTGGGCGACAGAATGAAACTTCAACTCAAAAAAAAAGGCAGAGCACATTCTTGGAGATCATTTAGCCCTGAGACCGTAAATAAGTTATATTCACTCATCGTTTCACGCATTCTCTCCAAAACTGTCCATCGGTATCCTCGCCAGGCCAGGAGGTTTGCTAGAGCTACTGTGAGTGACACTGGGGCCTGTCCTTGTGGGGCTGGTGCACAGAGATGAACCAGAAGTGAAGACTAGAAGGAAGGGGGGCTGGAGGGTGGGAGAGGATGTGGCCCGGGCGGGCCTCCTGGAGAAGGAGTTAGGGGAGTGAAGACCTAGCGGAGGGGAGGCAGAGGCCGCCTTGTCCCCATGGGTAGGAGTTTTGGGAGAAGTGGAGACTGTCCACCCTGCTCCGCCCCGCCCCGCCCCGTGGGAGGACCCTAGAGCCCCACCCTGCGGAACTCCGCGAGTGAGTGGGGGCCATGTGGCTGCTGGCGGCAGAAGCCCTGAGAGCACAGCGCCTGCCTCCCCGCCCCTGGAATCGCTCCTGGTGGAGCTGCGGTTCTCAATCCAGGAGAATTCTGACCCCTGGGGACACCTCACAATGCCTGGAGACGTTTTTGGTTGCCATGCCTTGGGCGGAAGATGCTACAGTGGTTGCATTTATTTTTTGCTAGGGCTGCCATCACACAGCACTGCAGGTGGGTGGCCTCAGCCACTGGACGCATTGTCTTACCATGCTGGAGGCCAGAAGGCCAAGGTCAAGACACCAGCAGGGTTGGCTCCTTCTGAGGGCCGTAAGGGAGGCTGTTCCTTGTCTCTGCCCTGGCTTCTGCTGGTCTGCTGGCCATCTTTGGCATTCCTTGGCTTGTGGACGCAACACCCTGACCTCTGTCTTCACCTTCAAGTGACATTCTCGCTGTCTGCACGCCTATGTCAATTTCCCCTTTTTCTGAGGACACCAGTCATGTTGGATTAGAGGCCCACCTTACTCCAGTGTGACCTCATCTGAACTAATTACGTAGGCAGCGATACTATTTGCAAATAAGGCCACATTCTGAAGTATTAGGGGTTAGGATGTTAACGTATGAATTTGGGAAGGACACGATTCAGCTCATAACATAGATGGAAGCCACAGACGTTGTTAAACATTCCTCGATGCACAGGACACCCCCACAACAGACAATGTCAGTGGTGCTGAGGTTGAGAAGTCCTGCCCGTGATAGAGCTTGGGGATGGCAGGTGACTTGGAGCAGAATGACAGCCCACCTATGGAAGACCTGCAGCCCAAGTGGAAAAGTTGCCCGTGTTCTCATGAACCATTGACACATCTTGTTTGTTTCTTACGCAGCATGATCTAGCCCATTCTGACTAATGCAGCTGCCTGGAGCCACTCAACTGGGTTAGGAAGCCACCCCAAGCCCTGGCAGGATGGAATGCTAGGATCTTTGGGTGACGTCTGCCGTGGAGCCGAAAGGAAAAGTACCCCAAAGGTCCTCATCTCTGCGGCTTCCTGCCTCACCCTTGCAACTCAGCAAGGTGTTCGCCCAAAGTCACACAACCCACCATGTTCTAGTGCTTAGCACAGAGTTTGGCATGCAGCAATGTTCCCCAAATATTTGCTGGATGAATCTCCAGGGGGATTAGCAACCAGGCCTCTCATTATCTCTCTACTCTGCTGGGTCACGTTCCCAGACAGTATCATGCTCCCAAAGTATCTTAAGCGCTGGTACTGAGAATGGACTGTGCCAGATTCTACTTTCCTCTTATCAACTATCGCTCGTGGAAAATGGATTCTCATGTTCTCATCTAAGAGGATTTAATGTGAGGCGTCAAGTGTTACTTTTCTCCAGGGTGACTTTCTTCATCTGGAAATTCAACACGAGACTGTAGGCATTTCAGGCAGCAGGAATCACACGGGGAGGGACTTGGGGAGGAGGAGGGCGAGCTTCTCGGAACCTCTGGACTCACTCTGGACAGGCACAAGATCTCTGGAAGTTAAACCAACTGGAGCCTGGCCTGAACATGCACGGTGGAGGAAAGATGGAGTTCACCTGCACGGGGTCAGGAGGCACTAGTGAGGGAGGATCCATGCCCTGCGTGGTTGGAACGAGGCCTTAAGAGAAGGAAAGAAAAAGTCCTGAGGAGCCCTGGCAGCGTGTGTGTGTGAGAGACAGAGAGAGAGAGAGTGAGTGGGGGGGGGCATTGTCTCTGTGTGTCTTACAAGGAGGTATACATCAGGATTTTTGGTTACAAGGGACAGAAATCCAAATGAGAAGACAAAAGTGAAAGCGTATATTAGCTTGTGCGAATGAAAGCTGGAGGTGTCTAGCTTCCGATGCGGCTGGATCCAGGGTTTAAGTGACCTGGATTCTGGGCTCTTGAAACTTAGATACATTTCTCTCTACCTCCTGGCTCTGCTTCCTCCAGGCTGGCTCGATTCTCAGCTGGCCACAACGAAAGGCACAGTGAGCAGCAGCCCCAGGCTGACACTCTGCCCTCCTGGCAAATGTTACGGCGATAGAGCCTCTTTCCCAGTGGTACCTGCGACGATCCCAGGGACGGCTCTGATTGGACCAACTGAGGTCACATGACCAGCTCCATCTCCACCCAGACCGGTGGCTGAGGCCAGACAGTGGACGGGCCAGGCCTGGGTCATGTGCCCATCCGTGGTTCCGCCCACAGCCCACTGGCTGAGTGCAGCAGAGGGATGGTCCCACGAATAGTTGGGATGTCTGTCCCCTCCAAATCTCATGTTGAAATGTGAACCCCAGTGTTGGAGGTGGGGCCTGGTGGGAGGGGATGGGGCCGTGGAGGCGGATCCCTCGTGAAGGGTTTGCTGTGGTTCTTGCGGTGATGAGTGAGCTCTCGCTCTTAGTTCACGAGAGAGCCGCTTACTTAACAGCCTGGCGCCGCCTCCTCTCTCTGTCTCCGTCTCTAGCTCTTTATCTCCCTCCCCCCTTTCCCCCTTCCCTTCTTTCTCCCTCCTTCCTTCCTTCTTCTTTCTCTCTTTTCCTCGTCCCCTCCTTACTTCGATGTGTGGCACGCCTGCTCCCTTGCCTTCCACCACAAGTAAAGACTTCCGAGGCCTCACCAGAAGCTGAGCGGATGCCCGCACCCTGCAGAACCGTGAGCCAAATCAACCTCTTTTCTTTGCAAAACACCCAGCCTCGGGCACCTCTTTATAACAACACAAAACGGACTAACGCACCCCACAAAAGAGAACTGGGGTGCCAGCACAGAGGATGCTGGACAGTCAGAAAGGCCCAGCGTCCACGACACAGACTGAGGACTCCACTGCACAAAGGTCTGCTCCGGGGACAAGTGTCCTGGGGGAGTCCTCTCCCCGCCTGCGGAATGTGATCTGATCTGTGTCTCACCTCAAGTGCGTCGAGAGGCGCACAGCTCCGTGGAGAAGGACTCTCCTGCGCCCACCGCTCAATGTTAGTGGTTTAAAGATGACAGTGCCTCCGTCTGCTTAAGGATTACTGTTCCTCAGAAGATTCAGCTCCATCCAAGAGGTGTTAATACCTTATTTCTTGGGGGACGCTGCGGTCTGGAGTTGGAATTGATTGTGAACAGAATAAAATAATTTGCTTTTTATCAGCATCCTCCACAGAAACGTGTTTGCGGCCGGTTCTGGGCCTCGGAGGAAAATGCATTTAGCTTCAGCTCCCTAATCCTTCCGCAAGCTCCCTAAATCACCACCCATCACTCAGCCCCTCTCAGCCGGAAAGGACCACTGCTCCATAATCATAAAAACAGAATTACGGCCGCTGTCACCTGCAGCTGATGGCTCCTTTAGGGCCAGACGAGAGTATACTTAAGAGACAGTGGTTGCAGGGAGCGACAGGGACCCGGGCTGTGCCCTGGAAGGACCATGTGCGCCTAAATCAGCGCCTGGCGGGTCCTGCATCCCCGGCTCCCAAAGCAGAATTCACCATCCTCTCCTGTACCCTGGAGAGGGCAGCCGGTGCTGATTTACAGACCACTGAGGTGTTTCATTTGGCTTTTTTTTTTTTTTAAATGATCACCAAATCTGATCATTGGGAATTTCCATGTCAAAATCTGGGCTCTACTACCTTCTTGAAAAATAGGGAATGTGGAATACCCTGCATTTGGCTGCACAGGGGAGAGACGCCCCAACTGCCTCTCCAGTTTGCCCCAGCCACCGTCGCCATTCCCTGAAGGCCTCCTCACTCTTGGTGTCACCTGCTGTCGGTACAATAGGGGTGCAGGAGCCAAGACTCTGCAGACAGACAGACAGCTAGCCGGCTTCCACTGACGGCTCCGTCCTGGACTCGCCAGATGGTAAGGCAAATGACTTATGTTTGCAGTGTGTTGGTTTCCTCATCTGTAAAATGGGTTTAACCACCACACCTGTTGTGTGCAGGGTACGTGCATTAACACACATGCAAGGCACTTAGAACCTCTCCTGGCTCGCAGGAAGAGCCACGCAGGTGTCACTGTCAGGCATCAGCCTTCCTGTGGGCTGCATGCCCTTTCCTTCCCAGCCAGGGTGTGTTGTGGCTTGAATCGCAGCCCCCAAGAAGATATGTCCACATCCTAACCCCCGGTGCCTGTGAATGGAGCCTTATTTGAAAACAGGTCTTTGCAGATGTGATGAAGGAAAGATGCTCAAGGGAAGAGCATCCTGCATTCACCAGGTGGGTCCCAGAGCCACTGACAAGTTTCCTTGTGAGACAGGAGACAGGAGAGACACAGACACAGCAGGAAGACCGTGTGAAGTGGAGGCGGGGACCGGAGCAGTCGCAGGCCGAGGAGCACCTGGGGCCACCAGAGCTGCGAGGGGCCCTGACTCTTGGCCTTCAGAAGGGTGAGAAAAGACATCTCTGTGGCTGCAAGTCCCAGCACAACAGCCACGGGAAGCTGACGGCGATGGATGGTGGGTTCCAACGGCCGCAACCTTCTCTCTCCGGCCCAACCCTGCTCGGTGCCGGGTGCAGTATTGGGGTGCCTGGAATATTTCTCAGTTGGGAAAGCACATTTGCACCTCCCCGCCCATCTGGGGGGGGGCGGAGGCGGCCTTTTTAGGACACACAGAACTGGGACCAGGAGATCCAGGGCTGGGGGCTTCCCTGCCCCCCCCAGAAGGGCACAGAGCAGCCGGGCTTGAGGAGAAAATGGTCACACATTTGGAAAGGAAGGAGAGAGTTTCCCTGCTTGACCTAGCTCCTTTCCCAGAATCAGCAGAGGGTTCTTCTGAGCATGGGCAGCAGCAGGTCGCATGCCCATGAAGCCAGCCCTGAGGACCCAGCAGAGAACAGGCCACACCATGTTCCTTCCCCACAGGTCCCTACTCCAGGGCTTATATTTTGGTGGGAGAACGACAAGAACTAAGTAAACCTACAACACAGATGCATGGTCCTCATCCTCTTGGCCAACCTGGCTTGCTAGATCCACATTCCTCCCCAAGGAAGGGGAAACAGAGAAAGAACAGAGAGGGTAAGTAACCGCCCAAGGTTGCACAACTGGTTCAAGCTAGAACTAGACTGGTTCCAGCAGGTTCAAGCAAGCAATTACCAGAGAGCTCGAATGTTTAACTTCAGATAGATGTACTCCTTTAATCCTGCCTTGTGGTCAGTCCTGCTTGGTGTTTGTCTAAGACAGGGTCTCTACTGACCAGGCTGAAGTGCAGTGGCATGATCATAGCTCAGTGCAACCTTGAACTCCTGGGCTCAAGCAATCCTCCCAGCTCAGCCTCCCAAGTACCTGGGACTATAGGCACATGCCACATGCCACCATGCCTGGCTAGCTTTTTATTATTTTGTAGAGATAAGGTCTAGAACTCCTGGCCTCAGACGATCCTCCTGCCTCTCAAAGAGCGAGGAAACTGAGGCACAAAGAACTTAAGTAGCTTGCCTAAGGTAACACAACCGGCAGGTGCCAGAGCCTGGATTTGAACCCAGGAGACCACTCCAGGATCTGTGCTTGTAACCCCAGTTCTCTACCAAAGGGATAATGTCGTGTTAGGTCATGTTTTAATCCTAACTCTTCAAGTAACTGTGCCCATTTGAATGCAACCGCATGGCATTTGGTGATGTTTTAGCACAAATGTGGTCAGGAAGCCACATAGGGGTTTTTTGCCCAGACGAGAAAACATGACAAGAATTTACCCCACGAGGAGTTTTCGGGACAGAGGAGGTTTGGGGGAAGAACTCGCCTGTGTAATAAGGTGGAAAGTCGGGTTTCTCACCTCGATGGGTTCAGGACACACTTTGGTCTGCGTCTCGAATTCTCTGTCACCTGATGTTCTGTTTTTTTCACTGCCGTGTCTGATTCGGGCTTCCAGCACATGGAACGAATCTGTTTCTACCTCCATCCCTCTGTCTCTTGTTCCACGGAACAAGCTTTAGACGCCCGGGCTCAGGGATGCTGAGTTGTCCCGACGCGAACATGACCCTTGGGACCCGATGACTCGGTGCCCCCACCCCTGCCCCTTTGCACCAGGCAAATGGAATGGATGGGCCTCGGGCCCGGGTAATCAGTGCTTGGAACGGGGGTCTGATTACTTGTCTGCGGAACTCTGATTTGTAGACAATTCTCCTTCTCCTCCAAGCCTTTGGATTGCAGCTAATTTACAGACAGTCTTAAATCACCCCCACACGCAGCAATGCAACTCCATGGATCTCGTGCCTGCTGTAACCACCGACTTGATGAGCGTTAGGGCAGCAAAGAGAAGCCACTCCAGGAGAGGGCGGGGCTCGCGGGAGCCCAGAGATTGGGGGGGGGTTAGCCCACACACCGCTCGCTTAATTTCATGTTTGGCTGCTGACGGGTTTTCATTTATAGATAACATAAACAGGCTGACAGGGCCCTAATTAACTGATTTGTGGTCCTTTGGGAACAAATGGTTATTAATATTCATAAACGTTTATAACACTTAGGCAGATGCCCGGCCCTGACATGACCGTGATGTGTCTCAGCGGTGAGACCCTGTGGTGTTGGATTTGTCTCTTGCCTGCGGACCCAGGAGAACTTTGTCAGCTGCCTGTGACCCCTCTCTGGGTGGCAGGTCCAGCTCTTGATCCTGACATTCGTGCACGATTTGCCGATGACGACTTGCTGAACTGGGTACCATCCTCTCTTCTCAGTGGGTGTCCTTGGACCAGTCCCTCCCCCAAACTCCTCTGCGATGAGCTGAGAACTCCCTCCTCTGAGATGTCTTCCTTGATGGATCTCTCCCTGCAGCAGCACTGTCTTTCTATATCAGAGGCACTTGGTGCTGTGTAATTGTTGACGTGAGGCTTTGCTGTTTAATATTTTCAGGTGATTTTATCCAAGAATGTTTTGCCTCATGAACTTTTCCTCAAATCGGGGATGAATCCATTTCTTCTTTGTGCGAAGAAATTCCATCTTCTGCAGTGTCGTCATTTGTACAGTGGACGTTCAGTTGCCATCAAAGCAGCAGTAGCTAGCATCTACCAGGCTTCTGAGTGGGCGCCAGGCAATATACTGAACCTGTTACCTGCTACTTTCAACCTTTGTCTCAATTTAGCTCTGGGAAGCAGATGTGAGGCTCCTCACCATTTTTCAGAGGGGGAAACTAGGGCACAGAATGACCCAGTAAGTTGTCCAAGACCACAGGCCAGTGAGTAGCACAGTCAAAATGACTCTTTAAAAAAAATCCCTCAAAGGACTCATAAAGTCCCATACCTATGGCTTACTACAGTGCCTTTAAAACGTTCTTTGCCTGTACGCAAAGCTTGAAATAGATTTTTCATTGTGACCTTGTAATGACAAATTCTAGTCATTTCAGAGGTGCACAGACCCACGTGGGGGCAGACGCACAGTGATGGAATTGGCAAGTCTCTTAAAACAAGATGTCTCTTGTGGTGTGTAAAGCAACGATGTCGTCTGTCCTGCTGGCTCCTCCCCTAATTCCATCCTATTAAGAAAAATTCTGACCCACTAATTTTTTTTTGAGTCAGGGTCCCACTCTGTAGCCCAGACTGGAGGGCATTGGCAGGATCACAGTTTACCACAGCCTCGACCTCCTGGGCTCAGGCGATCCTCTCGCCTCAACCTCCCCAGTAGCTGAGACTGCAGGCATGCGCCACCATGCGCTCATTTTTTATTTCTTGAAGAGATGGGGTTAAACTATGCTGCCTAGGCTGGTCTCGATTTCAAGTCATCCTCCCATCTCGGCCTCCCAAAGTGTGGGGATTACAGGCATGAGCCACTGTGCCCGGCCTGATTTTGTTTCTTCTTCTAGTAATGGCACCAATCCTCTGATGAGCTGTGATATAGTTTGAAAAGCACTCTATAAAGCACACAAACACATGGAGAAGATGTGCATTTCCCTAAACCCTTGTGAACAGGATGCTAACACTTATCCAGGGCTTACTCAGTGCTGGGCACTGTTGTCAGAACTTTTTAACTATTAACTCCATCCCCAGAAAATCTCCTGTGGAATATTAGATTGAACTATACAAAATGGCTCATAGTTGACGATTTCCTGTGGGAAATAGCAATGTCGTGTGGCAAACTTCATGAGATAGCCTTATGATAATTCCACTTGACGCACAGGAAAATAAAGAAACAGAGGGGGGAAGTCACCTGCCCATTGTTGCACAGCTGCTACATGGTGTTGCTGCAATTTGCTCCCAGGCAGCCCAGCCTGTCCCCTCCTAACCATTGGCTAGCCAAGGACTCTTCAAGGACACGGAGGAAGCCTGTAGTGGCAGCTTGAGTGAGCAGCAATGCCCCTCCTTGCTTTATGCCTGGGAAGTCCTCCAAATCCTTCTCACATTCTTTCTATAGGCTTCTTGAGCTTTCGTGGATTTTTAGACATCATGGCAGCCAGTGCCCGGGTTGTACCCCTATGGAGCCCAGAGGCTGGCTGGATTCCTGCTCCATGTCAGGTTCATCACTGCGTCTCACCTCCCTCCCACGTGCATTTGAATTTGTCGGTGAGTTAAACGCCGTGTGGCGTGAGGCCCATCGTACCCTCTCGGGGCTCACTCCTGGGAGGCGTTTGCTAAACATCAGTGTGGATATCAGATGCCCGCTGAAAGGTGAACCCGCAGTCTGGGCTAGAAGTGTCTGTTTCCGCATCTAATCACGGCATGAAAAGCGCCGAGCTGGAAGATGCTAGAACCCTGATGGCCCGGTTGCCCAGCCGGCACAGAGCATGGCCTCGGAATGCCCTCCACGCCAGACGAGCCGCCCTCGTCATAAAACCTTCCAGGTACACAATGTGCCTCTGAGTCTGGGACATCATCCATCTGCTTCCGGAAATCTCAATTACATTTACAGGCGGCGAGGTGCTTGCCTGCGGTGTATGCACCTTGCTGGAATTTTCATTTCCTCTAAACCACGGTGGGCTTGTGGGTTCCAACCAGCTGGTCGCCCCCTGCCCTGCCGCGGAGAACGGGGGGGAGGGGCAGCACCCTCCTCCTGGGGAAGCCGCAGGGTCACACCTGATGTTGGCCCAGGCTCTAAAATCGCTAGACACAGCCAGCATCAGATGCGGGAACAGCTGAGACTATTCAGACCCCGGAATTACCCTCAACACGGGTAATTGAGCGCATCGCGGTGGCCCTCAGCGACCGACGCACAATGACAGAACCGCAGATCCATCTGCTGCCTCTCCCTCCCACCGGCAGGTGTCCAGGCGGGGGCATGCCCTGGCTGGATTATTTACATGCATTTAAATAGTCAATGCTCCGTTATTAGCGTACATTCACCATTCTCTTTGTTAGGAAACCAGAGATAATCAGCCCACATCTTATTTTCTGTTACGTGTACTCCGTTGTGTTTACGTTGGAAATCCTCACGATGAGAAGATCTGGTCTCCAGGGCACTTGGATGGATTTTCAAGGGTACTCGCTGGACGATGGCCTCTGCCTGCTGGAGCTGTCTCTGTTGGTGGCTGATCCTGTGACTTTGGGGAGAGTTGTCTAATATTTCTGAGCCACAGGCCATCTTTTTCGTAGACTAGTGGTTCTCAACTGGGGGTGGCTTTACCCCTAGGGGACACTGGGCAGTGTTTGGAGACATATTTTTGGCTGTCACAACTTGGAAGGGAAGGGTACAACTGGCATCTAGGGGGTAGAGGTCAGGGATTCTGCTGAACACCTACAATGCCCAGGGTGGACCCCATGGTGGACAATCACCCAGTCCACTGGGTCAACAGCACTGAGGTTGACAAACTCTGGTCTAGACCTACAATAGGTACGAAAACACTGTGAGAATATTCATATCTCTATCTCCCAGACATCAGGAGAGAGTCAAAGCCCTCCGTACAAATGCTGCTGAAGCTCCCTAGGGACTTGCCCCCAAAGGCATGTCCCTTCCTCCAAAGACGTAGCCAGCATCATGTGTTGTGTGACATCTGCACGCCTCCGATGACAGGGAGTGATTGTGGCAGGTGGGCCTCACTGGCAGCATTCACTTGAGGAAATCTTTGACAGAAAGCCCAAGAAAATGTTGCATATCCACTAAGAGGCAGCAGGACTGCCTCTTTAAGCACTCACGGTAAAAATCCTTCTGCCTCCCTCCACAGATGCAGCAATGAAGTCCAGAGAGATTAAGTGGCTTTTCTTTGGCCACAAAGCAAGTGAAACCCAAGATGGGCTCAAACTCCCGACCTCAGAGTCAATGCCTGGTTTCCCTGTCGTGAGTCGCACTTCAAAAGACTTTGAAGCACAGAAGTTGATAGTATTGGGTCAGGGCTGCAGCCCTCGTGCTTGTGCAAAAAGCATTTTGCCCGACTGACTTGCCTCCCCGCAAGGGGCCAGTTCATCTCCCGAAGCGGCTGAGGTGGCCTGAAGCCCTTCTCTGAGGGCATGTGCCCTTTCAGCCGGCCCCTTCCCAAGAGCCTGGGTTTTCAGTAGCAGCAGTTTGGCTGCCTCTCCTGGCTTTTGTTGCTGTTGTTTGTTGTTATTGTTGTTGTTCTTCCTGAAAAAAGTTTTAAAAAGCAAGTCATTGCTTAGTAAATGACCCAGGTGGTTAGGTGAGATGGCTTCTCTTTTTTTTTTTTTTTTTTTTTGAGTTGGAATCTCACTCTGTCACCCAGACTGGAGTGCAGTGGCCGCTCCCGGCCACCACAGCCTCGACCTGCTGGGCTCCGGCGATCCTTCTGCCTCAGTCTTCCGAGTAGCCGGAACTACAGGCGCACACTACCACGCCCACCTAATTTTTTGATTTATTGTAGAGATGAGGGCTCACCAAGTTGCCCAGGCGAACCCGCGGGCTCAGGCAATCCACTCACCTCAGCCTCCCAAAGCGCAGGATTACAGGTGGAACCACGGAGCCTGGCATAGCTGCGGGGCTCCTGCTGAGAAGCAGTGGCCTGACCATATACTGGGAGCCGGGTCAGGGGAGGGAATGGAGTGGGGATGGGGGAAGGTGGGGGCGGGGGACTGGATCAGAAACGCTGCCCATCCCCCCAGGCAGGTCAGGTGAGGATGCAGAGCCTCTTCACAGAGGAGCCCCATCTTTATTTTTCTATGTATTTAATCAAAGGAATGTGCTCACAGATTACATCACTGAACACATCCACAGACATTTGTCACTCCCTTTTTCCCATTTCTGGTGCCCTCTAGGGCCACTGCTTTTGATTCTTCCAGCTGAAGTTGCTGGCGTTTATTTATTTATGTATTACTTTTTTGAGTCCAAGTCTCACTCTGTCACTCAGGCTAGAGTGCAGTCGCATGATCACTGCTCACTGCAGCCTCAACCTCCTGGGCCCAGGCCATCCTTCCACCTCAGCCTCGTGAGTATCTGGGGCTACAGGCACATGCCACTGAGCTCTGTTCATTTTTTGTTTGTTTGTTTGTTTGTTGAGATGAGGTCTCGCTGTGTTGCCCAGGCTCAGTGTTGGTATTGAAATCCAAGTAGCATGTTTGTAAAGAGCCTCGCTGTCTGGGATGTCTGAGCAGACGACCAAGGAGACCTAGCTGGATGTTGCCAAGTGAAGAGTCAGACCTAGCTGCATGCGCACCAGCAGTCGCTGTGGGCCCACAAGGCACGTGCCCGTATGATGTCAGGCAGTCGAAGAGTAGGCCCTCCTGGCAACATGGGATTCTCGAAGCAGGCTGGGATGCTGACTGCCCGGCTTCTCTTGACAGCTTAAACCCCTGTTGGTTTAGCCATTATTGTTGAGGTTTCCGCCATCAGCAACCAAACAACCACAAATGGGCACAATGACAAAGTCAAGTGCAAAACTCTGATTCCTAGTCTTTGTTGTATCCACTAGACAAACTTGCCACTTGCACAATGTTAAAAAAAAATCCCTCTTCATTTTTCAGATCATACAACCTGCTGTCCAATGCCCAGAGAATGGTACGATCTGAGGGGTGCAGCTTGAGGGGTTCAGAATCCCCCAGACAAGGTCACACGGCTGAAAACCCACCTGCACAGAATGTTCCTTCGGGTCAGGGAGACGCTGTTTTATTTCACAGTGCATTACTTTGCGTCATGATCCGTCCCTGCCCTGAAGGACATCAGCAGGGAGATGAGGTGGACAGGGACAGGGTGAACATGGTGGAAGTGTGCCCTCAGATGGGGGAGGAGTTTGTGAGGGAGGCGGTGGTGTCCTTCAGTGGGGGAAGACACTGAGACTAGACTGCATGTTGAAGATTGGCTGGGGGCTGGAGGCTGGGCTGGGGGACAGCAGGGGAAGGAGTGTTGAACTCCAGGCAGAGGGAACAGCAGGTGCAAAGGCCCTGTGGCCCGGGATAAGCTTAGCACACACGGTGGAGCACTGTGGCTGGAGAGAAGGCAGAGGAGACCAGCTGGAGAGGAGGTCCGGAGCTGGGCAGAGGCCACTCCATGACCATTGTTTTTTCATCTAAGTGCTCTGGGAGGGTCCTGCAGGATGTTTATTTATTTGTTCATTTGTTTGTTTATTTGTCTATAAATAAACAAACAAATGAACAAATAAATAAATTTATAGACAAGGTCTGGCTCTGTCGCCCAGGCTGGAGTATAGTGGCGTAATCACAGCTCACTGCAGCCTCGAACTTCTGGGCTCAAGGGATCCTCCAAGGATTTTAGGTAGAAGGCTGGGATGTGGTCTACTAACACACTAGAAAGTCCTCGCCCACTCCTGTGGGCCTTCACATCTCCTGCCCTCTCCACCTGGAGCACCAGACTCCCCTCACCACAAGGCCAGGCGCCATTCCTTCCAGGAAGTCCAGCCCGGTTGGTTCCCCAGCTCCTGAGCCTCTCAGAGCACCCAGTGCCCCCTCCCCTCAGATACTTGCCACAGCATTTCCGTGGTCGGCTTCCTGACCTCGCTCCTTGGACTTGGGGTCCTGGAGAACAGGGCAGGCCACATTTGCCTCTGGAGCTCCAGCATCTGGCTGGGGGGCTCAGCCCCGCTACACGTGAGTCCCAGCTGTGGACCCACAATCCCTTGCCCAGATGCACCCCACCATCCCTGGGATGGGGCCCAGGAGTCGACATTTTTAAACACCCCAGGAGCTTCCAAGGTGTCGCCAAGTTGTCTGTTGGAAGTGCTCAAAAATCATTTCCAAGTGCTGGAAGGACACCCGTCCCAGAGCTCCAGACAAGGCTGCATGCCGCTTAGTCCAGAGTGTGGGTTGGTTGGAGACACGACTCCCATGCTGTCCTGCAGCTCAGCCACGTTTTCATCCCATGCTCCCCTCTGCCCCTGGGCAGGGAACTCCATCTCAGCCAGTATCATGCTCCCTCTGGTGCCAGGACCCCAGCTGGAACCAGAGGGCCCGTGCCCATGGGGGCTGCTTCCCAGGGGCTTGCAGGAGGGGTAGTACAGGTGCTGGGGACAGGGACAGGGACGGGGACAGGGGCTGCTGCTCCCTTGGGCCCGGAGTCTCCAGGGAAGAGGCAGATGCCTGAACAGGGAGGGGAGGCCTGGAGGGCAGTGGGGATCTCTAGTCATCTCTAGTTGAGGGACATGGCCTGTCTGTACTGACCCTGCAGGCATGCAGCCTAGTGAGAAAACCCTGCCCTTCCTGCGGCTGCCTGCTGAGCCCCTAATGACCAAACCCGAAGCCAGGGGCCTGGAGCCCCATGCTGGGACCTTGTGGGCCTGTGGGCCAAGCTGACAAGGCCCAGCACGCCCCTCCCCAGTCTTGCATTTCAGGCAGGGTAGCGTCATGGCAGGCCACAGCACTGGGGCCAGGTGCTGGCCAGTGCACATGTCACCTGTACACTGTGGAATACACAGAGATGTCTGCAGGGACAATGTCCAAACAGCCACACAGCACAGTTATGACTAACTGGACACCATCAGGAGTTGGAGCCCACGGTGCCACCTGGACCGCACTGGGTGGTGCTGATTCCCCTATTTGAGTCACTCCAGGACATCCTCTCCCCCCACGACCTGCCCATCCCGTGGAAATCACCTGCAGCTTCTGCAAGCACCAGGAGACAGCAAGCCTGATGTTCAGTATGTTTTAAGTCTGATTTTGCAAAGAGAAAGAGAGAGAGATAAATGGAGACAGACACAGAAACTGATACAAAGAGAAAGAGACAGAGACAAAGAGAGAGAAAAACAGAGAGACAGAGACAAAGAGAGAAAGAGATAGATGGAGCCAGAGACAAAGAGACAGATACAGAGAGACAGAGACAGAAAGACAGAGCCAAAGAGAGAGAAAGATGGATAGAGACAGAGACAGAAAGAGACAGAGACAGAGAGAAAGAGACAGAAAAACAGAGACGGAGAGCAAACAGAAGGCTTAAATTTCCATCTCTGTAACCCTAAATTACGAGCCTTAGCCTGGGACCCTTGCACTGTAGCATTTGAGTATTTCAGGGACATGTGGGGACAGCCACAGGGAGGGAGCGCGCACCAGGAGCCAAGTCAGGCAGCAGGGAGGGCAGTCACCAGCTGGGATGCCTCACAGGGCTGCCCTCACCCACCTGGGAGTACCCACGGCCCCTCTGGGACCTGGTGGCAGCAGGCTCCGGGGAAGCCAGCGGGTTCCCAGGATAAGGATGGCATCTCAGCTGCACCATCCTTATGACAACAAAATGTCATCCTTGTGTTTCCAAACGCCCCTGAGAAGGTGGGCTTTTTCTGGCCTGCCTGTCCTCTGCCTATCTTATAAATGAGAGCACGTTCTAGAAACGCCATGGCCTGCAATGCAGCTTGTAGGAGGCTCAGGACTCTGCCCCGGGTCTGTGTAACTGCTGGTCTCACCATCACCCACTTGATGACTATAGAGCTGAGGTAAGGGTCAGGCTTCCACGAGGCTAGCAAAATCTGGTAACAATCATCACCACAGTTATAGTAATAATAGCTGACACTCTTGGCTGTCTTCCCCACCCCCTCTGCTCTGCAAACAGGTCCCTGATTTTGTATTGAGAAAAGAACAGGTGATCTCAAGACCTCAGAGAAGCTACCCTGTCTTCAGTCCCAGAGGATTAATCTGACCTCAACCCACTCTGGTACATTCTTTTTCTTCTGCCGGTGATTGGTTCAGGAGCTGGCATGTGAATCTGTTCTGGTCAATGAGATATAAGGAGAAGTATGTTTGGCACTGCCCAACTTGAAAAAAACCGGACAAAGTCTCTTGACAAAGCTTATTGCACCTGACTCTCTCCCTTCTAGAAATGGGAGAGCTGGAGCTTGGCAGCCACTTTGTGGTCATGAGGATACAGCTGTGAGGATGAAGATTTAACGCTGAAGAAAGCAGAGCAGAAATGTGGAGAGATCCTGCATCCATGGTGACATCCCACTACTGCCACGCCAGCCCTGGGGTCTCCAGGCTCAGCTGTCTTATTGCTATGAGACAAGATGTCTAAAAAGAGCCTGACATGGGGTTAGCTGGGTGTTCTGTAGTTGCAGCCAAGCAACTTGCAACAATACAAGAGTCGCCCTGCCTAGGTGATCTCTGACTGAGTGTCTCATTCATGAGGAAGTCAACAAACATGGGATGGCCACAGTGACGGGCCTTGTGGTAACCTTCTAGGCCCCTGGAAAACAAAGACGAGTGAAGACCAGTTCCCGATCTCACAAAAACTGAAAACAACGGCCAGGAAACGAAATGGCCATACAACAGCTGCCGTCAGGACACGGCAGACACTTGCTGTGTGTGATCACTCCCTTGGTCCTGGGCGGTCATGACTGGGGGAGACAGCATGCGTCTTGCTCCTGTTCATGACAAGCACTGGGCCTATGGATGCCTAGAGACAACTTCAAGGGTGTGACTCCTCAGTTCAGCAGTGGCCTGGATCCGGAGACTCTGACTCTTTGTCTTCAGTGGGGAGGGGGTGCAATGAAGGAAAGTTAAAGAAAATTCCAGAAACCCCAGCCCATGGAGACTTGAGCCAACCAGGCCAAACTAGACTCCCAATTTCCTAGCCCCTCTGTCCTTGGGGATGGGGACATATGTCTATCGGCCTCCAAAGGGTGTGGATGGTGGGAGGGGTTGCAAATAGGACACCTGCCTGCCCACCCACTCACTCTGTGGCCTCACCCTCTGAGTCATTAGATCTCGGTTTCCTCCCTTTCTTTTTTTTTCTGAATCAGAGTCTCACTCTGCTGCCCAAGCTGGAGTGCAGTGGCACCATCACGGTTCACCACAGCCTTGGCCTCCTGGGCTCATGTGAGCCTTCTGCCTCAGTCTTCTGAGAAGCTGGACTACAGGCACACACTCCCCCCCATGCCCAGCTATTTAAAAAAATTTTTTTTCTAGAGACAAGGACTTGCTATATTGCCTAGGCTGGTCTCAAACTTTTGGGCTCAAGCAGTCCTCTAGCCTCAACCTCCCAAAGTGCCGGGGTTTTAGGTGTGAGTCACCATACTAGCTTTCATTTCTTTTCTCTTTGAAAGCCTTGCCCAGCCTGATGCGAGTCCTAATTAACACCACGCACCACAGCATGACCTAGGGAAAGCCATCCTTTATGCTTGAATATCTTTATTAAATTTGGAACGAAAATATGTGAACAGGGTGTTGATTATGCGGGAAAGACGGGACAAAGATCTCCTGGATATCAGTAGTAACTGGATTTCTGAAGCAGACATTGGGCTGTGTATAGAAAATGTCTCAAGGCATCTCCTGGGGGGACCATATTTCAATGTCTTTGTTTTTTTAAATCACAGCAAGAGCACTTGATATGAGATCTACTCTCTCAAGAGATTGTTACGTGTGCAATGCAGTGTTGCTATCTACAGGCACAAGATTGCACAGCAGACCTCTGGAAGTATTCATCTCGAGTGAAATTTGATACCTGTTGGTGAGAAAGTTCCTGCTTCACCTTCCCCCAGTCCCCAGCAGCCACCATTCCACATTCTGCAGAGCGCTCTGAGTCCGACTACGTCAAAGACCTCGTATGAATGGAATCCTGCAGTATTCGTCCTTCTGTGGCTGGCCTTTTTCACTTAGCGTGATGTTCTCAAGGTCATCCATATTGTCATATTATTGCAGGATTTCTTTCTTTGTGAACGCTGAGTACCATTTTATCATATGCATAGAGTATACCACCTGTTCTAATCTATTCACCCATCGATGGACATTTAGATCGTTTTCACATCTTGGCTTGGCATTGTCATGAAAAACGGCGCCACCTCTTATCAACAAGGATGCCTGAACAAAGCATATTTGTATACCTAACCCTTAACTGTACCCCACAATATCATAACAAAAAATATTGATTAAAAAAAAAAGAAAGAAAAACGGCGCAACAAATGTGGAAGTGCTAGTATCCCTTCATTTCAGTTCTTTTGAATAAATAACCGGAAGTGACGTTGCTGGTTCATGTCATGATTCTATATTTGGTTTTTTGAGGAACTTTTATGCTCTTTCCCACTTTGTGTTTCTGCCCACGGCATGCAAGAGTCCCGATGTCTCCATATCCTCACCTGCACCATTATCTTTTTGGTTTTTTTTTTTTATAATTGGCATCCTGAAAGGCATGAGGTGGTATCTCATTGTGGCTTTGATTTGCATTTCCCCGATGATTAGGGTTGGGAAGCCCCTTTTCAAACAGTT
Source organism: Cephalopachus bancanus (assembly GCA_027257055.1). Taxonomy (NCBI): domain Eukaryota; kingdom Metazoa; phylum Chordata; class Mammalia; order Primates; family Tarsiidae; genus Cephalopachus; species Cephalopachus bancanus. The sequence goes on along the minus strand of JAPVLO010000451.1, from coordinate 620,639 downwards.
GCTGCATGTGAATACCACATGAGCAGAACCAAGGATAAAAATCACACGCTCATTGCAAGTGGCACAAAAAACATCTGGTAAAATACAACGCTCTTTCATCATAAAGACACTCAGAAACCAGGCATAGAGGGAAATTAACTAAGCACCGTGCACAGCATAAAGGCCATGTAGGAAAGGCCCACAGCTAACATTATACTCATCGTGAAAAACTGAAAGCTTTTCCATTAGGAACAAAGCAAGGATGTCCATGCTCGCTGCTTCTGTTAAACATAGTGCTGGAAGTCCTAGCCAAAGCTGTTAGGCAAGAAAAAGAAATAAAAGTCATCCAGATTGGAACGGAAGATGTTAAATTTCCCCCATGCAGGTGACATGATCTTATACATAGAAAGCCCTAACGTCTCCACAAAAATACTGTTAGAACAAAGTTGCAGGATACAAAGTCAACATACAAAAATCAGATATGTTTCTATATACTAACAATAAACTATCTGAAAAGGAAATTAGAAAAACAATCCAATTTATTGTAGCATCAAAAAGAACAAAATACACAGGAATAAACTTAACTAAGGACATGAAAGATCTATACATGGTAAACGACAAGAGACTGATGAAAGAAATTAAAGATGACACAAACAAATGGAAAGATATATTGTGTTCATGGTTTGGAAGACTTAACACTGTTGAAATATCCATACTACTCTAAGCAATCTACAAATTCAACACAATCCTCATCAAAATTCCATTTGATTTTTTTTACAGGAATAAAAAAATTCTAAAATGTCTGTGGAACCACAAAACACCCTAAATAGCCAAAACAATCTTGGAAAAAAAGAGCAAAACTAAAGGTATCACATTTCTTATTTTTTTTTTTTTGAGTTGGAGTCTCACTCCGTCACCCAGACTGAAATGCAGTGGCATGCTCCTGGCCACCGCAGCCTTGACCTGCTGGGCTCCAGCGATCCTTCCGCCTCAGCCTTCCAAGTAGCTGGAACTACAGGCGCGTGCTACCATGCCCGGCTAATTTTTTGATTTATTGTAGAGATGAGGTCTCGCCAAGTTGCCCAGGCGGGTCTCGAACCCGCGGGCTCAGGCAATCCACTCACCTCAGCCTCCCAAAGTGCTGGGATTACAAGCTGAGCCACCGAGCCCAGTTGCATCACATTTCTTAATTGCAAATATACTACAAAGCTACAGTGATTAAAACAGTATGGTACTGATAAAAAGACAGACATATAGATAAATGGAACAAAATAGAGGGCCCAGAAATAAATGCATAAATATATGGTCAGAGTATTTTCAACATGGGTATCAAGAACCCGCAGCAGGGAAAGGACATTCTCTTCAACAAATGGTGCTGGAAAAACTGGATGTCCACATGCAAAAAGAATAAAATCAGGCCTTTGTCTTACACCATTTACAAAAATCAATTCAAAGTAGATTAAAGACTTAAACATAAGACCTAAAACGGTAAAGTTCCCAAAAGAAAGCACAGGGGAACAACTTTATAAATTGGTCTTTGGAGTGATTTTATGGCTGCAACACCCCAAACAAAAATAGACAAGCAGGATGACATCCAGCTAAAGATGACATCCAACTAAAAGCGTTCTGCACAGCAAAGGAAACGGGCAGAAGGGTAAGCAGGCAGCCTACAGAATGGGAGAAACTGTGTTCAAACCAAGTATCTGAGAAGAGGTTAATTTCCAAAATATATATGCAACTCCTACAACGTTATAGCCCCAAAACCCAAAGCCCAGTTGAAAGACGGGCTAAGAACTTGGATAGACATATCTCCGAAGAAGCATGCCTTCTAATCAGCCCAAGCAGCCTTGCAAAGGTCACGGACATGGAGCAGGGTGTCCTGGCCGGTGGGGGTCCTTCAGCCCACACAGGGACAGGGCCATGGAGGCATCGAGCTGGGAGTAACCAACCACAGTTCTCCCTCAGCAGTGCCTCTTGCAGCCTGGAGGCAACGGCCTTTGCTGGAGGCCAGAGGATGTACGCCCTGTAAACGAGATGAGATTTTAACCAGACTCCAAAGAGCTGAGACAGCTGCCCCCAAAGGGCTGGATTGTTTACCTCGGGGCAGATAAGCAGGGATGAAGGTGGAGCAGACCCAAATCTGCTCTTTGCGGTGATGGGGGTGGGGGCCTCTGAATCTGGACTCAGAGGAAGAAACACATGGAAAATGAAATCCCTTCTTCTTAACAAATAAAATAATTGGGGCACCGTGATTTCTTAAGGCAGATATTATTTCACTCTTTCTCCTTCCCCAGAACTATAGATTTTTCTATTCCTTGGCTCATTCATCAACTAAAAATGTGACTTGGGGGAGGCAGGGTAACAGCATTTTTGCTCGGGAGTTCATTAGGAATTCTGGAAGGCTGACATCATAACTCACTCTTGGTGCAGCTGACTGCAGGCTTCCCAGAATCCGAGGTTGGGGAACCCATTTAAAGCTGCAGGCAGTCTTCCTGCAAAGAAATCCAGCTCGAAAAGGATGCCTGATTGTAAGCAGGACCCCAGGATTCTCTCCGGAGCCTAGACTCTAACAGCTCCCATGGCCCATGGCTTGTTGGCTTAAAAACTGTATTATGGCCTGATACCGTGGCTCACACCTATAATCCCGAAGCTTTGTGAGGCCGAGACAGGAGGATTGCTTGAAACCAGGAGCTCGATACCTGCCTGGGCAACATAGCGAAAACCCCATCCCCCATCTCTACAAAAATTTTTAAAATGAAAAAATTAGCCAGGCGGAGTGGCTCATGCCTATAGTCCTAGTTACTTGGGAGGCTGAGGTGGGAGGATCACTTGAGTCCAGGAGTTCGAAGCTACAGTGAGCTATGATGGCTCCCCTGCACTCCAGCCTAGGCAACATTGCAAGGCCTTGTCTCTAATTTAAAAAAAAATGAAAATGGTATTACACACTGGGAGGCAGACCAGGAAAACCCTATAGCTAATAAGAGCACAGAAAATAAATTGGTCATGTCAGAAATAGTAGCAAAAGCCAGTGGGAAAGCAGAATTCTCATTGCTTAAAAGCAGATCCTCATAAGATGTTTACCTGCACATCAATATTTTGCTAATCTAGGTGTGGCATATATACACAATGTAGAGTTGGTTACTGACAATCTTTTCCTGTAAAGTATTTAAAAGTCTTGGTGCCTCATTTTATGAACCTGACATTTTTAAGGAGTCAGGATGGATTATTTCATTCAACCAATGGACAATGAGCTCCATCACCTTGTTTATCTTGAATCTGAGACAAGAGGTAGATGGGGAGGGTCCCCAGGACAATGAAGATCTGAGGTGTTGGGTGACAGGCTCAGCCCTCTTCATATTCCTTGAGGTCACAGAGTGCCTCTGGGCTAACTGTTCAGTCTGATGACCACTTCTCACCCCTAGATTCAGGGATAGACATGATACCCTACGGAGGCAACGGACATCTACCCACTATCATCTGTGCACAGGAAATAACTGCTTCTTTAGCACTTCCGTGAAACTTCCATCTTGTCCATGCAAATGTCTTTGATTAGCCACGATGTCTGTCCTGAAACCTCCATCTCATCCATACAAATGTCTTTGATTAGCCACGATGTTTGTCCTGAAACCTCCATCTCATCCATATAAATGTCTTTGATCAACCACGATGTTCATCCTGAAAGTTTCAACTCGTCCATGCAAATGTCTTTCATCAGCCATGATGTTTGTCCTGAAAGTTCCATCTCATCCATACAGATGTCTTCGATCAACCATGATGTTCATCCTGAAAGCTGCAGTCCCTCCATGCAAATGTCTTTCATCGTCCATGATGTTCATCCTAAAACCTTCATCTTGTTCATACCAATATCTTTGATCAGTCATGATATCCATCGGATACACAGTGATGGCAGAAAGAGAGGCAACATCATGGCCTTGCTTCTCTTTCTCTCATGCTCAGTGTGGCAGTGACTCCTGTTGGTTCTTCCTCCCAAGTGTCCAGAATCCACCTGCAGCTCCTGCCACCGATACCGTCATCTTGGGTCATACCACATCCTCCTCCTCCTAGTTTGCTGGGACGCCCCTACTGGGCTCCCAGTATCTCTGCTCCATAGACTCCTGTTTACAGAAACTGAGCTGTTGTTCACATGTGCTTTTTAAGCTTTTTATTCTAAAATTTAACAAGTTACATCACCCACCCTCCCGCCACACACACACACACACACACACACACACACACACACACACACACACACAAATGCATAGCTTAGTGAAATATTATAAACAAACATCCTTATAGCGAGGACCAAGTCAAGATACAGCACCTTGTCAGAATTCCCTCACAGGGGCATCCCAGTCACGGTCCCTCCCTCCCTCTCTCCGAAAGTAACCCCCGTACTGATTCTTACCACCATTCTGCCAGCCACCTCCCTAAAGTCTTCATGGCTTCATCACCCCCATGTGCCTCCTTAGACAATATAGTTCCTGTTACCCACTTGGTAAGTCTTAGTGCGTTCCCCTCCCATGCCTTTCTCTTCCTTAGAATCTCCCCATTGCCATGCCTAAGTCCCAGGACCACAGAGTTTCTTGCAGTCTGGACTTTGGTCATTCCATATCTGCAGTGCAGTCAGCACGTGCATCTCTCTGTCTTCTTCAAAATGGCAGCTGGCTCCAGTCACTTGTTCAGAATTGAGTGTGATGTTAAAAAAAAATGTTCTGAATTCTAAAGGAGCTATTGGGGAACCCAGGGAGACAAAGTTAGAAAGTTAGACCATGATGTTAAAGCCCTCCAGCCCAACACCACCAGGAACTTGCCTACTACCAGAGTTAGTTTACATAGTTTGGGGCAGTAAAGAGGGTCGCACCCACGGCCACCCAGAGCATCTCCAGAAGAGGGGAAGGGCAGTGCTTCTTAGAGGATATGGGCTTCCAGTGAGTGACTCTAAGAAGAGATAAAGGAAGCAGGATTGAGAAGGGGGACAATGTGGCAACTGGGTGTTGTGAGTAAATACTTTATCTCAGAGGTAGGAAAATTGAAACAGGGCTAGGATTGTCCCCCCAAAAGAGGCAACTGTCACTCCTGTTAGAAAGGAGGCTTGTTCAGTCACTTTGGTGGTTGCCTAGTGGTCTTATCTCCACCTGCCTCCACACATGGTTATCTGTGGCCATGTCTGAACACGTTACGTTTCCTGTGCCTTGTTCATATTGATTTGGGAGGATGACGTTCTCTTTCTTGGTTCCACCCTGGTCTAGATTCTCACAGGACTGATTTTACTTTATCAAGGTCCTATAATGGAAGACCTTGACTTTCAGTGTGAGGAGGTTTATATCTAATTTGATAGACAAGAGGGAGACACCAAAGATATTTGGGCGCCAGAGTGGTCAAGTGAAGATTGTTCTTGAGGAATCAGGTACCGGTCAGTCTGTTGGGAGAGAAATTATGGGAGGCAGGATATCTAGTGACAGGCAGTGATGGTCCAGGGGAGAGAAGGTGTGGTGTAGATGAAGATGCTGGCGATGAGGAGGATGGGTGGAGAAGGCACTGGAGGGAGGAAACAACAGGACAGGATGTTGGCAGGGGAAGACTCCAACATGAGCGCCCTGGTGTTTGCCTGCCTAGCAGCCTTTCCACCCCACTTGCTCCAGGTGTTGTTTCTCTAGGCAAAAGGAAAATGGATCAGGATTGGCCACAACAGTCTTAGCTGCCCCAGTCACCTCTGTTGGATGCTTTTCCAACTCCCTGTACAGTGAGGACTGCCCTGTGCCCTCACTCCGGCCCTTGAGACCCAGGAGAACTGTGATGGGCCCCTGAGAAAGGTTTCCATTTCTTAAAAATAAGAATGTTCCCTTCAACTGCCCCGTTTCCTTGTTTCAGGCAAAATTGGAGTACTTGTAATGTCTAGAGTTACCGCTCCCCATGACTTTTTCTAGAAACATAGGTGTTTTCGGAACCACTGAATGTTGGAGGTGCCGATGTTAGTCACCCAAAGTATCTTGACCAATGCCCGGGGCTCCTCAGATGACGGGAATGTCTTTGAAGCTGGATAACTCAAGGGACAGTGAGGCCAGCATGAAAACAAGGGTGGCTGGAGGATAGGTGGGGAAGAAAAGGTCATTTTGTTAGAATCTCCTGGGTTTAAACAGACAGCAAAGGTCAAGTTCTGAGTTTGGGAGAGAGTCTAGCCCTTGAGAAGGTGGCAGGTGGGAGCCCCTGGCCTGACGCTGGGAGATGATGCCCCTGGAGGAATCCAGCGGGTGATGGTTCTGAGATCTGCCTCATGTCTGACTCAAGGATCCTGGGTAAGCTTGGACACTGATCCCTTTCTGGAGAGTCCTGGGTAAGCCTAGATGCTGATCTTTTTCTGGGGATCCTGGGTAAGCTTAGACGCTGATCCTTTTCCACGTAGTCGGATATTACTTTAGGAGGTTGTAAGCTTAGCCTGGCTTGGTTTCTGCACTTCCCAAGCTTGACTGGAAAAGCTTTTGCGTCAACATGGCCACCAGCCTCTTCCGCAGGAGATTTCCCCCCCACTCTCCTGTGCTTGAGTTTCCTTTTAAAAAACATTTCTTGTTTCGTTGTCCAATGTTTCCAGTGCAGCTGTCGCCACAGTCTTGAGAGCCCTCACCAGCAGAGCCGTCTCCAAGGAATGATGGGTCTTGCTGAGGCCGGAGGTGGGGGTGTGAGAGGAAAGAGAACGGACATTCGGGCCAGGGTCCCAGGAGGTGGGGTCAGCGAGGACAGGTCTAAGGAAAGAGTTTCCTCTTGAACAGGTTGTGTTGATATGTTCAGGTGGTTAAGTGCACGAGTTCTGAGTTTGGGGCCTTTTTGGGCTAGAGATGCAAACGTGGGAGCTGTCACATTTAAAGCCCTCATCTTAGAGACGATCTTTCAGGGAGGGAGTATTCAGTCTTCTCAGACTTGAGTTTACTGTGTGATCTTGGGAAAATCCCTCTTGAGTCTATTTTTTGGGAGTCAGGGTATCACTCTGTTGCCCAGGCTGGAGTGCAGTGACACAATCACAACTCACCGCAGCCTCAACCTCCTGGGCTCAGGTGATCCTTCCACCTCAGCCACCCGAGTAGCTGGTACTGTAGCATATGCCACCACACCTAGCTGATTGTTTTATTTATTGTGGAGGTGAGGTCTTGCCATGTTGCCCAGGCTGGTCTCAAGCTCTTGGGCTCAAACAATCCTCCTGCCTCAGCCTCCCAAAAGTGCTAAGATAACAGGCACGTGCAACTACACCCAGCCTGACCTTTTGCTTGCCTGTAAAGGTATGGATTGCAGAATTTGATCTCCAATACCTGGTCCTGCTCTGTGGTTCCAGAATAGTGTGTATTTAAGACTGAGTAAGCCAGGCTGCTCCCCACGCATCAGTGCTGATCCCCCTTAGGGTGAAGTCCTACATATACGCGGGCTGTCCCCTGACCGACCGACCCTGGAGCAGGTGGAGTGGGACATGGGATGTTTCCCAGGGGTCTTCAAGCTGCCGGACTGGAGGCCTCAACAGCCAAGCCCTTGATGAGCTCTTGTTTTCTACAAAAGGAAATCGAAACCATCAGAAAAGCTGGTCCAGCTGAGACTCCCCATGAGCCCGCCATCTTGGTGTCCACAATGCCAGGAACATCATTGCCCATCTATTGATCGACTGGCAGCAAAATTGCACATGTGGCCAGTCCCCCCTTACAGCCCAACACCCTGCAAATGCACTATCTACGACACGGATTATACAGGTTGACCCGTGCCCTGTGGGGTGGGGGGCAAGCTTCTGCTCTAACCAGACAATGGCTGCAGCCAGCTCCTTAGACACGGATCCTGGAAATGGGAGAGCTCTTTGTTTCCAGGTCAGGCCGCCTGTTTGTGGGGAGAAAGAATGAAGTGGCGACGGGGATCGATGGAAGAAGTGTGTTGGGTTAGACTGAAATTGCCCGGACCCAGTAGGTCACAGTCAGGAGGTTGCCCAGCGGGTGACGCTGATGAGACCCACACACAGACCTACACGTATGGGCCTCTAAGACACAGGAGGCACGGTGGCCAGGAGCATGAATTCTGGAGACTCACTGCCTCGGCTGGAATCCTGGCTGTCTTTTTATAACTGTGTCACCTTAGACACACAACTTAACCTCCTCTGTGTTTAAAAGCTTCAGATGGAAAATGGATACAGGCCGGGCATGGAGGCTCACACCTGTAATCCTAGCACTTTGGGAGGCCAAGACGAGAGGACTGCTTGAGTTCAGGAGTTTGAGACCAACGTGGGCAACAGAGTGAGACCTCATCTCTACCAAAAATAATAATGAGAATAATAAGGAAAAAGAAAATGGATGAAATAATGGCACACTTCCCATTGGGTTGTTCTGAGGATTAAATGAGTTAACGTTTGTAAAGTCCTTGGAACTAACCTGAAGCATCTGTGAGTACCACACAAGGCTTGCTGCTCATAAGGACTGAGTCCTTAGCCAGATCCCACATTTTGTGGTACATACAATGAATTCTATGCAGCCAGAAAAAAGAACAAACTCATGGCATTTGCCACAACACAGATGCAACTGAAGGCCATCGTTCTAAGATAATTATCACAGAAACAGAAAACTGAATATCACTCATCAGTGGGTACTAAACACCAGGCACACACAGGCACAAGGGACAAAAGACACTGGGCACTGCTCGGGGGGGTTGAAGAGGGAAAACATACTCCACATTTTGCCTATTTGAAAAGTTGCCTGTGACGCATCTGGACCCAGAAGTCCATGAGAGGAAGAATTCAGCTAGGGATGTCTTACCTCTCGTCTCACCCTTTAGTCAGATGAGTCGGTGGTTATTGACTGGGCAGCTGCAGAGTGGGCGGCTCTGGACTGGAAGCACAGGACCTTAAAATCAAGTGGTGGCGCCAAGACACAAACAGGAACCCTGCCGAACAGAAGGAGAGGCACCAAGTGGCATTCAGGAGGATGACGGGAAAGGGGCCAAGCAGCACGTGAGTCATGGCTGGATGCTCAGGCACAAAGCAGGAGGTACAGGAATCTGAACAAAGAATACTAGCATATCATTGACTTGGAAAACCCAAGAGAATCAACCAGAACTTTCAGAGCTTTTAATTGTGTCCAGAAATCCAATGAGGTGCAAAATCAGCATGTTTGTAGGCAGCCAAGAAAGTCAATCATAACATCTACAAAGAGAAAAAAAATGTCAGAAAAGCCTAGGAGTTGCTGAAAAGAAAGGAAATTTAGGAGGAACTTGCTCTACCAAATTTGATGTTGATGCTAGAATAGAGAAAAAACTCAGTGGAGCAAAACCCAGATACACGAATGTAGGCATGCCAAGGATTAAAAACAGTGATTAGGGCAGGAGTGGTGGCTCACACCTGTAATCCTAGCACTTTGGGAGACTGAGGTGGGAGGATTGCTTGAGGCCAGGAGTTGAAGATCAGCCTAGGCAATGTAGAGAGATCTTGTCTCTACAAAAAAATTTAAAAGCTAACCAGGCATGGTGGCACATGCCTGTAGTCCCAGCTACTTGGGAGGCTGAGGTGGGAGGATAATCTGAGCTTAGGAAGTTGCCCAAGGTCACGCAGTTGGCAAGCGGCAGGACCAGGACTTGAACTCAGGCCTTTGTGAGGTAAATCTCCATGATGAAACGATGGGGGAGGGGGGAGAGACAAAACAGAATATGTGAGGGTCGCATGCAGACATGAAGCCCGGTGCTGCAGGGGTGCGTGTGCTGAAACAAGAGAGAGAAAGCTGCCCTGCGCTTGCATGAAAAAAATCCATGGCTGATGGACTGGCTAAATGTCTACACAGAGAAAGAACAGAAGAATACATCTGGGTTTCCTAAAAGAAACATATTACTTAATATGTAAGCGGTGACTGTGCCATTGCATCCCAGCCTGAGGGACAGAGTGAGACTCTGACTCAAACATAAATAAATAAATAAATAAAAGGACCACGATTAAATCAAACAGAAACAAATCCAATTTTAACTTCCAACATGCAGCACTTAGATGTTATTATAAAACTGTGAAAAGAAAGAATCAAATAATAAGATGCAGGTCATTCCTTGATAGAGAGTTAATATTGACCAGATGTCCATTTCCTTCCTCTCGATCTATAAAATGTGAAGTTCCAGTAAATTATCATGAGATAAATGGTCTGAAGTGAATTTGGAAACGTAAGTCATAAAAATTTTTTTAAAAAGAAAATAAATGATGGATTCAGTTCTACCAGGTATTCTCACACAGTTCTGATTGAGAACGGAGGGGCTGATTGAGAACGGAGCCAGAAAACTCAATAGAAAGTTCAGGAAGAGACACGCAGACATAAGACTTTACAATGGGATAAAGGTTGCATTTCCATTATCTGGAGGAAGATGAATTATCCAATAAATGGCACCCAGATCACTTGAAAGTGCCTAATGATCTAGACGAAATATTATATCTGATCCATATCTCATTATGAGCATCAAAATCAATTCCAGATGCATGGCTAACTGAAATATAGAAAACATTAAAGTCCCGGAAGAAAATAAATGAATGTTTGCATAATGCGGGGGGATTTGTAAACATAAATGTGGGAATCTCAAAGGAAAGTTTGCTGAATATGAAACAAAAATGAAATTTTAAAAATATCTCTCAAATTTGCTCATTTCTCGATTCCACACACTTACTTCCAGGTATCATTTCTTGCCTGGAGTCATTCACTCATTCATTCATTAAGTGTACACTGAATGGCAGGTATGGTTTCTGGTGCCAGAGATACAGTAGTTAAAAAAAATATACAAAAAATCCTGGCCTCACATATCTTGCCCTCTAACAGGGCAGGCAAGTATAAAGAGGATAAATAAGTAACATTACAGGCTCAGGCCTGTAGCTCAGTCCTTTGGGAGGCCAAGGTGGGAGGATCACTTGAGCCCAGGAGGTTGAGGCTGCATGAGCTGTGACGGTGCCACTGCACTCCAGTCTGGGTGACAGAGTGAGTCCTTGCTTCAAAAAAAAAAAAAAGGGACACATATAATATGCCAGATTGTGTTTGGAGTTACGGAGAATAAGAAGGGAAGAGATGGAGTCATGTTCTGGGAAAAGTAATTTGAAAATTTAGACAGAGTGGTCAGGAAGGCTTCTAGGAGAAGTTAACATTTGAACATTTTGGAGGAGGGGGTGATTTGTGTGGATAATTTAGGCAAAAGCCTTCCAGGCACAGAGACTGCAGATGCAAAGACCTGAGACATCTGTGTGCTTGATGATGGTCGGGGATCCTCAAGGAGCTGGTAGGGCTGAGGCTGGGCAAGTGAGGAAAAGGAGTAGCCAGAGATGAAGTCAGAGAGGAGGTGCTGGGTAGCCGGGGGGTGGGGCCCGATCCCGTGGGGTCTTGGAAGCTGTGGAAGGAACGCTGGCTCACAATCTGGGCTGATGATGAGAGGCTGTGGATGGATGGATGGGCAGATGGAGAGGGAGATGGGGGGAGGTGGGTGAGGGGTAAGTGGGAGGGTGAATGGTCTTCACGGTAGCTGGATGAGTGGGTGGATAGGTGGGTGGGTAGATGGGGTGGCTAGGTGGATGTGAGTAGAGGGAGGTGGGTAGGTAGGGGGATGGGTGGGTAGTGGGAGGGTGGAGGGAGGGTGGAAGGATGGGCGGGTGGCTGGGTTGATGAATGGGTGAAAAGAAGGGGCAATAAACTAGAGGCGACCGGGGGAAGCAAAACACGCAGTGAACACCTGACTCTGGAACTCAGATGTGGGAACAACTGTGGATGGTATTTGGGACGCCCGAGGCAGTAGAGCTCGCTGGAGTCTCAGGCATGGCCCACACCTGGAGAAAGAGGACGACCTGGGAACAGCGCTCATGGCCCACGTGCTGGCTGATCCTGGGCTTTTTATGTCTTAAGTCTTCTCATTCTCAACAGTCCTGGAATAGGAGCTGGGACCATCACATGTTTATAGATGATAAAACTGAGACGCAGCGAAATCTAGTCACTTGCCCAAGGTCACACAGTTGGCAAGTGGCAGGACCAGGACTTGAACTCAGGCCTTTGTGATGTAAATCACCATGATGAAACGATGGGGGAGGGGGGAGAGACAAAACAGAATATATAAGGGTCACACGCAGACATGAAGCACACGGTGCTGCAGGGGTGCATGTGCTGAAACAAGAGAGAGAAAGCTGCCCTGCGCTTGCATGAAAAAAATCCGTGGCTGATGGACTGGCTAAATGTCTACACAGAGAAAGAACAGAAGAATACATCTGAGTTTCCTAAAAGAAACATATTACTTTAAGTAACGTATTAAGTAGAAAACATGCCCGGATAAAGATTCCTATTCCAGGGTCCCCGCCCTGCCCCACGTGGCTTCCTGTGACTCTGTGGACTGGTGATGACAGCTGTCACTCCAGAACTACTCGCTGGGCATCTGCGCCTCCAAAGAAAGTCACCATGTCAGAGTTCCCTCTCTCCCTCCCTCTCTCCCTCCCTCCCTCTCTTCCTCCCTTCTTTCCCTTCCTTCCCTCCTTCCTTTCCTCCCTCCCTTTCTCCCTCCCATCCTCCCTCCCTCTCTTCCTTCTAGCTGACACTTCCTGAACACCTGCCACACGCCCATCACAGTGCTAGGCACCCAGCAAATAGGATCGTGAGGGCCCCTCCAGCATAGCACAGATGGAGGAAGTTAGACTGCAAATGTCCAGGACAATAAAGGCAATGCAGAACATGGTGCACGCTGTGACAGAAACAGAAGGAGTAAGTCAGAGGGTGTGGTGGTGTGACAGGTATGACAAGGGACAGGCTCTGAGGTGCAGATCAGCATGCAGGAGCCTCAGCAGGAAGGAGGCAAGAGTGGGGGAGGGAGGAGAGGGTACACGGCACATCTGGAGCAGGGTAGGGCGGGTCCAACTGAGGCATGAGGACAGCTGAGGCTGGGTGCAGGGGCTCACACCTGTCAGCCCAGCATTTTGGGAGGCTGAGGCAGGAGGATTCCTCTCTCCCCAAGTACAGGAGTTCAAGATTAGCCTGGGCAACATAGTGAGACACCATCTCTACAGAGAGAGAGAGAGAGAGAGAGAGAGAGAGAAAAGTAGTTGAGTGTGTGGATTTTGGGTCTGCTCACATTCAGGAAATGAGGTTTCTTTGTGACTCTCATTTAGGGAATCAGTCCATGAAGTGTAAGAAACAAGGTCATCTACACACCTGGCCACAGAAGTGTCATCTCCCGGACACCCGGCTAGTGTTTGTTGAGTGCCTTCTGGCTCTCCTTCCAAAGCATTTTCATCTGCAGTCACCATTCTCCCTGGATGGGCTGTGAAATTCCCTCTCTGTGTTGTAGATGAAGAAATTTAGGCTGGGGAAGGTGGGGGGGTGAGGTGGGAGGGGGGACGACAGTGATTGAATTTCTCAGACAGTCCCATGCCCTGGTTCTGAGTGTGGGCCAGGCACCCTGCCAGGGGCCATGAAATCCATCCTGTTTCCCCCACAGTCAAAGAACAAAATGGCCCCAGAGTCCAGACTTGAGTGGGAAGCACCCAGCTCCAGGGCTTTCTTCCATGCTCCTTGAGCCCAGTGGGTGTGACTCTACTCAGCCTTTGTACCTGCTTCCATCTCCACAAGTCTTCTGTCTCCACCGGGCCTTCTCCACTGGCGGCGGGGTGGGGGCTTGGCATAGGGTGACTCTACAATTTATCCTCAAACTACACCTTCTTTGAGCATGAATGGGGGGTGTCATTAATAATTCCCAGACATAAGGGCTGTCCCAGACACACTGGAACTTGAGGGCCTCCCTCTTTGGATGCCACATTTGCCCACAACCTTCCAGAAGATGGAGAAAATGTCCACTGTTTGCGCCAGAGAGTGGGGACAATGGGCTGATAATCCAAAGAGTTGCAACCCAGCCCCCACCATCTCCGAGCTCTGCAACCCAGGTCGGCCCATCATTGCCTCAGTGCCTCTGTGCCTCCATTGCCTCATGGGTCTGGTGATGAGGGGAACCATAATCCTGCTTTTGGAGTTTCTCCAAAGACGCAGGGAGGTAGCGCCTGGCCGGTGTTCAGCGCTCTGGAGAACTGGCATTCACCATCACTCCCAGGGACAGCACAGCGCCAGTCCCAGTGACTCTGGACTTTGCCACATGGGACCCACACAAGGACTTTGTAGGAAGGATTGCGTGGACCCCAAAGAGGAGTGTCTGCATCCTCCCGGAACTTCGAACCTGGCTGGAGAGACAAAAGTCGAGAATTCTCGATTAAGGAGAATTCAGCAGGGGCGTGGGAATGGCTGGATTCAGACAGGTGGAGATCAGCCCACACATCGGGACCGGAAGGACTTCTGTCACAGACAGTCTCCATCACCGCGGTCACAAGTTACCGCAGACTTTGTGGCTTAAACGACATATATGTATTCCCTTACAGTTCTGGGGGTAAGAGGTCTGACGTGGTCCTCACTAGGCCAAAATGGAAGTGCGGGCAGGGCTGGATCCTTCCGGAGGCTCTGAAGGAGTGTTTGTTTCCTTGCCTGTCTCCGCGTCTGGGGGCTGCCCACATTCCTTGGCTCCATAGTCAGTGAAGACATCTGGCCAAATCCTTCTCATGGTGCCATCTCTCTGGCTCAGCCTCCTTCGGTCCCTTTTAGGGACTCTTGTGGTTACGTTGAACCCCCTCAGTTGATCTGGGATCGTCTCCCTACTTTAAGGTCAGCTGATAAACAACCTTCATTCTGTCTGCCACCTCAGTCCCCTTGCCACGTAACCTAGAATATCCACAGGTTCCAGGGATGCTCATGTGGACGTCTTGGGGGTGGTGGATATTATTCCGTCTATTACTGAGATCAACGAAACTGAATCTCCTCCTCCATCCCGCTGCGGGGAGCCCCAAGGCCCTTCAGGAGGTAGTGGACTGCCCAAGGGGCCATTCCTGGCCCATGACCTCGACCAGACCCCACCACAAATCCCTCCTCCCAGGCCAGGGCGTTTCAGGTAGAGGAAATTCTATGGGGTCTATTTCACAGTCAGGGCGTGCAGAGAGTGATCCTTTGCGAGGGTCAGCGACATTACGGCTGTGGGCAGTCCCTGGTGCTCAGTCTGGAGTCCCTCCTCTTAGTAATAAAGGAGAAAAGTAAACCCAGTGACAGTCGGTGACTTTGTTGCTGGAAGTCACATCAAGTTCAACAGTAATAATTGCAGAAGCACCCTTCCCAAGTCACAGATTCATTACAGAACATATTTCAAAATAAATGTCCGTTTTCCAGCTCCGGAATAGAAAATCAATACTGCAGTCGTGCGCAGGCAGATGGCTGATTTAGGAGCTGGCTGAGTCATATTCCTTCATCAGAAAGGTCGCTCAGGAAGCTTCATCACAGTCACACCCCCTCTCCACCCTGGGCTGGGGCGGGACAGGAAGGCGGTAATTTACACATGTAATTATCCTCCTGCGGTGAGCAGATGGGAGACTTTCTCCAGGGGACATGCTGTACCACGTCCCATTTCTCATGGGGGTAGCAGGGATGGCTCCAATTAGCCAACTTCCTATGGACCAGTCTCCAGTCTCCGGCAGAACTCAGGGGAGGGAGAGGAAAGAGAAAAATGTTGAAGGCTTGCATTAGCTTCTGTGGTTGTGCGGAGCCCCGGTGAAAGCTTAATATTCTTGCCACAGACAGAAGTAATGCTCTCA
The DNA here is from genome assembly GCA_027257055.1 of Cephalopachus bancanus. Taxonomy (NCBI): domain Eukaryota; kingdom Metazoa; phylum Chordata; class Mammalia; order Primates; family Tarsiidae; genus Cephalopachus; species Cephalopachus bancanus. The sequence continues at coordinate 605,026 of JAPVLO010000451.1, read as the reverse complement.
GGCTTCTAGAATCACAGTCTGCTGGGTGTGTTCACGCCAACTGCAGTCCACAGTGGTCTCTCTCGTCCTCAGTCAGGTGGCAAGTGTGGATGGGGCTCCTGACAGGGCTCTCGACCTTGTGGTGGGAGCACAGGCATCAGCTCTGACCTTGAGGAATGTGCGGTGTAATGGAGAGCTATAAGGTGATGAGCGGGAGAACTTTCCATGAGCGTTCAGTGACCATGTCCTCAGGCTGACTGGGGCTTCTGTGGGAGCCTGGGGGAACAGGAAACAGCAGGTGCTTGCCGGTGAGACAGACCCAGCTTCACATTTCTGCCACGTCCCATACTTAGCTATCGCCTTGGGAACATTATTACCACCCTCTGAGCCTCAGTTTCCCTAACCTACCTAGGGATGCTGTCTGCACCACCTTGGTATTCCTTGAGAAATAACTGAGCTGATGTAGGTGAAGCATTTCATTAGGTTTTTTTTCTCTCTCTCTCTCTTCCTTTTTCATTTTGGTTTCTCAGAAGCGGAGGAGGAGTCCATTCCTTGGGGGTGAGAAGGGAAGGATTTCTATTGGGGTGCAGAGTGAGCTGAGCTTTAAGGAGGGTGTGGCAGACACTGCTCCTTGCCTGCTCAAGTCCCCTCTTCTCCCTCCTACCCAAGGGCCCCTGGCCCTGCTCAAGATAGCAGAGTGTCCAGCTAAGGCACACGCTTTCTCAGCCTCTCTTGCAGCCACGTGACCCGTTTGGCCAATGAGATACAAAGGGATGTCTGCAAGCGCTTCCTGAGATGCCCTCCAGCCCCTGCCTCCTTCCCTCTCCTTCCTGCCTGGAGGTGAAGTGGCCTTTGCGAACCAGAAAGTGATGAAGCTGCAGATGAAAATCAGCACACTGAAGGTGAAGGAAAGACAGGAAGAGCCTGGCCCCTGATACGTGGATGAATGACAGCCCTGGCTCGACTGTCTGCCTCCGGGTTTCTTCATTCAAGCTACTCTTGGCTGGATTTCCTGTAACTTGCAAACTAAAAAGATTCCTGAATGGTACAAGGGGTGAACCGTGGTGATATTTAGGAATGGGTCAGCGATTCCCACAGGAGGTGTGGCGGAGTCAGTGAGGGACAGTCCTGAAGCAAAAGCAAGTGCCATGGCTGGGGCTGTTGGTTCTCCAGCACCCAGGCGACTCCCAAGGACCCGTCATGGCCACCCCACCACCCTGCCTACTAGCGACTGGTCTAGGAAGGAGCCCCTGACCCCATCGCAGCCCGTGAGGCCTGAAGAGAAGTCTTTTGGAAGGTTCTAGAGAATGTTTCCAGGTTCCTAAAAGGGTAATCAAGAAAGGGCAACCCCTCCTCTCTCTCATACACTTTTCTCACTTGGAACTGTGGGATTTGTTGTCGAGAAGGGGGCTGGCCTGCGGAAAAAGCTGACGCCCCCACGATCACAGAACAGAAACTGGGAGAGACCCAGGCGCCTTGCAGATATCCTGAGCCACTGGATTAACCAAACTGCAGCTACCTGGACTCCTGGGTGAATAATAATAACCATTAACATCATGGTTGTTGAAAACACTTTGAGTTGGGTTAACTGTTACTTACAGCTAAGATCAGCCTAACTAATTCTATTTATTGGAGGGAGAAAAGATTGATTGGTCATCACCAGTTAGCTGAGCCGATTGCATGCGGTTGTCTTAAGCCCTTGCATTCACGACTTGGTTTTTAATCTCCCAGAGTAAATCACAAGCACTTGCCTCAGGGCAAGATTCATCCGTCTTTGATTAGATCTATCTCCTACCGGCAGGCAGTCTGAGCCAGGCTGCTGGAGTTTGAATTTCTAGCTCTGTGACCTTGAGTGTATTGTTTGAACTCTCTTTACTTTGCTTATTTTTGAAATGGAGGTAATAATAGCACCTGCCTCTGGGGCGGTTGAAAGGATTAAATGGGCGCGTCTGGGTGAAGATCAGTTCCTGGCACATGGTAAGCCCTGGGTAAGTGTCAGCTGCCGTCATGTGGATACACAGGCACACAGCATTGCTGATCCACCGTTTGCCGGTTACAGCCAAGGTATTGTCATCTTATAGATAAGAAAACAGAGGCACAGGGAACTAATGTTATTTGACAAAGGTTCACCATCTAGTAAGTGGAGACGCTTGGATCTGATCCCAGGTAGCGGGGCTTAACCGCTGTCCTATCCGGGATCCTTTGCCAGGTGGCCACATGAATGAAGCGGGCGGCTACCCAGAGCGGCCATGATGCAACCTGGACATCGCCTTGCTTTGGTGGCATGTGAATACAGCTCCATACTAGCGACAATGGTATGTTCCTTCTTTGCCAGGCGCCTTGCAGTCCTGCGGCTCTAGTCATTTCAAAGCACCATTCTAATTTCTCTTTCACCATTTGGTGCCCCTGAGTGGGTCAGCGGCTCGCAGACACAGAGGGATCCCCGCCAAGCCCCGCCATCTGGCACAGCCCGAGAGACCGCATGTGCCGTGGCCTTCTGCGTGAAGTTTCCCTCGCAACACCTCCATCTGAGGTCCTAAGTGCCCCCCGGTTGAGGCAGGGTGATCGCAGGGCTGAGGAGTGCCAGCTCCTCACAGCTAGCGGGATCACATGCCCTAGGCCTTCTTCAGTGTCCTGGACCGGAGCCCCAAAGCGGATTGCGGGTGGCTGGGGGCACTCATCCACGTTTCCAGGCTGGACAGTGCCCTTCAGGCAGGAGGCATGAAAGACATGACGGTCGTGACACGAGACCAGACCACAAGCACGGGGCACTAATGTGGCCCCTCCCAGGCCCAGGCACTGCATGAGATGACAGGAACACAAAGATAAATAAAGCTTGGTTTGTGCCCTGCAGACCCATGTGGTGTCGAGCACAAGACAGGCAGTAAACAACTAAGAAGATCCAGCATTTGTTGAGTACTTCCTGTGTGCCAGACACTTTTTAAGGATTGACATATTTGTCTGGTCTCCACACATTTGTCTCAGCTCCAACGGAGGCACAGAGAGTTTACGTCACTTGCCCCAGGTCACACAGCTAACAAGAAGCTAAAGTCAGGGGCTGATCCCAGGACGCCTGATCCCAAAGCCCAGCCTCTTTTTAATATTATTATTTTTTATTTTTTATTTTAAAGCTGCAGGGTACAATTCAGGGTTAGGTCTGCAAATGGTCTTAAACACCCACCCTGATGTCCATAATAGCACTCTGAAGAGGCGTGGTCTGTGCTCTAAGTACAAGACTAAATGAAGGAGTCCCAGGAACCCTGAGTGGGAAGCAATGAATCCTCCCCACTAGGGAGGCGCAGCCCAAAGGGAGCAGGAGTCAGGAAAGGTGGCAGAGGTAGGCTTTGCCAGACGATGATGACAACGATACAAATGACATTAGCTAGCGTCAACGGTGTGTGTGCTAAGTGCCGGCCACTTTTCTCAGTGACTCCCTGTGTTTCTCAGTCCAGTTGACACGGAAGAGGGCTACCGCCAGTACTTTAATTTTGTCCACAAGGCAACTGAGCCACAGAGACATTTCAGGACTTGTCCGTTGTCACACATCTAGGAAGAGGCAGAGCCAGGATTTGAACCCTGGGAGTCTGGCTTCAGAGACAGACCACAAGAATAGGGAAGACAGCCGGGGGAGAGGAAGCTCCCCGGGCAAAGGAGGGGGTGAGGATGGCACCTGCACCTGGGGAGGGGACGCAGCAAGTCGTGGAGCGCACGGGGGGAACAGTGGGCCAAGAAACCTCGGGGAAAGGGGGCTTAGGAGAGCCTTGAATTTTACAGGAAGGAGATGGGACCTCAGCTTGAACGTAGCTGGGCAGTGCTGATGGTTTATCTGAAGCAAGGTCAGGTATTTGATGGACGGGCAGGAGACCTGAGTTCTGGTCCAGGCTCTGCCGCATACATGGGACCCTGTTGCTGAGACTCAGTTTTCTTCTTCTTCTTTTTTTTTTTTTTGGTTTGCTGTTTCTTTTTTTTTTTTAATTATAAAGATGTGGGGTACAATTCAGAGTTAGGTATGCAAATATTGATTATGCAGGTACCCTTGTTGTTGAGGTGTGCCCCTCCCTCCCCTAGCAGTTTTCCTCAACTGCCAATCCAACCCCTCTCCCCTGACAGTTTCCCATTATGCCAAACACTTTCATATAGTATTGTAATTGTTCAAGGTCCACTTATGAGTGAGAACGTATGGTACTCTGTTCTTTGTTTCTGTGATAGATCACTGAGTATGATCGACTCCAAATCCATCCAAGTTGCTGCGAAGTCCATATATTTGTCCTTCTTTATGGCTGCATAATATTCCATTGTGCATATGTACCACATTTTTTTTTACCCAGTCCAGCTTTGATGGGCAACATGGTTGGTTCCGTGTTTTTGCTATTGTTAACAGAGCTGCAACAAACATATATGTGCAGGTATCTTTTTTTGTAGAATGTTCCTCCGGGTATTCAGGTAGGCCTCCAAGGCTGGGTATATTCCCAATAGGGGAATTGCTAGGTCGTATGGAGGTCACTTTCTAGTTCTTTCAGAAATCACCACAGTGTCTTCCAAAAAGGTTGCACTGGTTTGCATTCCCACCAGCAGTGTAGGCGCGTTCCTTTTTCCCCACATCCTCGCCAGTATCTGTTGTTGTTTGTTTTACTAATGATGGCCATTCTTACTGAGGTTAGGTGGTATCTCAATGTGATTTTGATTTGCATTGCTCTGATGATGAGCGAGGCTGAGCACTTTTTTATGTGTCTGCTGGAGTTTTCTCTTCTGAGAAGTGGGCACATCACAGCCTGTAGTAAGACCAAAAAAAAGTCCAGTGCACAGAATAGCGTGGAGGAGCAAGAAGTGAGGTGTATACAGTCGGCATATACTTGAAGTACAAGTGCGAGGTGGGGGCACCAGGGCATGAGGTTAGAGCAGGTGAGCGGGGGAACCCCAGAAAACTGTTTCTATAAAGAAGTGATGCGAGCTGTATCCATCAGGCCCCTTCATCGCAAACGCCAGCATCCACTCTGACTGGCTTAAGCAAAACGTGGTAAGCCATGGGTAAGAGTTAGCTGCCGTC